>UFQX01000266.1:309212-492765 GCA_900497675.1 Arapaima gigas | reverse complement strand
GGGGGGGGGGGGGGGGGGGGGGGGGGGGGGCGACAGTGGCACTTGGACCACCAGCGGTTTATTTTTTCATATGCCCTTTTTTTGGTTTGGAATTTTTTGTTTTCCTTTCCTTGCTTACTTCATTGCTTTTATTAGCGCAAATACTTCCTCTTGTCATTATATGTACAGTTAATTGTTTATCTGAAGGCTTACTTTATATCTTTTATATGTGTTCAGTTTTTTTAAACTGTTATTCAGCGCACTTGGTCACTCCATGAGAAGAAGCACTCTATAAAAATAAACCAAACTAAATTGAAAAATTGAAAGTATACAAATAAGGGCAAATACACAGAGACCATGTAGACAGAACAGGCCGCAACTTTAATACACAGCGAAACTAGGCAACATACAGTAAGGTCATACTGAGATGTTGTCCAGAGAGAGCAATAAAGATTGTAAACTACTTTCCACAGACACTCTGTACTTTATATTGTTATATTGTTTTTTCTGGTACTCAGGAAAGGTCTGAAGAACCTGTGAAAAGCATGCTGCATATGCACGGAGAAAACCAGCTTCTTCTCACCCTGGGTTACTGACATGTCCTTTTTACCATCCCCATTTTTAAACACAGGGTGTTCTACTGCTCATTAGAATTTGTTTTTACTATCCTAATGTACAAACACATTGCTTTCACAAGCAATTGGGTGTCAGGTGCTGCAGTGAAACAGACATTTGTGTTATAGCCTAGCAGGCTCTGACTCTACACAAATTTATTTTGTCTGGCTGCGGGTGTGCTGTGGTTGTGTGTGGTTGTGGTCCACCATAAACTGAAAGAAATCTCTTTTTCCCTTTTCCCAGCACAGCCCATGTAGCCTTAACTATGTGGCAAAAATGTTCAGATTAATGACAACAGACAGTAGAAATTGTCTTTCTGTCTCTGCCGAAGGGTTCTGGTCAAGTCCACCTTCAATTTTCACACTCAAATATTCTTCACACCATATTGCTGAAACGCACTTTCCTTCACAGTTATAAATATTCTGAACCACTTGAAAATATTTTAACGTTCCTCTAAGCAACTTACTGTAGGAGGCAGAGAGTGCAGCTGCCCTTTTTGTTAGTAAAACATTTCTTTTGTGTCCATCTGACAAAAACACAGATCAGTGATGAGAACCCATTGGTCACGCACATAAAATACACAACAACATGGGAACTAAGTATACTGCCTCCTCAACTTACAAAGACAGGACTGGAGGTCTGTGTGTAACTATGTGTAGCTATAAAGTCACTTCATTTAAAATAGTTACAAAACACACTAACTTGTCTATTTATTAATGAGTTAGGTTCAGTAAAAACCTACCATAACTCAGCCATCCATCCATTACTATTAACCTCTTGATCAAGTTAAGGTCACAGCTATCTGGACCTTATCCTGGTGTCACTGGACAACAGGGAATGGAAATACACCTTGGATGGAATGCCAGCATGTTGCAGTCTAATAATCATAAAAATAATAAAGAATAAAAGTTATATAATAAATATACATCCATCCCTCCACCCATCATCAATAGCCACTTGTTCAATTCACGAGTCTCAGCAGTCTCAAACATATCCCAGAAGCACAGGGTACAAGGCAGGGTACACAGCCCATCACAGTGTAACAGTTAGAACACTATTTTATCATTTTCAAACATTGAAATGATTAATTACTTTCAAAACTATGGAGAATAATTTTAAGTCACATGTGCAGGTTTCTGTTTAATCACCATTACTAACTGATTCATCTCATCAGCATGCTTGGTGTTTGCCAGTTTCTGGCCACTTATAATCTTCTTTACCTACAAAATCAATAATAGCTCAATAACACATATGTCCCTTCATTTTTTATATGTTAGGTTCTGTAAAAAATTTGGTTATAGCTATAACAAATAAAAATACTTTGTAAGACATCTCATGTTAACTCCAAGGTACCTTAAAATGAAAACTAAAAATAAAAATCCTCTTTATGCACAAACTCCTTTTCAATGTCCGATTCATCCCATGACAGCGCATAACATTCGTATTCTTGTTACTCGGCAGCAAAAACATGAGACACCACCTCTAAACATTGTAGATGCTGAACCCAGGCGGTCCAACGTTCCTAATTCTGTCTGGGTGAGTTTGAGTGTCTAGTAAGCGCTTCACTCTGCAACAGAGTTGATTTCTGTGACAGAAATTTTATAAAATAGAACAGGGAAGGGAGTAACCTTTGAAAATATTAAATAAGTGACAATGCTTCACTTACAGAAACATATTCTTATAGTGTAAAATTCGCAACTTAAGTGTTTGCAACAGGAGGAGCCAGGGTGCAAATGATGCCTTATTGATGACTGAAAATAGGCTCTTCAGGTAAGGTGGGAGGGTGACATGCAGCCTGACCCAGAGGTCTGACCTTGGTTAAGATTATGTTTAAACCCCACTCATATGCACAAGGTATCCAGCATGGTGTTGAGGAAGAGCAACCTCAAAGTAACCTGTTCCAACAAGCCTTTGTTCCTGTGAGGCATCAGGGGAGCAGTTAGCTGTCACCCTCCAGGGGAATGGAGAGTTGCACGTGCCACCACTTTTATGTTTGGAGGGGGTGGTCCTGTCTTATGTCTTGGACCCAGACCCTGTTCTGCATAACTGTGCCACACACACTTTCCATCCCGTCAGAGCAAGCAGGCAGGCTCCCTCCAAACCCAGCGCCACTTTGTTAAATGACTTTGAAATCTTGGCATGACCAGTGGGAAAAGTCTATATTAACTGTGTGTGAGTTTCAACAGCAGCCAACAGAGGTACCAGTTGTTCCCATGAACCTGGTTGGTAAACACCCCCCACTCTGCTGTCCCCCATCAGGCCCCACAGTCATCACCCTTTACCCCGATAACGGAGGCACGCCTGGAGGTAGAGGATCCAAGGTCACATGGGATGGCCTGGCCCAAGCAGCAGGTCTGCCACGTGCAGGAAACCTGGTGTGGAATGGCACCACTGACTCAGCTCATTTATCACATGATGTCATGACAGAATCCCGAATTCCACCAACCTCACTCAGAAACAAACAGGTAATCCCAGGAACTCTTAGTTTTTATTAATCTGTCCACTTTGTTATTTATTCTCCTCTTTGACAGGTCCTGCTACCTAGGGCCACTTGCTGCGACAGTGTGCAGATGTGAGTATATGCTAATGTTGTTTCTCCCTCGAAATGTAACTTCCACAACTCTGCAGAAAATGGATGTGAGAGAAACACACACAGGTGAGAAAGATGGCAATGCTGGGAGAATATGATGAGCAACAAAGGCTGTGAAAGCCAGACCGTGTGACAAAAAGCAAAGGGCCAGCTCTCCTCAAGAAAGAAACCCTCCACACAAATCCACAAAAGCACACATAGGGACACTTTCACACACAGACACACGATTTACATATCACTGCTGTAATAAATGTGTTATTTATGTGCGTCATGATTACTTACTTAACATATTTTATATTTGTCACAAAAATATTTAATTCTACCAAAATGATTAAAATTAAAAACATTAGCATGAGCTGTGCAGTGGAGTGTTAATATTCTTTGACTGGCAGTCTCACCGTTGGACTCCAACTTACAAACCATCAGAGAAACCCTTGGTTTACAGTAGAGTAAGGGTATTCATATTATAAAAGCTGTTTATACAACTCCATGTAAATTGTACAAAATCTGCTATTCTTGGCATGAGTTAGATTTACCATAACCAGCCTTGCGATTGGTTGGGAGTGTTAATGTGAGAGGAAGTAGGAAGCAAGAAGTAGGAAGTATTCAAAGTAGCTGGTTTTAATACAGAACAAGTATCGCTTCAATTTTTTCTGCACAATGAAACACAGTAGGCAGTTGTATCAGTTTTGTATTGTATTGGACCCTACTACATCAAAGTTGAATCACAGAGAAATACATTTTTCTAAAAGGCATTTTACTCATTGTGGAGATTCCCACAAAGTCTGTTTTTCAGGGTTTACTATCACTGAGGGTACAATTCCCTGACAAATTTCCCCACGGGATTAGTAAAACATGTACACAGCCTCACTGAGTAACATCCGCAGACAGTTCCTCTCACACACACTCACACTGACTCACAAGTGAAGAAATAAACTCATATCCAGGCAGAAATAGAGAAAATTCCTATTCGTGTCGCTCCCCTCCTGTTAACCCCAGTGCTCTGCAAAAAACCACAGGCCTCAGAGATGGTGCCAGGAAAGTCCACTGTGGGATGGAAAGGCTTGTGTGGGGTGGAGAAACACAGCTACACAGCCAAACTTTATGTGTGCAGGAGCAAAGGAGAAAGCCAGTGTAGTTTATGGTTCTAAAACCCAGTCAAAATATCTGTGATGTCCGCAGGCCACCCTTGCCTGTCACCGTACCCAGCAGACGCCAATTTGTTTGTTTTCACTAAGTGATGTCAGGCCAAACCACCAGCACTCATTAAACCAGTTGTCCATGGAATAAAAGGAGGAAGATCAATTACGCTGTACAGCATAGAATCCTGCTGCAATATGGAATCAGACATGCTTACTGCAAAAATGACAGCTCTTTTTGTAGCTTTGGTGTTATACGTACATTTTGACAGCATAAAGTGGTCCCTCCGGCCATTCTAACATGCACACAATGTATAAATCTATGGAGGAGTAATATATCCTTTTTATATAGCCATTTGGGCTTTGCTTTTGCCCAACTTGGGTGCTGTGACTGAGGAACATGGAGAAAGATCCTCAGGATATTTCTGCCATGGGGAAAACATTTGCAGGAAGATGGTCCTCAAACATGCTAGCAAACTATCAGTGAACCTCAGTAAAGCAGCTCCTTGAATCCAGTCACATGCAAGAGGCTTCTAGAATGGCTTTTTGACATGGTAGTCATCTTCTTACCTGTAATCACATTTAAAATAGATTTTAGGTAACAAAGTGTTTTTAATACATTAATATATTTTTAGTCATTATCAATACAAATTTAAATTCTCAGTTCAGAAAAAAACTAGGTGATGGAACATTTTTGGGTTCCTTTTTGAATTCAGGGCCTGAAATTTAGTAAAAATCACCTCTTCTGCGGCAAGATAAGAAGCTGAAGTTTGTTTGTCAGTGTTATGGACATGAAGGTATATGGAGCAGTCAGAGTGGGGGTTTGGGGGTTACCACGCACACACAGAGGGGCCCTGTGTGGCATCCTGAGAAGGAACAAGTTGAGCTGCCCACTCTGCAGCCCCAGCCCGCCGGAGGAGCCCTCTCAATGGGCTGCTTCAGGCCCCATGGCCCGGCCCGCCCCCTCCGGCTCCAGTCTCTGTTTATGCAGACGGCGTGGATGTGGATCAAGCCTCGTAGCATGCGGAATTTGGCTCATCGGCGAGAACGCAGGCAGATCCCAGAACCCCTGAGGACAGGCAGGCAGAGGACACAACTGCCCACTCTGCCCACAGCGAATGAGTGCATCCCTTCTGTGGAAAATGGCCTCACATGTCAAAGGTCATATTTTGCTTTTTAATATATAAACTGCCCAGTTTGGCTGTTGACACAGAAGTGGAGCTCTTGAAATGATGTATATCTCTTTAATTTGTGATTTGTTTTGCAGAAGCAATTGAAACTTTACTTTGAGCACTGGCCAGTTGTAATTTTCTTTTGATTGTCTTATGTTACATTTTATACTAAAAATAATTATAAGGCATTTCAGATAATTGCAATAATTAACTCAAAAAAATACAAAAATATACACAGCAAAATACTTGAAGTAGGAGAAATATCTGCCTTGTGATGGACTGGCCACCCAGGATAGCCTTGACCTCATGCTTCCAGGATAGGGTCTGGACTGCTGAAGTGGTCACATGAACAAGTTGTTAATAGTGAGTGAAAAGTAGTAGCAAATCTGAATAAATTACAATTTTCAGACTGCAGTAAATATTGGCAACCCTGTGATGACTGGCACCCCATCCAGGGTGTAGTTTCATAGCCTGGTGGCCAGTGACTCTAGGATAGGCTCCAGACCACCTCCAACTTGACCAAGATAAAGTAGTTAAAGACAATGGATGGATGATACATGGTAACTAATGGTTCTGGAGAGACTGGCCACACCTTGACCCAAACAGATGGCGATTTGCATGTAAGAGCAGGTCTGATGTGCAGAACCGCCATATCCACATGGAGAGACAAATGCTGATCAGAAGACTTAGGAGCATCCCACTTCCCCCATTCTACAACCACATGCCAAGCAGGTCCATACCATGCTGTTTCCCTCAGTACTACACAAACCCTGTTTCTGCCCACCAACAATGCTTTCGAGGGTCTAGAAAATGAGTGGCACAAGGTTAACTTCACAGGTGATGTGACCTAACTCTTAGGGCTTTTTAACACAGTTTGATCTGAGAAACCCCAATTCAATTCCCCAAAATATCCATTTTATGACTATAAAATACCTATTTTTGTGTGATAAGGAAGATTTTAATCAGCAATTATTTCATAACCAAACAGTTATGAGCTATTTTTGTGATGGACTGGTGCCCAGCAATCCTGCTTGAGACTAGTGGTTAATGAAAATGGATGGATGGCTGAATGGATGGATGTATAATGAGGTAATTAATATGCATTTTTGTGTTTTTATGCAGTATGCAGCATACTTTACATTTCACTCCTTATTATAAGTAGTAACAGCAATATTTAATAATCAAATTTCTGCAAAATATGAAAGAATGAAAACAATATCAAAACAATATCAAAAATAACAAAATGTACATAGAGGTCTTTTATTGATGTTATCCCATAGGTGCATAGGTGTTTTTTGATATTTTAACTGCCTTATGGTCCCACACAAACATAGACACATAACATAGAGTTTAATTTCTTGAGACATTTTTGTGGTTTATCTCCCAATTCACATAGTCTCTTTATAATCTGGGTGAGCAGTTTAGTGACTTTTTTTGAAAGGATGGAGTTATACTCACATTTGAGAGCTACAGGTTTCTTAAAAATAATTGGACAGTGTTTTAACATGTATTTTTTCTCTAGCACTGCTATAAGGCTATTAATTTCATTCAGTTTTGCCACATCTTTGCCACATGTTTATTTTTCTCCATTTGGTATGAGATTATACCTCCCCCGAAGACTCATTTTATTGATTCCCACAGTGTAGAATCTGTTACTTTGTCCTTATCGTTCTCAGCCAAAAACAGTGATATTTTCTGGGACACATATTTGCTGGCATCTTTTAATGATGAATTATCGAAATACAAAGAGACTGCATGTTTATGTATGAAGGGAATGGCCTTTTTTACTATAATGGGAACCCCCTCCATGCCTACTTGCCTCACTTGTAGAGTTAAACTGGTACACTTGAGCTGCCCATGAAGATTAACCTGTTTTATCTATTTAACATGGGTCATATAATTTCCGCTTGTGCAGTGTTCTATGCTACATAACAACCTTGCTTCCTTTTAGCAGATTGTTCATCCAGCACACAGCTTAACATCCTGACTGAGCTATCTGTGTGCTCGCATTAAACTACACACTGTTCACACACATTAAAACCTTTGACATCCAAAACCAAAGACTCTCCTTAACACTAAAACAGAAAAACCTTTTCTTCATTTCCTTTGTACCTCCCCTGTGCCCTTCTTTTACTAGATGGACAGGGAGCTCCCCAAGACACGTTCAAAGTGCCGTTGCACTCACTGCTGACGTTGCGTAATCCTCCGCAATCCACACTTATAACCCAAAACCCACTCCCATACCCTCCATTTAAACAGTATTAAAGCCAATACAAAGAACACTCCCTATAACAAAAATGAAATCCAGATCAAGTACTGTAAGTTTGTTCCTTGAATTAATGTTGTCCTATCACACTGACTAGTTTTGCACAGCCTTGGCCACCTATGTCTCTGTTTTATTAAGCATCTCAAACATCTTCACTCCATTACTCTGCGAATTAATTCTCAGGTTTGATACTTTAGGTTAACCTTTCACTTGTCAGGTGTTCTTTACAATCTTACATCACGGTACAACTCAGGGAGCAGCATGGCTAAACATCACATGTCATCACTAGGCACTGAGCTCTAGATACCAGGCATGGTGCACTGGGCAATAGACACTGAACATTGGACACCAGATGCTGGGCATGGGGCACGGGGCACTGGATATTAGACACTAGATACCAGGCACAGTGCACTGTGCACTACACACTGAACACTGCACACTGAACACTGGGCATTGGACACTGGACAATGGACACTAAACACTGGGCACTAGACACTGGATACTGGGCACTGAGCACTAAGGTGAGCAGCAATGCAATATAAGAAAGACATTCCTAAATGGTGGAAGTGACCATAAACAAAACACTAGCAGCTAAAAGAACAACTCGGGCATCTTAACTTAATTCCTTGCTATAGTCCCGAAGCTTCTTACAGCTGTGACTCTGCCGCCACCCAGTGGAAATAAAAATGCAGCTCATTCGATTCAATTCAAATTCTCACATTTATCTAAAGTAAACAAAAGACTTTTATTATTTTAAATAACTTTGCACTACAGTAAACACGTTTAAAATCACAGAAAAATATAATAAAAATAATAAAAACGATGCACAGTTTTGGTGAATCATTACTGCATAAACACTCAGGCCTCGTACCATGCTGTCACTGAATAATGGAAAATATATCATACAGCAGCCTTGTTGTTTAGGACAGCAGCCTGAGACCTGATCATACTGATTTTTACCCCATGCAGCTGGCATCAGACATTTTGGAGAACTACATTAAGCGGTTTGTTACTGTGCATATTTTAACTCAGTGTAACACGGTCACAGTCCTTCCACAACAAAACCAGCTACAGGAATCCCTTATTGTGTAAACCTAATCCGTCCCTAAAACATACTTGATAGCCAATTTTCACACAGCAGGAGCCTATATTTCATTATTTTAAATTGGAAAACTAATGTTTTCTTCCTGACGAGACCTTGTTATATGAGGGCAATGAGCAACTGTTCACAATCAAAAACACCTTCACACACAAAGTATGTTCACCATTATTTAGACTCTTATTTGTTTTTACTTATTGTCCTATTGTCAGATACTATTCAACATATTGTAATTTATAGTATGATGAGATAGAATTTCAAAAAGAGTTCCTCCAAGATCATATAAAAAAATATGAAAAATAAGTCTACGCTGCATGAAGATATACGAATAAATTAATGTGCAGCCCTGGTATACACCATTTCACTATAATGCAGCTAAACTTTTAATAGCAGCTCCTGTTCTGCACTTCACTCTAACACAGAGCTACAAGCACCAGAAAATCATCTGCTAGAAATTCACACACAACCCTGTGACATAATACTATTCAGTATGGCATCCTGCAAAGGACATGCTTTGCTAAACTCCTTACAGTTTTATGTATTACGTTCGCAAAGTTTCTATGCGTTTGTGGAGCATCTTTGTTTTAATATCATAAATAAAGAGACACGATGCCCTGTGTGTGCACTGCGTGGCATGATCCTAGGTTTGAGCTGTACAATACAGTGCTGCACATACTACAAAGTTTTTTATAGTGTTAAGGAATTTTTTGGATGGCCTGCAAGCAGATACATTGTACATTTTCCCATTTAATATAATGCAAAATAGGATCCTGGTATACGCAATTTGGTCAGTGTTTTCAAGCAAATTAAGTGTGTGAAACGAGGCATATATGTATTCATTTTCTACTTATACTTCTCTAATAGCAGCTGTCTTGTTAACATTATTCATTTCCTACCAAATAAACTACAAGCAGTCACAGTTGGCAATATTTTCCATATTTTACTTTTTGAACAATACCACAACAGAACAGGAATAACATTTTTATTTCGCTGTTAGCTGTATCTAAAGTTTTTTTGCAGCGTTATTTCTGTAAACTGAGCTTCCTTATAACCTTTTACACTTTAACACCTGGGTACTTACTTAAGGTACAACATCAGTAACTAAATGTACCATAACAGCACAGGAACCTTCAGACTGATAGCAGACTAAAGCCTGGTTTTTTTTAAATCTTCACAAACTCATCTGAGCTGAGGGTTATTTGAGCAAAGCATGAGAAATAATATGCAATTTAAATGATCTGTTACAATTTAGGATTCAGCCCAAAACACTGCCATTGCTGTCTGAGACACACACTGGAAAAGTCACACCTTTAGGGAATTATGACAGACAAAAAACTGGTGTGCACATGCAAGACCACTGCAGAATATAAGACAGTGGTAAGGCTCCAGGTACAAATTGTGCATGAAACCTGCTTTGGTTGCTGTATAGCCATAGTGGCCATCTAATGCCTTGGCCTGCTGTTGGATATCCCATTTACAACTGTACTCTGCACAAGGGCAATAAAGCGTGACCTGGTGTTTCGGCTGTAATTCAGGCTCTGATTAACATGGCCTGCAAAATGGTATGAGAACAACATGGTTTGTACAAATATGGAGGCAATGCAGAGTGTTTTACACAAACGTGTAAAACGACATACTGGACACGATGGCATGTTTAAATAACACATATGTGGGCGTTTGGTGTCCGGCAGCTGGGTGTGTGTTTGTTTCCTCCTGACAGGGGACGCTACCTTCGTCGGCCCGAGATGCAGCAAGAAGCTGTTACATTGGCTGCTTTCGGCTGGGCCTTTAAATGGCAACAGCTGCTTGTGAGAACATGCCACTTCCTGTTCAGGAACAAGTTGTCCTACGCAGGACATTTTCTGAGATGAAAAAGCAAACACGTTTGATTTTCAGTTTCCACTTCATGCTCTACACTGTGTCTCTGCAGTAAAAGTCACTGAACAGCTATGATTTAGCCATTAAGAGAGATTTTAAACAATGAAATTAAAAAAAACATTTAACTCCAACTGCCCACAGCCATATCTACCACATTCAAAATTGACTGATGAATGATGATGATAAACAATAAATGTTCCCCGAAGTACACGACATTATGTTAAAGACCGTTGATGGTGCTATGTATGAATAATGCACATTTCTTGTTTAACAAGCACAAGTGAAAAAATAAAAATGTAGTACACAGTGTGCAAATGTGATGAAACCCAAACATGCAGTAAATAGACCCCTCAGCACACAAGCCTTTTCAACATCAAATATCAGAGAGCTCTCCTTTAGAAGCAGAGAGCAAACTGCAAACTCAGTCACTGGAGTCGAAAATCAAACTTGCTGATCTCTAACACTCACTGCTTTTGCACACAATAAAAACCCACCATAACGTGCAAGTTTCTGTCACATAAATTGCAGTTCAGTTACCTTACTGCGAAGTTAATGAAAACATTTTTAGTTCATGTTCCAGTTACTGTGTGAAAAGAAAAAAGAAAAGGCTTTATTACACACTTAGACTGATTAGTACAAACAAAACACGTGACAAATATATTACTGCAACCAGTTTCAGTTATGTTGTTAGCTGCATTATGAATACCGTGAAATACAGAACAGAACAGAGGAACAGAACACAGAGAGGGTCAACACTCCTCACAGAGATTAGACAACTATTTGCAAATATGTAGCAGCAGTGCATTATGGGGGAGCCAGAGTTCCCCCTGTCGCAATTACAGTATGTGTCAAAAGTAATACAGGTCCACAGCCCCATATCTAAAACCCAGATGTGTTTTGGAATTCGGAATTTTTTAAGCTTTTAGAAAGGTAAAAAAAGTGCATAAACTATATATCACGTTAGCACTCCCAACATTAATATTTCTGCAGTATTTTCAAAGGGCTGCACGGTGGCTCGGTGAGTCGTGCTTATGCGTCACAGAACCTGGGCCGGTCAGGCATGAGTTTGCGTCCGACTCGGTCCGTGTGGATTTCCTTTCTTCCACAGTCACAAGACGTGTTTCGGGTTAATTGGTCACTCTAAATTTCCTGTGTTGTGTGTGTGTGGACCTCCTGTGATCATTCAAGGGCTAGTTTTGTAGCCTAGCAACCAATGATTCAGGGATAGGCTCCTGACTGCTGCAATCCTGCTCAGGATTAAGGGCTAATGATAATGAATGGAAGGACGAATATTTACATTAAGTGGGATACAGTCTATAAGAAATATATACAGTCCACATAAATATAAATAAACTGGTAAATGATATAGTGGGATAAATATACACTGTAAATACTCTAGTACAACTACCCCTCATTCTTCAACTCTTATCTATTCCTGAAAATATCTCATAGCAAATTTTTGGACAGTGGAAGTGTACATTCCATTATTTTCAATGGTAAAAATAATAAAGTGTTCCCAGCACCTCCCAAGTCTCCCAACCAATTTCACTAATTATCACTAAAACACTCTTTAACATCTAAATAACAGTCCATCAGCAGAACAGCATTTTCTTTAACTTTCCTGGCCGCCTCTGACTATGGTGCAAATCTCAGAGGAATCTCATGCTGAAAACTCCAAGGCCAAAGTTACTGCAACAGGGTAATTTTCATCTTTAAGTTGATCTGATCTCTTAAGAGCGAATAATGAACTGAAGCAGGAACTGAGAGAATGTGGTGGGTTCATTGTGACCAACTGTATAACTGTGCAGTTTCTGTCAAATACATGAACACATAAAAAAACCATCTGTGCAACTTTTACTGCTAATTGCACCACTACCTACTATTTATTCAATTAAGACTCTCAGGTTAACACCCTCTTAAAGCACTACTTTCAAATTCCTAACACTCTACATCCTCTTGCCTAGAGAATGTACATCTGGGTGCTTGAAGATCTTGAAAGACGGCATCAGTGTTGCCACCATCATCAGCAGGTCGGAGTTGGACAACTACTACTGATAAAAACAGATGTTTCCTTTTCTTCTTCTCACTGCTAACCCAGGGTTATTGAGCTTTTTATGACATTTTTCACGCAAAAGTGTAGATAAAATCATGTCAGGTTTTACTGCCAAATGAGGTTTGGCACCAAAAACCAAAAAAAAACTTTGTTTTACACAGCATTTTGGATTTCTGAATTGCAGACATGAGACTGTTGACCCCTAATACTAATAGAAAAATAAAACTAAAAGAATATTTTACTCAGTTATCGTTTTGTAAAATCACAAAAATAAAAAGCACAGAAGTGAAGGTATATTGTACACAACTGACTGTATGCTGAACTGAAGAAAGAAATGAAGTGCCAAATGTTGTGTTCAGCTGAGTTATTTCCTATCCCTCTCCCCCTTCACCCCAGTGTGACAACCTGTTAGAGACACTGATCATCTCTGGTTCCGGTCCACAGAGCTCAGGGTGTTTTAATAGAAGGCGGCTGTTGTTAGGACCTCCAGAGGATGGAATCAACCAACTGGATCATTGAACCTAACTGAACAGCGATGGGTGGGGGGGCAGTGGACTTTCTGGAGTGACTCAGGTGAACTTGTCACCTGACACTTGCAGGATCTTTCTTGCTCAGGCTCTTACACTTCAGCTTCTACACACAAGCTCAAACGGGATTCTGCAGATGAACACACACTCCTGTTATGACACTGTGGAAAACGGGTCACCGGCTCGGAATCCGCCCACTGTCTTCTGTGTGACAGCTGTGGTGATGGGGGGGGGTGCCTGAACCCTGTGACCACATCCTGTGTTGCGGTTGAGCTCAGCACACAGTGTGCCTGCAGACCCCCGGTGGGGATGGCATCAACCATAAGCAAGAATACACATTTCTCTCTTAGCAAGCATGCGTCCTCAATGGCTCCACACCAGGCTCAATCTACGCACGGAAAGAGGACGAACTGCGACTAGTCAGATTCTACAGAGAGACAATGTGTTTGTTTCACAAAAATACAGCTGAAGTCTGAAATTAAAATTTTCTGTCTGAGCAACACAGCCCAACATCCAGGTGCTGTTTACACTCAGCCATGTATTTATTTCATTTTTTTATGCAGTTCACCAGGAAAGAAGTTCACTATCCAGTGTGAGAGGTTTCCGTACACTCCTACACTTATACAGTTAACACATAGTTAAGCTCTGTGTGTGCGTATGTATGTAGGTGTGTACGTGCGTGTTGACATTTACACATCAACAAGGGGGCAGCACGTGGGTCACTGAGGACAGGGAACTGTCCCCCAGGAGGTCCGATCACAAAAAAAAACTAAAAAAATAAAATGAGAACAAAAAGATGTGCTCAATTCGAATTGAACAATATTAATATTCAATATTGACAGACTGATTCAAAAAAATATTGAAAACTTTCATAACTGTATTACTCAGTAACTATCAGATGAACATATAGTCTAACCAACCTGCAGTTAACCTTCATTTTTCCAGGTTTCGGCGCTAGAAACTTGTACACATTTCCGACTCAGTAATCTAGTGACTCAGGAATAAATTTACGAACGTGCTCGGTTCTTTTGTTTTGGTACATCGATAGCGCTCTCCGACATGGTGGCACAAAAACGTACTTCATTAATACATCTATATTTAAACTGGGTGCATTATTTTTAATTAAGTTTTTTTTTCTCCTAAAAGTGTGCATATAGAAAGGAAACGTGTGCTGAGGGGTGCGGGACAAAGGACCGCAGGATTGTTTCCCTACCGAGACAAAGTGAACGGGTTTCTTCCGTGAGGCGACCGCGCTCTGACTCCCGGCTGTCTTCTGCTGCTCCGTTGCCGACCATCGGCTTCGGTCACTCGGGTGTTTTTGTGACAACGTGCGACTGTGTTGTTGACAAAGTCCGCTTCGAAGCTCCGATTGGCCGCTGCGAGTCGAAAGGCGACGCCCAGAAACGTTTAATCCAGGCTGCCACCAGGTGACGCCCGCTTCCCGCCTCTGAACCTTCCTGCCATTAGCAGGCGCTTTAGTTCAAGGTGATGCACAATGTCAGTTAAACGACTTTGTTATGTTTTACTCGTATAGTGATGAAGAACACCGAAACAAGAGAGAGGATTTAATCCCGGGACGTTCATTCTGCATGACAAGCACCCCGTCCCACACTTCACGCACTCTTAACGAAAGATACCTTCCTAAAGTGCGAGAAATATATTTGTGACTGCAAGTGTTGTGTCAGTAACGGAACCTCACAAAAAGTTAGGTGCAGCTTTGTTATAAAATATATACCCACTTTCATAAAACAGGCTAAATCAGTACAGCAGGATTTTCCTCAGTTGCATAGTCATTTTACTTCCATAACGGGTATTTTATCCTCTCTAAAGCAGAGACTGCTTCCTCTATAAGAAAACCAACAACTGTGCTTATTTCCGACTTCCAAACTTCTGTTGCACTGAGCATCTCGATCAGTCACACCCCTCCATTAAGGCACAGAATAATTTGAAGAATTGAACTTTTATAAATGTATTACTTAGTAAATAAGTATCATATGAAGATATAGGCCGAGCCAATTTTTAAAGTAACTAGCCATTTCTTTCTTCATTTTACAAATACTCAATATATTACATGTTCATGCACTTGAATCACCTTCTCAATATTAGGCTAAAACCAAAATAACAGATTCTATACAGTACTGAAGTAATTATTAACTTATTATGTATTATTTAACTAGTCATATATTATATTAAGAATTATTTATTAAGCTGATGCTTTCCAAAAATGCAACTTACAATGCTGAGCTTCTTACAATTATTTATTCATTTCTATAGCTTTTCTTTACTGGAGCAGCATGGTATCCATACCTTGGTCATAAGTACAATAGGAGGAGGTGGATTCACGTACTCCTTTGTACTGCACCAGAGGGCCTGTGGTCTGGTCACAGTGGGCATGTGCTTCACAGAGATCTTGCAAACATTATGTCCCAGGAGAAGAGAGGACTTTATTGATCCCAGAGAAATTCACCTGAACAGCAACAGAACACTGAGGACATTCATAAGACACATAACAATGTCAAAATGAGTAAACAGTAAATAAAAATAATAAATACAGTCTAATCATTGAAAGGTCCTGGTGTAGTATTATGCAGGTAAATGACTGTTGGTGTGAAAGAGCCCCCGCAGTGCTTCTTACTGCACCTCAATAGAATAACCCAATAGCTAAAAGTTCTCACAATGATCACTTCATTTAGGGGATGTGAGCCAATGTCCATTATGGACTGTAGCTCCCTCCTGATCCTGGTCTTTGCCACAGCCTCCACCCACTCAGGGCCCTGATCCCTGACAGAACCCCTTTCTTGATGATTCTATTGAGTCTGTTCCTGTCACCAACAGTGATATTTCCCCCAACACACTACAGCACATAAGACAACACCAGCGACTACAGTCTGGCAGAGCATGTGGAAGATCTCACTCCTCAAGTTAAAGGACCTCCGTTGCCTTAAGGCAGTAGATCCTGTTCTGTTCTTTCGTATACAGTACATCTGTGTTGTGAGAGCAGTCTAGTTTGCTGTTGATATGGACCCTCAAGTAAAAACCCTACCTTGTCTTTCCTGGATAGTCACTGGACCACAGTTCCCTTTCATTTCCAAAAAGCTGCATGTGCAATAATCTATTTTTGCATAAGATTTTAACTACAGCATAAGCCTATACAAAGAATTAGCCTCAGCAAGAACAGCAACAGTATATACTGGCATAGCGAGAGCTGGTTTTTCTTTGTGTGGTTAATGAACCATGCGCATGTACACAAGCCCACAGTTATGAAAATAAAACACTGAGAAACATTACAAGTGATACATTTGTTTACATTATTATAAAATATTTTAGTGCGTTCTATAGCTCCAACTAATTGTTCACAAACAAAAGTCACAGTTAATATTTCATTGAGTCAAATATGAAATATTAATTAAATGAACAAGCTACTGCAAAAATCAACAGAAAAGACGAATGCCTGTCATTGGCGCAAAAGGCCTAAGTAAGATATAAAACAATAGTTTAAGGACTGCAGCAGTTTTCTGCCAGATGAGCATATTTTTGTGCCCCCACCTAGCTATCTCACACATTCAAGGGCCACTTTGTGTCACACGGTCCTCGTGTCCCCAGATTGCTGCTTTAGATGTAAAACACTGCTGGTGTGTGATCTGTGATGAGTGAATTCCCAGTCATGTTATTCATATTTCTGCACAAGTAACTGTTAGGTTGCTTGGTGTTTCTAACTGGCAACCTTTATGCGGTCAACTGTTAATGATCATTTACAAATTAAATCTGAAATGAAAACTAAGAAGACTGATACCACCAACCCCCGAAATGCGCCAATTCGACTTAGGAGAACTCAAATTCAGTACAGGTTTCCTTTAACAACCTGCCTTTGATTTAGGAGGCATTTTTCTGGTTTTCTCCTACTGAGCACCGAGAGTCATTTACCATGACATTTATTCATTTAGCAGAAGCTTTTCTCCAAAGTTTTGTACAGTTATCTAGATGGGAGAATTAGCTGACACCTTTAGCCAAAAAATGTACAGTGTAACCAAACTACCTGAAACACAAGTGTGGGAGAAAACTCACAGGAACGCGGGGGATACCAGGAGTTTTTAGGAACGGATAAAAAGTTTCACAACTGAAATTAATGCTAATCGCCTCTTCCAGTTGTGAGAGCTCACCTGCCAGAGCTTTTTATGTACAGTGGTGAGGCAGGAGAAGACCGTATTAAAAAGCATACACTGTATAATGCATCGTTATTCTACTGCTGCTATGCTCGGTTTGTGCTACAGTAGTGCACTTCATAACATGACTTTTTTGCACAAAATATGAACTTGTGACAATCGGCTTCGCACGATGTTTTTCATTAATGATTCGGTGTCGCACAGCTCCTTTCCATCGACGCTCGTGCTCTCGCCCTCGGCTGTTTCCGGAAATGTTGGGCAAGGCCCCGCCCACTGGGCTCGTGTTGTTTGGGGACGGGAGGAAGATGGCGGCGGCCCCGCTGTACTGCGTCTGCCGGCAGCCCTACGACGTGAGCCGGTTCATGATCGAGTGCGACATTTGTAAAGACTGGTTCCACGGCAGGTATGAAGATGAGTCGTTGCGGAGCACCGGATGCGAAAATACGGGAGGAGCGCTGTTTTACTCCCGTTTAACGTGTGTGTACAAAGTCAGGGTCTGCGTCGTGTCAGCTGGGGGTCCGCATGTGCCTTTATTGTCATTATTGACACCCGCGTCCGCTGCCGGTCTCTTGAATGTCTGTGTTTGTCTTCTGCTTCGCGGCTTTCTTTTTCCCTCTTCTTTGGAGAAGTGTTTGTCCCTGGATTGCTCCACTGCCCCTCTGGGTTAACTCTGGCCGGGTTTCCCGTCAGCTGAGCGTTTCGTCGCTATTGAGCCGCCGCTTCTAAGTTTGCGCCCCGATGTGTTACGGGAGAGACACCGGCCGCTGCTGGGTTTTGCACTCCGGTGGTTGTGTTAAAGCAGCTTACAGGCGGCTCGGTCTCTGGGGGGTCGGCTCATGTTGACCGCTTGCTCCAAGTCCCTGTTCGTTCCCAGTCCTGCTGGATTGTGTGCGAGCGCGTGCTGCTCAGAATATTGTCAAGCACCAATTTTCAAGTTTAATAAAATGATGTTCCCGATTACTACAGCTCAGTGTATTCAGTAAGACTGGAAATAAACGTGGGAACTGAAGACTTTCAGTTTACGAGGCCGTCATGATTTAAACAACAAACCTAGTTGGAAAGATTTAACAGGGAATTATTGGTTTTTAACTTAAGGAATAGTTACAAGCTACCCCGTAAGGTTCCAGTTTTGTCACTGACGCACATTTTCACCCATAAAGTTTCCTCACCATAGTAATTCCTAAAGTTTAGGACTTGAATGTTAATTGTTTTGGGTTCGGGAAACAAACAGGTGTTTGGTTTTACCTGAGATAAACTCTTATTTAAAAAGTATATTTAAAATAAAGTTCTATCCTATACCCCCTGTTCCCAGCACACGCGCGGGGCCGGGCCTCGTGACAGACTGCTGTTGTCGGGCATTTAAATCCCCCCCATCCCCTTTGAGCAGGACGCGGGCACGTGCTGAGAGCCATCTAGCGGAGGGAGCGGCGCAGTGACCAATTTTCTTCCTTTGATTTTATTTTTTTTTCTTGTCTAGCAGCTGGCCCGGTCATCTCTTTTAAGGTCTTACATGTGGTTGCGATTGTTTGATGCTAATCCAGTATAAACACGGTTTCCCAAGGGACTGTGGAGGGTGTTTGGAAACAATGTGGATTTTCCAGTAACTACTTACCAAGAGGTACTTGAGGTTAGGGTCCTAGGTGTTGAAATCCTCCTTAGAGGTGGAAGAATCAGCAAATGAGAGAGATATTGCCTGTAATATTCTGTCACACTTAAATGACACTAGTTGTTATTATTATTATTATTATTATTATTATTATTATTATTCTTTTACATCCTTTATTTGGTTGGCATTTGTACAGGGTTGCATGCAATTTTGGATGATCATCTTTATACTGATATACAGATTTGTACTGCGGGGCATTGGTACTGTGTCAGTCAAGGGTAAGTTCTTTCATTAAGAGCACTGGCCAGCTAACTGCCTCTGGTGTGTGTGTATATATATATATATATATATATATATATATATATATATATATTATTATTCACAGTGTTTCACTTTTTACTGACAAGTAGCCCTGGTTTAAAGTGATACTNTGTCAGTCAAGGGTAAGTTCTTTCATTAAGAGCACTGGCCAGCTAACTGCCTCTGGTGTGTGTATATATATATATATATATATATATATATATATATATATATATATATATATTATTATTATTCACAGTGTTTCACTTTTTACTGACAAGTAGCCCTGGTTTAAAGTGATACTTTAGATATGATCAACCTCCGTTCCATGTCTCTAATTTGCTGTTGTTTTGTGTCATTACAAAAAAATGTTATTGGACTAGTTAGCAGGGCACATGGTGGATTTGTTTGTTTGCTGCAGCATTTGTTCGACACTGGGTTGTGTAAAGTAAAATCTGGGTTTTTAAAGCACTTCCAAAAGTAAATGTCTTCATGCACTCAGATCTCCTGCTCCTGGGGTATACCCCATCATTTTTACAGGCACTTGGGCTGAGGATTTGTGATCCTCTCTCTGGGGTTCACGTAGACACAAAACACTAGCTACCTTTCATATGGTTGGCTGTACAGTGAGGATTTGGAAATATTACAACTTGTGTTGTAACAGCAGAGTCTTATGTAACTGTGCAGTGCTGCCAAGAACTCTAACTGAATTAAAATGCGCAAGCCAGAAACTGTCTGCTGGCCGTCTGTGGGTCTGATGGTCACCAGGCGTCAGGGTTACAGGAAGCAGAATGCAGTCAGTGCATTGAGCGTTTGGGTTCACTGAGGGCGTTGGGGTTGGTTCCCCCCAGTCCTTCTCCTTGCTTTCTCTTACAGAATGTGAGGTGTGTGATCACTGGGTCCAAGTTTGTTGTGGGCTGTGCCACCATTAGACAGTGATGCCGTACTAGAGAGGTGGTTGAGGAGAACTACTACTGTGGAGGTTGTCATTGTCCTTTTGGCACTTTGCAATTTTTTGAGCAGATTAATTCCCTGTGTTGTTGATGTTCAGGCTGGGGTCGATGTGGGAGAGTTTCAGTGATGTCTCTGAATCTCACCCTGTGGGCAGTGATTTTGGAAATTATTTCAATTATTTCATGAAAAATCTATTTGTTATGATTAGAGGGGTATATCTGTTAAGGGGAACATTTTGTTCTAGCTTGTATACCTGTTGTATAAGGAAATATGACAATAAATGATTACTGATTCTTGTTCAGGACCAGTGTCCATTCAGTCAGCTTGTACATGTGCTGATGTCTTTTAGACTCACCTTCAAGGAAATCTTAAAGAGTCTTATTGAACACTGTTAAAATGACAGTGGCAGAGCCGGCTGGTTTGTCTTAACACTCCGGATCATTTGGACTGTAGTACAGATTTGGGTTGAGTGTTTGCATGTGCCAACAGGTTTTCAAGGAGCCCAGTGTTTGTAAAAGACAGAAGATTGATGGTGGTGATGATGGCCTGTGAATAAGTTCAAAAGTCCATTTTTCAGTGTTCTTCCTGGGTGAAAATACTGAAGAGAGATGGATGACTTGTCATTATTTTCGAGATGTATTTGGAGTGGACTGGTGGGGTTTTATTTTTCTTTCTCCCTTTTCTTTCTTTTTTTAACTAACAATCGGGTCCCAGTTATTGTTTTTAGTTGTGTGTATACAGTATATAGTTTCTTTCTTTTCCATTCATGTGTCATGAAAAGAAGATGCAAGTCAGTAAAACATAGAGAGCTTTTTTGTTTGTTTTCTGGTTTGTCTTTTACTGTGCCTGCAAGTGCTTTGTTTGTTTTTAGCATGAGATGGGATGTGTATTAGAACATGAATTTCATTTGACTTTTAAATTGAGTCTGGATGTTGTCTCCATCTCAGTACATGACTCCGGGTAAAGACAAACTATAGTCTGTTATCATTCTGAAATAAAGGAAAGGAAGTCATTCTGTCATCATGTATGAGTAAAACCAGTCAATGAAAACTCTATTTTGCTTGCTGTCATTCAGATATTTGCATTTTAGACTTAAGTAAACAGTGAGTCATCCTCAAATCAATGCAGTGAGTATGTGTGATGTAAAAAGCACAGACAGTGCTGATCCAGAAGTAAGCTGCTGCCATTTTCACAACTGGTGTCTGTGTGGTTTTGATGGGTTGATCCTCCAAGCTTTGTTGCCAAAAGAGTTTAGGAGAGTCCTGCTGTTCTGGCATCATCTGTACTGCAGTGACACATTTGGCCCTCATTCTCAGGAACTTTCAGGTTCTGGTAGGTCTCTGGGCTCATACCAGCTGCATGCCCCCAAAAAGAGGAAGGCCTCACTAAGGACAGCAGGTAGTGCAGCTGAGAGAACAGGGTGTGAATCCCTGTCCCTGCTGTTCCTCTATCAAGACATTTTTCCCTGAACTGCACCAGTAAAAACAATCCAGCTGTATAAATGGGTAAAATATTGTGTGTAGCTTAGTGTTCAGACCTTGCAACGTAACCACTTGGAAGAAGAGCATTGCCTTCTAAGTGAAGTTTTTGGATAAATATCCTCCATATAACCATTGAATGCGATTAGCATTGTGCAAAGTGCCTTCCCATCTGCATTTAAATTTGTTACAGAGGTAAGGACACCACCTCCTGTTGGCATGGCAGCCATTTGAACAAGTTCAGTGTTTATTTTTGGTAATTTGGATCTTCTTATCCTGAATGCTGGTTTAGTTTGGTCTGTTGGAATAAAAACCATTTACCAAAATAACATGCAAAACCATTGTGAGATGAGACAAGCTGGCCATTCAAGAACTCACCATGCCTTCAGAAAGTATTCACCTACCTGTAATTGTTTCTCATTCTGCTGTGCTGTAAATTCCAAATAAAGGATTTTTAATTGGGATTCCCCCCCACTCCTATAGAAGTCTATAAATTAAAAATGAAATTAAGTGTTTAGATGTCTTCAGAATGATATTAAAATTAATTGTACCATTTAATTAAATAACTATTCCCGGCCGAATCAATACTTTGTGCATAATTCTGTATTAGCAATTAT
Source organism: Arapaima gigas (assembly GCA_900497675.1). NCBI lineage: Eukaryota > Metazoa > Chordata > Actinopteri > Osteoglossiformes > Osteoglossidae > Arapaima > Arapaima gigas. The sequence continues at coordinate 470,329 of UFQX01000266.1, read as the reverse complement.
AGCTGTGAGTCTTCTGGGGTATTATCCTGTTCTGCTTATCTGTTTTTACTGTGTGGCTATCCACCCCTCTCGGGTCACCTCCTGCTATGCAGTTCTCATTGTCTACACGGGGGCTCCTTCTCAGACAAAAACTTGTTGAAGCAAGATAAATGTGTCAGTGGAGACCAAGAAGGATGGGTCACTGTCCTATGCTGCTCTTGCTTGTACAAAACACAGAAAATATTTGCTTGTGCTATGGATGACAGGCAAGTTCTCCCAAAGTGGAGAAGGACCTCTTCTTGCCTGTGACCTGCTGGAAGTAAACACCGCTTGTGCCGCTGTCCGAGGTGCTGCTGGAAATGTACCAGGCTCAACGTTTTTTTGTGTGTATGTTTTTACCTGTCCCATCAAATTTTGCCCTTGTCTAATTTTGGAATATATTGGAAACTAAATTTACAGGTTTAAAATATCCTTCAGTGGGCAGGAACTCAACATAAACATTTATTGCTCATAAGTTTACAGGATTAATTCCAAAATAAATGTCACTGGAAACAAATTTTAATAGTTGAAGTTAAATGTAACATTAAAATGTTGACATTATCACTGAAAGAAATTTGGATGCTTTCTAGCCAGAAAGTGAGTTCAGAATGAAATTGCAGATGATGCTTGAGAAATGGGAGAAACTGCTACTTTACTCTGATTGTGGCAAGTGTTGTGGCTCAAAATGCATCCCCAAATGGATTAAAGTACAGAGATAAATGTCCAAGGCAGATTGGACCCTATGACAGGGTTTCCTAAGTGAGAGAGAACAGGGGTCATATCCTAATTTTTATCAGTTCTTTTTCACAAGAATCTGTTTTCAGGCAACCCTTTTGGGAGCAGATGCTCATTTGTAATTACAGTAAAACCCTGCTATGATGAAATAAGTGTAAATGAAAAAATTAAACTGTGTAAAATGTGGGATCATTTTTATTGTGTTAATGAAAAACAAGCGTTTTCAATCATCCACTGAAAATAAAAAGAAAAAGCTTTCATTTTTAGACATGAATAGACAGATTATTACAAATGAAATGTGCATGTAACAAATATTATATGTAATAATAAAATAATAATGGGAGAATAATTATGGGAGAGCAAGCCCCCCTCCTCCTCCACTGCTACTACAACACTAGCAATACTGATAGAAGCATTTACCCAAATGTACGTCATCTTCAGTAAATCCTGTACATTTGTTGCCCTCAGAGGAAGATGTTAGAAACTGGAAAGAGAGAAGGTGGATGGGACACAATAGCCAATAGCCAATTGTTATATCCGAATTCAACTTGTCACGGGGTGTTAGCGTACTAATCATTTTTGAGAAATGACAGTCATCGTGTACACCCCATATCGATTACACACATTGATTCACATGAGTAGACTGTTTTGTAGGGCCAAGAGAGAAAGAGTCAGTGATACAGAGTATGTAAGAAATGACCCAGGTTCTTATTCTTTTCTGTCTTTTTGTGTTCCCTTTCCTGCGACTGTGCAGCAGAGCTACTGCTGCTTCTGCCAACCAACAGTGAAAGAGGGTCATTATCCCCCATGTGCATTTTAAAGTGGCAGAGCAACAGCAGCACAATGCAGCCCCACATGCCCCCAGCATTCAGCAAATGGCTGTGTTCCCTCACTGTACAGCCCAAGAGTGAGTTAAGAATTCTCCACAGGTTGACATGACCTGGGCTGGTGTCTTTCATGTTTCCTTTGCATTGACTGCTCTTTGCTGACCTTGAAGGCTGTGATTCTGCACCCCACATATACTCTTAAGCCTGGAGCAGAAGCAAATTTGACTGTAACCCCCCCACTCATGTGTATGTGATGGTAAAGCACTAGGATGGTTGGTGGGTGTAAAGATGGATAGCAAGTGTGGTCTGGTCCAGGCTTTTCCATTGAGCCTAGCATCCGGTATAGCTCCCTGTGCATTGTTTCACTCAGGATGTCAGTGTTAAACATGTGCTTACCCTGAGGAATACAGATACTGTGTACTGAAGACAGGAAAGTGGGCTTCCTTGAGACTTCGCTCAAGGGAAGGTTGATGCAGTGTACTGGAATTTCCTGTAGGTTGCATTGGGGGAAGAATTCACACGCTGCCTTTGTCCCAGCCCTCGGGGGCGTGCGGTATGCAGGGTATCCCAGAGGCATGCAACTTCCTGGTGAGCTAATAGTTGTGTTTTATTTATCAGCCCTCCTCCTTTGCTCCCCCACTTCCTGCTATTACACTCAGATCAAACATAGTAATGGCTGGAGGAGTTTGATGTCACTCCTCCCAGCCCTCCCTGTTCTACCACTGTGGCTGAGGGTAGCAGAGCCAGGGCTTTGATGTAGGCAGATCTGGTTATTAGTAGGTTTGGCCTGAGCTGCGTAATGGGTGTTTGGTGAATTCCCACCCCCAAAACTGGTTGGCTAAGCTTAATGTGGCATGCCTACATTTTGGTTCAGGGTGGCTGCAGTGAGACCACAGCTACGGAGGGCCAACCACGGTCAGAGCCAAACATGTCACATGTGAGCAGACAGCTGAAATGACCAACACAAGCAGTGATGCCTCATACAGCTGTTGTGCCACTTTTGGCCACAATAATCATCACACCATGGAATTAGTGCTTTACTAGCTAGTTATTTAGTAATATATTCACATCACACTCATGTGAGCTCTCAAATTTCCATTTGTTTGTATGGAAAGTATGAAGAATGCTGGGCTCCTGTATAAATCTGTGTCCCCCCCATAAGTTCTCTAAATCTGCTCATTGCATTCAGTTTCTCAGCTGCCTCCACACAGATAGTCGATCACATGCTTGTGCCTTGTTACAGATTTCCAGATGTTACTGAAAACAGCAGGGCCACACAGTGTTAGTCGAAGCTTGAGGAAGAAAATGTAAAAAGAGTACAGTTGTACTCTTGAACCTCTTATAGATACTTAGAATATGAATTTAGCACTAATATTTTCAGTTTGTTGGTAACTGAATGGTGGTAATGGGAAGGCAGTAGATGGCAAATGCATGAGAATTTGAGAAATGTGGAGCATGTGACCTTTAGTGGAAGGACTTTAGGGGAGTTTGTTCTGATTTTGCTGGCAGGTTGTTGTTTAGAACAGGGGGAGGAAAAATGAGCAAGAGCTTCAGCCTTTTAAAGCAATCAAGTGTCCTTATTTGACATTTATGCTAAATGCATGGGCCATGACTTACAATGATATGAAAATGATGAGTTCTATTTGCAGAATTGAGGACCTTGCACAATAAATCTTGGAAGTCCAGAGGACCACTTTGGCTGCTGTCCGCGTTGCATAATGGGTGATTTTTACTGAAAAACATGCACTGTATTCAAAACTGAAATCCTAAACACTGTATCACTACATCTGGGATGAGAATTTCATTGATTAGATTAAAAATTCTACAAAATATTACATTTAATACATTATTTATTAGGGATGCATGATGGTATCAGAATCATATTGGTATTGGCCTATATTTGTCTAAATTAGTTTTATCGGCTTAGAATCGATGGTTAGATCTGATCAGTCATTCAAACCAATATTCGATGACATAATCAATGTGGTCCTGGTGAGCAGAACTTTGAGGTAATGCTGAGAACATGTCTGTGCTGTGGAAGATTTTCAGAGTAAGTGAGAGTGACATTAAATATAACATTTTTCACGCTTGTTCACTTTATTAGTGTCAACAGGGAGAGATTGTTCTGTGCAGCTTCTTAACATGGTCAAAAAAAAGAGTTTCATTTTTTAAAATAAAAACCTCCCCAAGAACGATGCACTTTGAGAAAAAAGTTTCTTTGATCATTAATAACTGGTGTTATTTATTTCTTTATAATTGCAAAACTATTTCTGTTTAATGACCAGGTAGGCAACCAAATGTGGGTCAGCAAATGCAGTTTATTTTAATGATGAAATAAGGTCTGCAAAGCTGAAATGTTACACAAATAAATGTTACATTTGTCTATAATTATTTTTCAGGCAGATCAGTCCCATTTTTAATGTGTTTTGTATTTTATAAATGTGTCTATTGGCTCTGGCTGATATGTACAAAGAAACTGTTGGATATCAAAATCAACCAAAATTTCCATATTAGCGCATCATTGTCATTTACCAATCCTGAACACTTATAAACATGTACTTTTATTAATTGAAACACAGAGAAGATAAAAACGATTTTAAAAATCCTCTGTTCTGTGAAATGTATTTTATAATGGTATTACAGGTAAGAAGAAGCTCAGTGTAGCTGCCATGTTTAAAAAGTCCTTCCAGAAGCCTCTTGTATGTAACTGGATTCTGGAAGCTTCTTTACTGAGGTCCAGTGCCGGTTTGCTAACATATTTGGCACCCATCTTCGTGTAGATCTTTTCTCCACAGCAGAAATATCCTCATATCCTTTCTTCATGTTTCTCATGGCACCCAATTTGGTCAGTAATAAATTGAAATGGCCATTTAAAAAATGTACCTTAAGTGAAATATTGTCCCGCATAAATTACTATGTTTACAGCACTCCCAGGAGACCTGTAACAGACCACCACAACAAGACGGACTGCTTCAACTACATTTGTGTATAACACAAAAACTTTAGGTGATAACAAAATATTATTTTTGCAGTTGCCTCCAGTTTAATAAAATTTCTTATTTTTATGTCATGGTAAAGTTATGTTGTGTGGTGTTGTCAGGGGCAGTTACAACTGCCGTACGGGCTCAGTTTCATGCTTCTTTAAGGCTGTAATCTAGCTGAAATTACAGTCCTGTGGGAAAGAACCTGGTTAGCTTTGACTCTTGTGTTCTTTATCCTAGAGGGGTCAACATTAAAAGGCCCCCTGGCTCTGAAATGTGGACCCAGCCATATCAGTTTGTGTGTAAGTGCTTTTTTTTATCTTGACCTTGAGACAATGAGAGGGTGTTCAAGAGTCTTGCAGAGTCAGACAGCTGTATGGCATATATTTGCATGAATCATTCTTCAGGGTGATGTTTGCCTTCCCAGTCCACCTGTCTGGCTTAGGATTTCACACTTCGATGGGGTGTGTTCGTTTAGTGAGAAAGTTACAGCTTTACTATATACTTCCTCATAGTCTCACATTATGAAACCTTTCCTGAACACGACTGCAAATATGATGCAAAATGGGGTTCTGCTTCCAGCTGGATGTGTGTGTTGGGTCCCTCACGGAGATTCCCTGTAAGGAGACCAGGACAACATGACGGATTTCCCTATAGTTGTGGTGTTTCTAGTCTGGGGCACTTCAGTAACGGAGTCTGATATCTAGGAGCTCCAGCAAATTTATCTCTGACTGGCTCATTTAATGTTTGGTTCACTGGCTTTATCTAATGTTACTTTTCTGTGTTTCAGCTGTGTCCAAGTAGAGGAACACCAAGCTATGGATATTGATGTTTACCACTGCCCCAACTGCAATGTTCTACATGGACCTTCTTTGAGTAAGTGTCTTACCCTGCAACCATTCCATACTGGTAGATGGATTGCTTCCTCTAAAGCTGGTTCAACTCCCTTAGGTTTAATGTGGTTGTGATCTCCTGAAATATATGACTTATTGATCAATTAAATCTGTGAATTGTTTTAAACCTGGCTTTGTTCTGAGCAAGGCTAGGGTGCTGTTAGCAATCCATAACTCATCTGCCAAAGACCAAGGTGTGTTAAGGTCTTTAATGATGAAGTTTCCCAAGCCTTTGCTGACACTGTGTGATCTGTTCCTGGCATTCGTAGTGAAGAAGCGCAATAACTGGCATCGGCATGACTACTCAGAGCCAGACGACAACACCAAGCCGGTGCAGGCTGGAACCTCTGTGTTTGTCAGTGAACTGCAGGCGAGGACCTTCCCCAGGTACAAGACATACGTTGACTGACAGGGCAGCTGATGCCCTCAACTTAAACTGAGGATGGATTGTCCATGTTCATGATTCAAGCACTAAACCTCCTCCACAAGCATTGCTGTGTTGTCTTAAGTTATTCATCTAAAATTAATTAGTTTTAAAATGTGCAATATGAAGTAGTCATGGTACATTAACACCATTTTTGCACTGTAGTGCGGATGAGATCCTGGTGCGGATGCAGGGCCACCACGTGACCCCAAGGTACCTGGAGAAGCATGGTTTCCAGTCCCCCATTATGGTGCCTCAACTGGATGGGCTGGGACTCAAGCTGCCACCAACTTCGTTCTCAGTCAAGAATGTGGAATATTATGTTGGTGAGGAGCAAGAGAAAGTAAACACTTCCTGTTTGTGAGTGTGTGTGCGTGTGCGCATTATTCTTTAGGCGCCTCTATTAGCATTTGCTGGAAACTTGATTTCTTTGGTGGTAAGGTCAGTGGTAGCATGAATTGCTTAAATTACAAAAGTTAAATATATTTTGTAAGACATATTTGGACACAATATCATTTTAACATTATTTTGTAGTAGTAAAGACAATTCTGCAATGAGAGTATATTACCGGTGAAGAGGGGCAGGTACTGTATCAGGTGATGAAGGGTTATTAGTGATGAAGCTATTGGGTTCACTGGGTGCACCTGCTCAGCTAGCCTTAATCAACCAATATGTAAATAAGGCTTTAGATAAAAATGGCTTGGCTTACATTGCCCTATAGTTTGCCACTGTTTCACCCTCTGTTGAGAGCCTGTTACTTATAGGATCCTATTACAGGTCAAACATGATCTGTAGGCATCTCAGGTTTATCTACAACAAAGATAATTCGCCTCCCACTCACACACACACAGGTTCAAGTTACTAGGTGTGACACTACAGTTTTCATGACGAGAGCCTATGATAGAAAGAGGATGACTTTCTGGAAGATGACACTCCTCTGTCATATTATTGTGAGGAAACAAGTCCCCAGCAGGCCTTTACCTGGGTTTTTCAGAAGCTGCAGTTACACTAGATGTTAATTACACCAGGGTACATATAGCACATGCTGTTTTCACCAGGGACATCACACCCAAACCCCACATAATAGGGTCAATATTTTCTGTAAAATCACGTTATAAGGCAAATTCCCGTTATTACAAGGTCACTTTATTTTAGTTATTGCTTCTTATAGGGGGAAAAGTTGTTAAAAATAGAAAATTTTAACTAAAATTAAAAATAGACCAAAATAAATTGTATTTTGATGGTGATGTTTGTATAAAAATTATTGAATCTTGTAGTACCCAAATTTTTAAAACTGGGACCGTTAATTGTTTAGAAGACTGTAACTTTTGGACTCTGACTTGATTTACTTTATTCATGACTGTGAAAAGGTATTCATTCATCCATCCATTCATCCTTTATCATAAACTGTTTCATGTTGGTTACGGTCATGGTGGTCAGGAGCCTATCCTGGAAAGGGTGTTCATGTTTATGTGGTTTAAACTGTTAATTTTTCAATATTTATTTCTAAATGTTAGTATTGAATCTACTGTTTCAGTTGTGAGGGGATTGATCAAAATTTTCAAGAAGTTGGAAGTATTTATAGTACAGATATCCCTTAATTAAGGGTGTACTGTGTTCCTGGAAATCGGCTCATATGGTGAAATAAGTTGGAGATGTAATTACTATCACAGCACAAACTTTGAAAGTTCAGCCTCATGTTTGGCTATTAATCTTAAAATAGTATTAAATAATTTCACTCATACTAGAAAACTCATGTCAGTGACTTGTATCTTGGAGGACACCTACTATATTTGGATTTGCTACAGAAGCAGAGTCCATGTGCTTTACAGAGTAAAACGCAGTAAAATACCTATTATGAATGTAAAATTAAAGCATTATCTGGAAAAATTCTGTTGTCCTGAATAATTAGTACAACTATAAAAAGTGATATATTTCTGAAGCTGTTGTAAGGGTTCCACACTACACAGGACCCTGTTACATGTGGGGAAAAGTGTACATTGTTGCAGCATCAGTGAAATTGCGATGTTGGTGGTATATACAGGTTTAGTGCCTGGAACAGTAAGGGTTAATTTTTTTTGCCCAGATGCTTTGTTGAAGTTGGCTTATATGTCTGAGACAAAATTGTTCCCCTGGCCCACGTGTGTAGCTCCACAGCGTGCCGTTTGCCAGCTGCTTATGGGCAGATGTACCTGAGCGATTGTCACGCTTGGCTGTCTCAGGGGACCCAGTTAGCCCTGTGTTTCACCACATCACACCATTCCCTGCAAAGATGAAGCTGCAATGTTTGTGCCACACGGCATTTTAGCTCAGCTTGACAAAAGATGTGCAGTTGGCAACAAGAGGTGACAGGTTTTTGAATCAGTCTTGTATTGATTATTTATTCTTTCTGAAATATTGTGGTCTTTTGTGAGGTAGGGTACATGCATGTGCTAATTTCTGTGCTGGGTTGTGTTTTTTTTTAATAACCATAGAACAGCCTTCTCTTGTAACAGCCCTGACTTTTCACCATGGAGCAGCTGCTTGGCTAATCTGCCTCCCTCCGCGGGCGCTCTGCCAGGCCTGCACAACCATGACCTGCGAGTGGAATGTGCCACATTGTAGTGCTTTCAATGGGCTGCTCCTTGTGTACTCACATGGTACAGCTGTTCCAACAGCTAAGGTGTAAAAAGGCAGCCTAACCCCGCCCCCTCCTTTTTGTAATGAATTTTTTTGGCAATAAAAAGAACAGGACATAAAATCCCCATTGATTTATTGAATGAAGCTTTACTGCTGGTGCCCATGTCTTTGGATGGAAGTAATAATTTTGGGACATAATTAGTGGTAGGATGGGTGTGGGGGGCCGATCCCCAGGGGACAGAGTGCTGGGGTTTAGAGATTTATGGTCCCCAGTTGAGCAGGGTTACAGTCTGTGTGTGTTTATTCATTCTCCACTGCAGCCCCTATTAGCCCACACACAGATGGTCTTGAATGTTTGTACACACACACGTACAGTGTCCCCAGCAGCTGTCCTTTGGCCTGAGTCACTGCAATCTGCATACAGTTCACTTTACACCCCCCTTGCTACACCTCCCATAGCTTCGCCTACACGTCAGTAGCACCGGGATGTCGACAGATGGCCCCTCCATTGCACCTCCATACCCCCTTCACAGGGTGGAGGAGGTTACAGAGATGTCTGTGGTCTGCTTACTCCACGTCCACATTCTTACTGTGATTTCAAAAAGTATTCATCTACTTGAATTTTTTATTTTTTATATTTTCTTCTTGTTACACCTCCAAATTTTAACACTTTGAAATAATTTTTTCTCATCTCACATTTTCACCTCACAATACAACACAGTAAATTTATCGGATTTATTAACCATTTTTTCTCTAACATTCTTTTCTCCAACTGAAATACTTTAATTCCTAATTACAGAAGAATTCACCCCTGCAGGTCCTTTAGCAGTAATAAGTTGTCTTGAGTATGTCTGGGAGAATTACAGACTTAGATTTTGGTTATTTTGCCCATTCTTCAAAGGAAATTTGCTAAATTCTGCCACTATATATAGTGTGTGTCGGTGAAGAGCCGTTTTTAGGTCATTCCACGTTTTTTCAATCAGATTCTAGAAGTGTGGGCTATTCCAGAATACTAACCCTTTTCCCCAAACTGTTCCTTAGTTTTTTACTCTGTGTTTTTGGTCGTTGTCCTGCTAGAAAATGAATCTTCACCCCAAACAGATCTCTGGGTCACTGGAGCAGGTTCTCCTCAAGGATTTGCCTGTATTTGGCTCCATGTGGCCCTTGATGGCATCAAGAGCTGTTCTTGGTGGCTTTTTTTGTGCTCTGCCATGTTTTTTCCTTTTTGTTACATTGGACTTGAAAGTGCTTCTAGGAAGGTTCAAAGAATTGCTGATCTTTTTATAACCTTCTCCAGGTTCTCCAAGAACACAGCTGTACCTTGTTAATGTATGGATTGTAATCTCTCAAGATAAAGCCTATCCCTAAAACAAAGAGTATGAATACTTGCCAATGAAGTGATTTTCAGATTTTATTTTAAATGCAATTCTGAAAACACTTACATACTTCATTTCAGCTGTATAGAGAATAACTTGTACAGGAGTGGGAAAAAAATTTTCCACTGCCTGTCTACACATTTAGTTCAGGTATGTATGTTTGATGTGTGACTGGTATCAGTTGCCCAAAATCTCTTTTCCCCACCCTCATCAGGTGGTGATAAAATCATCGACGTCATCGATGTGGCCCGGCAGGCAGACAGCAAAATTAAACTCAGTGAGTTTGTCAAGTATTATTACAGTCCCAACCGACCGAAGGTGCTGAACGTGATCAGTCTGGAGTTCTCAGACACAAAGTAAGTACATTTTGTGTCTCCTTTAACAAGCATCATCATTCTCAGAGGAGACGTGTTTAGTCCATATGTTGTGCCTTGTTTACATTAGGCTGTGCACAACGTTTTACATTTACAAGCATGGCAGCTGAGCATTAATAATAATTAATGTCATTCCCATCTGAGGATACAAAAAGATATTTTAGTGTGTCAGTATTTCTGCTTTGAAAAATGCTGCCAGACTGCATTCTCACTGAAATGTACCCCTCTCTGGTGAGATTTGCTTTGCTTAAGATATTGGGAAAGGTAGATAATACAGACTGCTGTACTTCCTCCTTCCCCAGGATGGCAGACCTTGTGGAAGTGCCAGATGTCGCTAAGAAGATGTCCTGGGTGGAGAATTACTGGCCTGATGACTCCTTCTTCCCCAGGCCTTTTGTCCAGAAGTACTGCCTGATGGGGGTGAAGGACAGCTACACAGACTTCCACATAGACTTTGGGGGCACTTCTGTGTGGTACCATGTGCTCTGGGTAAGCAGGGTATCAGGACTTTGGGCCAGAAGTACAGTTAAACTCACCTGCCCTTGTCATGTACTCAATGTGTGTAAGAGCACAGCTTACTGTGTAAATGTCTCTGAAATTGACTCATCCTCTTCTTCCTTTTGTCCTTATGTAGGGAGAGAAGATTTTTTATTTGATCCGGCCAACCCCAGAGAATATTGCTCTGTATGAGGCGTGGAGCTCATCCCCTAACCAGAGTGAGGTGTTCTTTGGGGATAAGGTGGACAAGTGCTACAATTGTGTGGTCCAGCAGGGGACTACCCTCCTTATCCCTACAGGTGAGGAGTGGCAAGCTTTTGAGGTGTAGCCCCTTTGCCTGTCCACTGTGTTTCCTTCAATTGGCCTTTCAGTATGTGCCCTGGCCTGGCCTATGATGGCCTGCTGGGTACTGTAGTTCCTAGCTGGTTGAGGTAGTATGGGGACACACGAATTTACTGTTGCTGAGCCACCAGCAAGAACCTGCTTCCGCTGCCCTTATGTCGTCCAAGTAGTCAGCTTTACCCCAGTAGCAGTTTTTATAATCAGAAAACAGGATGAGAACTTTCCCAGAGCAGCTGCTTGGAAATTTCCCAAAGTAACTACAAGGAAAAACAAGTGAGATGCTCCGTGTTAAAAGTGATGATCATTTCTGCCCCCAAATCAAAGCAGAAAATGGAAAGTTTTCCAAGGGACAAAGCTTTCATTCTGTAGTGGGCCTCAGCTAATAGATACAATGCAGACGAGTGGCACATTTATGAACACACCTCACTCCATGTCTGTTTTGAATGGTATGCATAGCTAATTTTTGATTGGATTTGCAGATTGTTGACATGTTCTGTTAGATGCTGGGGCTGATATAGTAGTTGTACTAAAAGAGAAGTATATTTGTTAATCTTGGGGAGTCTTGACATCTTGATCGTGTAATTATTTTAGTAGTAATTGCCACCTTTTTCCATTTACAATGTATTGACAGATCTGTATTTAAAAAAACATACAAAAGAAAGGCAAAATATTAAGCTGTAAATGCTAGTTGTGAGGATAGGCATCTATAGGTAAACTGCACTGTTGGCATGTTTGACTTTCAGATGTACCAAGGCAGTAGAGTCAATCACAGCCTGCATGTTGCTGCTGTGTTATTAAACTCTTAACCACCACTTGGCTCCAGGCCCATGTAACTGTGGTCAGAGGTGGAGGCAGTCATTCTATGTAAATGCTCCATGCTGGCTGCAGGTTTGGAGGAGGAACATCAGAATGACCTGTGTATACAATCATTTTAAATTAACCCTCCCCCCCCTTCTAAGTGGTCCACAGAGAGACTGAACATGGTTTTCCTGGGCCCTCATCCTGCCACTGATGTACTGTACCTTCTCTCAGGCTGGATCCATGCTGTTCTCACCTCTCAGGATTGCATGGCATTTGGAGGGAACTTCCTTCACAACCTTAACATAGGCATGCAGCTCAGGTAGGTACAGTAGAGACCCTCCCCTCTCTCTCTCTGCTGCATGATATAAAGAGACTCATAAGTGACACTGTTTGGTTGTATCTGACTTGTTGAATTGAGTTTCTCTTCACTGAATTGACTACAGCAGAGTAATTTAACATTGCTGTCTGTGTTGGTCATTCTTCACCAGGTGTTATGAAATGGAGCGACGGCTTAAGACTCCAGACCTCTTCAAGTTCCCGTACTTCGAGGCTATCTGCTGGTATGTGGCTAAGAATCTTCTGGAAACCCTTAAAGGTAAGAATGGGGGGGGGTTGAAAGTGAGCACAATGGTAGATGGCAGTGAGTTTGTCGCCTTTTGGTGTATGGAATGTCAGCGTGACTATTTGGACTCTTGAATCAGAACTACGAGAAGAAAGCTGCCAGCCACCAGCCTATCTGATAGAGGGAGTGAAGGCTCTAACATCAGCACTGAAGAAATGGCTCAAGAGAGAGGTATAGTAGCACTTGGGGAGGACAGTTCTGATTCCCCCGCAGGAGAAGAGCAGATGGCGAAGCATACATTGCCCTCTGGGTGGGTAACTGAGCTTCACTCCTGCAGACTTCAACCCTGCTTTAACATAAGACCCTGCATTGTTCCATGTTCCTAGGCTATGGAACTGACCAGCGAGGTGCCTGATCATATCAGACCCACTCACCTCATCAAAGAGCTCACAAAGGAAATCCGCTACCAGGAGGTAAGGCCAGAGACAGCGATGGTTGGGTGCTGAGGGCAGGTGGAGACACATGAATGAACTAGTACTTGGTGAAATGGTAACATATCTTAAAGGCAAAGTGTTCTAGTCTGGAGCAAAGCAGTAAAATAATAATATATAATAAAATTTCTAGCTGTGCAAACAGTTAAAACTACATGGGTTCAGGTAAAAGTTGGTAGCTGTAGTGTAAATGCTTTGGGTTTTTTTAAACCTGAATGACAAAGCAATGCATTTGTGACATTGCAGGAAGAACAGCTGGGCGGCAACAGCTGCAAGCCCGTCAAAACTCAGGGAAGCGGCAGCATGTGGGCTATGATGCGGTCAGCAGCTGACCGGGGATTCAAGGCACGCAGGGCAGCCCGGCGGCTGCGAGACCATGGAGCATCTAAGACCCCCTCCAATTTGGACATCTTGGAGCTCCACACGCAGGAGGTGCTAAGGAGGCTGGAGGTGGCACCCTTCAATGAGGTGAGTCTACATCCCACAAAAGCAGGTTAGGTAATTAATTTTAATGGCTTTACCATTGATTCTAAGGATGCCTCTCAAGTTTGTTTTTTGAACAGTAGTCGTTACTGAACATGCGCTGGGAATGCTTTACAGGACGCCACCCTCTGCTCCAGGGTGAATGGGAAGTTTAAGAAGACCACCTCCTCATCCTCAGCAGCTGCAGCTAGGAATCTGGACAATGACTTGCGCTTGATTCTGTGCAACGGGCGCATTATCAGGTGAGCTCCAGCAAAGGCACAGAGGCTGCAGAAGTACTGCTGGAGTACCATAGTTTCAAAAGTACACCTTCCAACCTACTAATATCATTTTAATTTGGTAATTTCTGGAGCTCCAGTGGTTTGCTTTTCTCTTTTTTTATTGGAGATGGGAGTTTTTGATTTTCTTCTTCTATTCTAATCCAATAATTCCCAACCATTTTTTCAAAGGACCCTTATCCCCCCCCCCAAATTATATTCACATGCCAGCTCTTTAATTTAAGCAAAGGGGGGACCCATCCCATTAAAATTTGCAGACCAAGGGATATGTTAAAACGGTATAGTAATACTGGCCCTGATATTACTAATTCAACAATACATAATTCAAAAGTGACCATAATGGAAGCACTAGTGAGCCCTAGTGGGGGGGGGGGGTCACAACCCCCAGGCTGGGAAATCATGCTCTATAGTGTACTATATAATACCTCCTGCTATAACTGCAACTGTACATATAACTGTAATATTTTGTCTCTCTTGGCGACTTTGATCACTCGTGTCACTGTAACATTACATCAAACTGAATTTCTAAAATCATTTTCTAGCTTTTTACAAGCAACGCACTGTATCCATTTGTCTTGTGACTTTCTGCCCCTCACCTCTAACTTGTGGTTGATAGGGATGAGCGGCAATGGACTAGAGTGAAAAAGCCAGTGGTCCAGCATAAGGATGGAGCAGAGGTGAAGTCGGAGGTCAGTGAGTTGACACAGGAGCCTCTAAGCAGCACAAGGAATGAAGAGAAGCTCAATTCCCTCAACGGTGAGTCGTGCAGTAATGAAGCATCGCAGTAAAATCTGTAAATTTGCTGATTCTGAAAGGATTCTGGTCAGTGCTTGAAGTGCGTGCTATGCAGCACTTCCCATAAGCCCCCAGTCCTCTTTTTTGCCCCCTGTTGACCAGATTGTGTGTGTGACCTGCTCTTCCAGTCAAAGACTGTAGGACATGATCATTTTTCATGACAGCCTCATAGTTACATTTCATTACCCAGGCGCACTAAGTTATGCTGCAATTTGGCTCACATTCAGCTTTCCTGCTGTTTGTTTGTAATTTGTCCCCTTTATTAAAGAAATTTGTATTGTCAACATCAAAAATATCTTCCACTCTTATTTTCTGCAGAAATTCAACATTTAATACTTAACTGTTAGCAGATATCGACCAGTGCACAGCCACCATGGTAAAAGCAGCACTGATTCTGGGCTTGGAAAAGGCACCTGGGTTGAGTCCCACACTTGAGTTGCCTCTGTACCAACAAGTCTTATTGTTTCAAATGCAGATTTTGTATCAGAAAATAACTTTATTAATATTCCATATCATGATATTAAAGTGGTTGGTTTTTGTTTTTGACCAGGCTTTATGGAAAGTGTGAAACCCGAACTCAGGAATGACACCTCGAGGCACTCAGATCTTTCAGACTGTGTTTCTGAGAGCAGTTGCACTACACAGGTACCTGGTTTCATGTCCTGCCTGGAGAACCACGCTGGTTTCTGTTTCCTCTGTGTTCACGGCCTCTCCGGTCTCTTATCCAGCATAAGGACTCCTCAGAGGAGTATTCAGGGAGCTCAGGGGAGGAGGAGGAGGAGGATTCCACACAGGGAAACATCCAAAGCTCCAGGGGCCTTTCAAATCTACACCACAACGGCCGAAGGGACAGAAATAGACGACTCAAAAGGTGTGTGGAGATGCTTCATCACAAAGCCACTGCCTCTCTGGAATGTTTTCTGGAAAAAACTTTTCTCTTAATATGAAAGGCCAGGATTTAGAATGGTGACTCAATAAATCTCATTTCTCAAATGGGCCAAAATGTATGTAAGGCCACTGCAGCCTAATTCATGCAGCATGTTCTTTCTTTGGATATTACGTATAAAAATAAATTTTTCTAAAACATTCCAGAATCTGAATATTGATCCTTAGTGAAATAACACATTTTTCCTGCTCACATTTTTCTGGCCCCAGCAACTCAGTCATGGTCAGTACTGTAGTAAAGAAGCAAGTGAACCCAGCAGCTGAGAAAAACCTGTTGGCAGCTATGAACTAACTGGTGTGAAGCCAATGGTGACGGTTTATTAGTTTACTGAATGTTTAACTGCCATGCATGTGTACTGGTGTGAAAGGAAGGCCATCCACTCAGGGCTTCAGTAGTTGATACAAAATGTATGAGCAGAATGAAGATAAAGAAGCCAAGGTGAAACTAGTGACAGCCTGGCAGCCTCCCTGGGTGAACACCAATGAACAAAATAACAGGGCCGTCTTCCACTGAGCTGTGTGTGTGTGTGTGTGTGTGTGTGTCTGTACTTGCAGGGGGCGCCCTACCTCTCCAAGCACAGAAGCAGCCATAGAGGGCATGTTGACCATGGCAGGGCTGCTGTACCCCGAGACCACAGCATCACAGGAGCCCTGGTGGTGCAGTCCAGTCCACCGCTCACTTGATAGTGGTACACACTTCCTGTTTGTGTGTGTGTGTGTGTGTGTGTGTGTGTGTGTGTGTGTGTAAGAGAGAGAGACAGTGTTAACACCCTGTGTGTCCCATAGATGCAGCAGACCCTGTCTCTGGGGAAGAGAGCCAGGAAGACTCTGACACAGACTCAACGCTCAGTCACCAGGTAACCTCACGGGTGTCTCCTGCCTACCTGGAGGCACCATCGTGCTGCAAGTACAAGCTGGAGCGGGATGAACATGGTGTCACCCAGCCCTGGTTTGATTGTGCCTGCTGCTTCCCCCATCAACAGGACGAGTGGCGGTCACTCAGCTGCCAGACACAGCTGAGCCAGGAGATCCAGGAGAACAAGAACTTCATGGACAGGCAGGGCAGCAACAGGGAGGCGTGGTGCAGCGCAAGCAAGTACACAGGGACCACCCTGTCCCCTCTCCTTCACCCTTCCAAGAGGCCAGCCCCCACCCCCCCACCCGTTAGCAACCAGGCCACCAAAGGTGAGTCTTGCTCCCCCAACCTCAAAATTTTTACAGTCTCGCATCAGAGTGGGTAACTTGACCAGCAACGACACAGTCAGAGCTGAGGTTCAAACCCAGGCCATGGCAAGATGATCTGCTAAGCACCACGCCACCTGCTGCCCCACTAGCTTTTTTCTTTAACCGGTAGTAAATAATTAGATAAGCTCTTGATTTGTTTACTTGTGTGTTTTTATTTCTCCTTCCCGTTTCTGCCGTTTGGCATCTTTCAGGCAAGCGGCCGAAAAAGGGCCTGGCGACCGCCAAGCAGAGACTGGGCAAGATCCTGCGCATCAATAGGCACAGCCGCTTCTTTGTATAACATTGTCCAGGAGGAGTTGAAACAATGTTGCTGGACCCCCTACCCTTCCGGCGCTGCCGCCCCACCCCCCACTGTGAATTTTAGAGCCAAAATGAACAGCCACTGCAGGTTCACCTTGTTTGGTGTTCTGGCGCCAGTAGCTGTTCTGCTGCCGGAGAAGCAGCACCGGGGCCTTGAAAACTCCACCCCTCTGTAATGACATCACCAGGACACCTGCGCAGTCTGGCTGCCAGATCCAACTGCGTTCAATTAGTTTAGAGCCTCAGCTCCTCCAGCAACTTGGTTCTTTTTCTCTGCAGGGAGTCTGGAGCTGGAAGAGTAACACATTTATCGCGGTGATTGAAGCCTCGAACTTTTCACACCAGCAATACTGACGCTGCACGTCAGACGTGCTCCCGTCACATACGCCCATTCCTTCAGTTTCATCTCCGCAGGATGTCTGATCTTCACACCTATTTTTTCCTAATCAGTTTGTTCACTTTTATACTTTACATAGTGTGATAAATGATGGTGCTGAAACTGGGGAGATGGATCTTGTAGGAAAAAGTTTCTCATCACTTGTTTGAGGAAGACTGGTAGTCTGGGTGTTTCTAAAGGACAAAAAAAGTTAACTTTTATGAAGCATTAAATGTATAGTGAGCAAATGAAATCCAATTTAATTTATTTTGTTCTTTTGCTGTCTTTGTTTTGTATGGCTTTTGAATGATGTATTTATTATTAAAATTGGAGAATTGTGACGCTGGGCAGGGTTTACCGGAGGAAAACTGCCCTTGCTGTGTTTCCCCAATCTGAGGTTCTGATCCACAGCAGCCAGTTTCTCCTTAGTCACCTGGAGCCTAATGTTGTGAATTTCCCCCTGGTTAATGTCAGCTTTTACACTTTTGTCACATTCCTGTAGTTACAACCTCAGAAGCAAGTTGTGCTGCCATCAGTTGAATGTAATTCCTTTTCCTGTGTAACAGGATTTTTCTACCACTTCTGGGGAACTACTTCAGCTTTGTATCCTTAATTTTAATATCAGAAAATCAGGCCTCTGCTGAGAGACTGGTTATAGTGACCTTAGTGACCTCTGACTGTTGGTGAATGTGCCCCTTGCCAGGCAGCTTTGCTTATGCAGTCTTTCTCAGGGACATGCGCTACCTTCTTACATCACCAGAACTATGCAGCATGGTGTTCCCCCCCTTTCTGCCTTCCATTGCTTTCTGTAGCTCTAGAGGTTTACAGGTGGCTTCTTCACCAGTGTGAAGCCACTGAAAAACAGATCTTACTGAGTGTCCAGTGGGAAGCAGTGTTAATATTAATCATAGGTTATGGCACTGGCTTTTTGACTTCTCTCACCAAACACCCAGGCCCATTTCTGCTTTTTTGGAGTTTTGTGACTATATCAACTGCAGGGTAGTGTCCAATGGCCTCTTCCAGTCTATCTGCTGCCACTTGACACACTGCCTTAGTGGTGCTGCTCCTGCCCCCCCCATAGAGGGGCCCAGCAAGCAGCAAGAAAAGAGTAGCTCAGCACTGCACTAAGACTCAATGGGAGAAGCTAGTATTGTTATCCCCACCCCCTCCAAAAAAACAATATGTTATAACCGCTACTGGTTTTACACACACCATTCTTATAACTGACTGGCAGGCTGTGTTCACAGTAACTGTACAGTATTTATTTGCCTGTATCTGAATTTGCAGTAATAGTTCAAATGTTACACATTTCCTCATCTCATGTTCAAGGTTCACAGCAGTGTTGACAACTTGCAGTTTTGTTGCCCATCAAAATGCTGGGTCCTGAATTTCAACATGTGTAAATATTAAAATAGTTCTATAGTAATGTGTTGTGTGCACTGAGTTAACTGGGATTATATGACAACACAACAGAACAGAGGTTCTTTCCTGGTCTGGGTCCAGTGTTGACATCCATCAGCTCATCCACCATAGGGCTTCCTGTAAGTTTAACCCAAAACACAGTTATTAAAGCATCCAGAAAACACATTCCTTACAGCCCCCAGCTCACAATACTATATATTGGCAGATTTTGTATTTAAGCTGCACCAAATAAGTGATTCAACTGTATAGAGAACGGAACAGATTGAGATATACAACTTGTTTGCACTGAGCTCGCAACATTTTAACTGTTTAACAACTTAACACTTCATGTCAGCATTAAAGAACAGCAGGAATTGTGCAAAATATTACAGCTCACAGGTGGAGACAGCTGGGTGGCACCTCACATTCTGTTTGCTCAATGATTAACTAAAGTTTAGATGATTAAACAGGAATTACGAGAATTTGGGTTGCAGTATATAAATACATCTTTGTGCAAAAAAGGTACACCACACATCCAATGCAAATTTTAAATTGAGTAACAATGTTCTACAGAAATGGATGGAGCAAAATGGTTTTAACTACAAATGTAATGATGCAATTATAATGCACTTGTAATTAAGTTATGCGACTGCATTTGGGTGCAGTGTTTGCAGGTAGACAGCAACTCAAATGCAGTACAAGGCAAGATCAAGTGCATTTTCTCACTGCGATAAAAGTTAAGCCATCTTTAAGATTTCCCCATTTTTAGAGACCTTTTTCCATTCTGAGGTAATTATATGCAACATTAAATCTGTATTGACACCGAGTTGAGCACCATCCCTCACTCCCACTAGGCAGACAATCACATCCACTAGTCTTTTCTTTGCACCTTCAAAAACACCTCATTCATAAATGTCCATCTGTGCGTTGATGAACACTACAGCGCCACCCAGTGGGAACCATCCATCTCCGGCTTCAATCCATACTAACCGCAAAACTTTAACCCACTCAACTCTGAACATAAAACTACAAATAAAAATTTGTTACCTCAAGGAAACCGACTCATTCCTCATCATCAGCAGGAATCCCGAGTTCCTCATCTGACCACTGAGAAGCATCAGGCCATGGGAAGTGACCCTGAAAACAGGGCAGCAACAACAATAATTACACATTAATTTGACACACGGCCAGTTTTTGAGGAATAATGTTGTGGATGTTGTACAAGATCAATGTTACCAATAGCAGAAGGTAGGGTGGGGTTTAAAGCCTTCTAAACCTTGGTGCCAGATCAAGTCCTGGGAAGGTTAAAAAACTCCAACAGAAGATCTATGTATTTAAGCAGCTGAAACTGTAGTGCTTCACCAAAACATTAAAATATACAAGCAGGAAGGATTCCTTCCTGTATTATTGAGTGACCAGCTAATGCGTGCTGAAACAAGAAACGTTGACCTTCCATTAGCTGCCTTCTTCCCTCAAGTGACTTAGAATGTTGGCCTTCTACAAAAAGCTTTTCACAATGACAACCATTTATACTGTGGGATTTTCTTACTGTATGAGCCACAATAAATACTGGAATCCAGGAGCAGGACTCAAAGCAAGAGCCTTGAGACTGTAAGGTGACAGCAAAGAGAACATTCCTTTAAGTGAAAGTGTTTTAAGGAAAAGTGTCCCTTTGTTCAGCAATGATATTTCTGAAGGCCACACCATCTTGCCTTTTTTCCCCATCACTGTAATGATATACTTAGCCAAAACCCCCTAAAATTACCTGATTCCAAGTTCCTGTGTCATAAAACCCACCTCTTACTGCTGTGTGTGTGTGTCCAGGATAGAATGGGGGTAGGAGATGGGGACCACCTCAAACAAAAGAACCTTCAAACAACTTTGACCTTCCCTTTGCATGAACTGTAATCTGTGGTTAAGCTCCTAGCTGTAGAATAAAATGAATGATAAGAGAAAGGTGGCGTGTTTAATCCTTGTCTGACAAAACCATTCCTCAAGCACACCCCCTCCTGCCTGGCAGCACCACATATGAAGGCAGTCAAACACATTGCAGATACTTTCAGGCAGATCCCTGTAGGCCTGCAAGAGGAACAGCAGAACAGCGGCCGAATCCCTGTCTGAGAGCGGACAGCAGCGGCAGATCTGAGACGTACCAGCACTGCGTCTGGGTCGTGCCAGCAGTGCCAGAGGATCCAGAACCACATGGCACCACTGATGAGCTCTGCCTGGAACTTCTGGTGCCGGGTGAGCTGAGGCCCTTGCCTATACTGTGGCTCTATATGGGGTCCACCCCCCGCCCTGCTTGCAAACACACACAAACAGTCAAGTCGTACTCAAGGCAGAAACAAAATGAGAAACAGCTCTACGAACAAAGTATAGATACTTAGTAAAAGTTGGCCGTCTGTCAATGTAAATAAAAACTGCACATCTCTCCACAGCCTCTATCCGCTGGCGCTCACCTTCGCACGGACACGCGCTGAGGTGCTTGACCGATACGCTGAGCCCCGGCGCGGAACACCCCGAACAGCCTTCCGAAGGAAGACATTGAGCTCTTTTCAGTCTTTCTCCCCGCTTTAGAGAACCCGTGAAAACCCAAAATGTCAAATGTTTAAAATGTCACCTTCTTCCTCCCAACGAGGACGTCACGTTCCAGTAACAAGAGATGTGATTGGACAGCTTTTTATTACCCTCCAGTTTGATCCGTCCATGCCAGCAATAAGAGCTGTGATTGGACAGAACAATCGTCTCTGATCAGGTGGGAAAACGTACTGAAGTAATGCTTTGGCCCCCTAAAGGTGTAGAGGATGTAAGACTCCGTGTGACCAGTAGTGTTTCAAATTACTAGCTCGTGTTGATAAAAAAAAGTGAAATCGACGTGAAAGTGAAAAATCCTTCACTAATGATATTTAACAGCTACAAGTCTTTTATAGAATAGAATAGAATAGAAGGAAGATCAATTAAACCTGTTTTACATTTAATACTTTGGTTCATGTACTGTCCCCGAAATTAAATATATTTGTATCTACATTAATCCCCAACATTGTGTTCCATTTGCAAGCTTCCCCGAGATTCTGTGATTTTGCAACTAACCTACTGACGTAGTTTCCCTGGGTGCTCCGATTTCCTCCCACAACAATAAACGGTTATCTGCTGCGAGTGAATAGAGCTGGGACCCCAGCGTTTATTAGTATGTATATATTTTTCGAAAAGGTCTTCTTTTTCCTCAGGTTTAAGTTTTTTCCCAACTGCCAGCCGACATTTATACCAGGGGCCAATAGTGTCCAGAAGGTGCCGCCAACACACAGACGACACACTTCACAGCTGCATTGCTTTCGTTAGCGGCTCATACAGTTTATAGTCTCCATTATGCCACTGTAACACAAAATTACTGTGACGTCAGCACGTAACTGTGAGCAGCAGCCTTTTCAAAATGCTGGCTCTGAATGTTTCCTACATTAATGGGGCTCCACAAAGTGATAGGAATTAAATTTAATGTTTGTGCAATCACAATAAAAGAAAGACCTTCTATGCACGTTAATCATAAAGCAAATGCATTCCTGTTCACCATCTACACCTCTGACTTCAGAGCAGTCAGCAGTAAGATGTGTAGAGAAAGGTGATGAGTTGGAGTTCAGGCATCTTAGAAGAGACTGGTGGTTGATTTTCTTTGTGTTAAGGCACCCGTGTGCCTGGTTACTATGAAGGGTGCAGACATGGCGGTAGTCTAATCCTAAATGTTTTCAGGGGTCCATATCACCAACAAACTGGACTGGTCTCACAACCTGGGAACATATTCCTCCACATGTTCTGCCAGACTGTAATCGCTGGCATTGTCTTTTGTGCTGGGGTGTGGTGGAGGAAACATCACTGTTGGTGACAGGAACCAAGAAATCAAGAAAGCAGGTTCTGTCAGGGGTCAGAACCCTGATTGGGTGGAGGTCGTGGCAAAGACCAGGATGAGGAAGAAGCTACAGTCCATCATGGACATTGAGCCACTCACCTCCACAATGGCACACAAACAATTTGGAACTTATTATACATCTTATTAATGTCTACTGTGTTTAGCTGAATATCTCTGCAGGATTAATATTCTCTCCTCTCTTAAAAGGTAAAAGGTAGGTATCTCGTGCACAAGACATTTAACTGTATAAAATCTAATATTTAACATATTCGATGATAAGTTCAGTCCTGCAGTGTTTATCAATACACAAAATATCAGTAGCATTTTACATTAACACTGCAAACCCCTTCAGAGGAATACATTGGTTAAATAAATGTACATATATCAAACTGCGAAGTTTACCTCAACAAAGGGACGTCAATATTCACACTGCTGCATTTTCCCCTCATATCTCACATGCACCTTGTTTATTATTATACACATCTATTAAACACTGCAGTGTATGGCATGCTGACAGGAGCTGAGAGGGGCGAAGGTGACGCTGCATTTACATTACAGCTTAGGTGTGTGGAGGTTATGCTGTCTCCCGGTTTACTCTCCAAAGGGACCCCCTGTGATGACAGTGCTTCAGTCTCCCAGCAGGCTGAGAGCTGCACAGCAAACACTTGAGATAAAATTCACTCACTTTCGCAGTAGACTACTTGCAGACATTATAGCTTGTAACAGATCACAAACAGAGTTTAATTATGGATGTAATCACACTTTTGTTTTAACATTGGCAGCAATACTGGGTCACAGCAGTTAAAGCAAAAAACTAAAAAACATCCCAGAGAGACAGGTACAATTTCCCAAGTCCACTGTCCTAAAAATGTGCTGAGTTTCTGCAATTTGTTGCATAGATCAAATTTCAACATTGTCTGGCAAAAGAATTCATCATCTGTGTCATCCTACCCCATTATGCTGCCGCTCACAGCTGACAATGACTTCTGTTGCCACTCTAACCATCTGATGTATTCTAATGTCTTCTGACACACCCACCACCACACAGTGGTGCCACCTGTCTGCTGTGCTAAATGCAATTCTAAGCTTCTCATTTTGCAGTAACATGACAGGCAAATGAAGGTTGTTTTGTCTGAATACTGAACAGAAAAGATTTGTGCATATTACAGCAATAACAGCAAAAAACTCTGCAACTCTTTAGTGAGCACTTTAATCAAACTGTTAGCATTCAGTGGGCAAAATTTGTATATACGACTGTACAAGTTGTGGATTATCTGTCTCACACCATACTGACATCCCCCCTCACCATAAACTTATCTTACATGTGGGCAACCTAATGAGGTTAAGATTGTATAAAGAAATGATACAAGAATGAAGCAGTACAGTTTAGCTCTTATTACAGTTGTGGCCAAAAGTTTTGAGACTGACACAAATTTTGGTTTTCACGAAGTTTGCTGCTTCAGTGTTTTTAGATCTTTTTGTCAGATGTTTCTGTGGTATACTGAAGTACAATTATAAGCATTTCATAAGTTTTTTTTAACTTTTATTGACAAATACATTGTTTATGCAAAGACTATTTACAGTGTTGACCCTTCTTTTTCAAGACTTTTGCAATTCGCCCTGGCATGCTGGATATCAGCTTCTGGGCCAAATCCTGACTGATGGCAACCCATTCTTGCATAATCAGTGCTTGGAGTGCATCACAATTTCTGTGCTGGGCACATGAACGGTCTCAGGATGCTTTACTGTTGGCATGACACAGGACTCGTGGTAGCGCTCACCTTTTCTTCTCCAGACAATCATTTTTCCTGATGTCCCAAACAGTCTGAAGGGGGCTTCATCAGAGAAAATAACTTTACCCCAGTCCTCAGCAATCCAATCCCTGTACTTCTTACAGAATATCAGTCTGTCCTTGATGTTTTTTCTTGGAAAGAAGTGGCTTCTTTGCTGCCCTTCTTGACACCAGGCCATCCTCCAAAAGCCTTCACCTCGCTGTGCATGCAGATGCACTCACACCTGCCTGCTGCCATTCCTGAGCAAGCTCTGCACTGGTGGTGACCCAATCCCATAGCTGAATCCTCTTTAGGAGACGGTCCTGGCACTTGCTGGACTTTCTAGTGCACCCTGAAGCCTTCTTCACAGCAACTGAACCTCTCTCCTTGAAGTTCTTTTACTTTTTCCAGCATGATGGAGCACCATGTCACAAGGCAAAAGTGATGACTAAGTGGCTCGGTGAACAAAACATTGAAGTTTTGGGTCTGTGGCCAGGAAACTCCCCAGACCTCAATCCCATTGAGAACCTGTGGTC
Organism: Arapaima gigas; assembly: GCA_900497675.1. NCBI lineage: Eukaryota > Metazoa > Chordata > Actinopteri > Osteoglossiformes > Osteoglossidae > Arapaima > Arapaima gigas. Next base: position 445,356 of record UFQX01000266.1, on the reverse strand, counting down.
AATCCTCAAAAAGTGGGTGGACAAACAAAAACACAGAAATTGTGATGCACTCCAAGCACTGATTATGCAAGAATGGGTTGCCATCAGTCAGGATTTGGCCCAGAAGCTGATATCCAGCATGCCAGGGCGAACTGCAAAACTCTTGAAAAAGAAGGGTCAACACTGTAAATAGAGTCTTTGCATAAACAATGTATTTGTCAATAAAAGTTAAAAAAAAAACTTATGAAATGCTTATAATTGTACTTCAGTATACCACAGAAATATCTGACAAAAAGATCTAAAAACAATGGAGCATCAAACTTTGTGAAAACCAAAATTTGTGTCAGTCTCAAAACTTTTGGCAACAACATATGGTCATATACACTGTCCACGATCAGCCTCAGTCCTTCAGATTGGCCAAGAAAGTGGTGGCCACTGCCAAACTATCGAGCACAGGGATCTTCCTTTACTGCAGATGTCTCAGTCACCTGTTGCAGCCCCAATAATACATTTTTAAACTGTCAATTGCAACTTGATAATATCCTCACCACTAGAGTATTCTATCATTCCTTTTTGGGAAACAGATTGAATAGAAAAGTATTTGAATCATATCTAACTACCCAGATATTGTGTATATAGGGTCAAGGAGGTTTTATATAAAACAATCAATTGAGTTTTCCCAGTAAAGGCCCTCCTGTTGCAACATTTTAAAATTAAAATAGATGATGACGATAAATACTGAATTGAATTGCTAGCTTATATTGAAAAGAGTCCAGTATCAACATGTTTTAATAGATTACCCCCCCCCCCATTGAAAATAATTAAAAATTATTATTATTATTATAATGGGATATTATTACATTCACATAAAAAATGGTCTGGGAAGAACCTTATGTTTAAATGTTTTAAAATTGACATGAATACTTATTAGCAAACTATTTAAAGCATAAAAACAAGAAAGCAATGTTATCATAGCTTGTATTTGTATGAGTGCATATCCTTGACAATGTCTCTGAATGCTATATGTACCCTTGTTTGCAGTAAATTTTGTATTGTTATGTAAATAAAACATTAAAGAAAACTTAAACTTCCAAATTAGATGTTTTGATAAAGGGAGTCTATTGTACAGAAACAGCACAGTCATCCCTTCTTTTCAGTGGCTGACCAGACACCACACCCTTACTGTCAGGAGGGGAAGAAGGGCAGTCTTCTCGACTCTCCTTGCAACCTCACATGCACACACTATAAGCACACAAGTCATTAAAGACACTATATGAAATAAACATTATCATCCTGTTGCAAAAAGCCTCCACTATCATTTGCACATTTCCAATCAAAAGATTTCCGTCTGTCTCTCAGCATAGTACACATTTATAATCATAACTTTAATTTTAGGCCACAGTTTGCTGCCTGTGCTCTTCACATGTTTTTACTACAGATACTCAGCGCCTTCAGAATGACCTGTCTCCAAAGATGATCTGAGACTTTATGAACCTCAGAGACATTTTGGTCACCTTTTACCAGAACAACATGCATGTACCTCTGCCTATCTGGCTGTGAACCCTAACTGGACCGCACTGTAAGCTGGTTCTTTGCAACACTACAACAATTTAAACCACACCAAACACCCATGACCAGGTTCAAATAAGGACTTTGTTTAAGACCAAACATTTACAAATTCAATTCAAACTGGCAACTAACATCTTTTTGATCCTGAAGATGCGGTCCTGTATGACCTGTCTGATCCCTATGTGAGGGTAAAGTATACTGGATCTAAAGACATTTAAACAGGAAGTCCAGTTACACCTATATTTATTCATTTAGTGACACTTCTCTCCAAAGCACTTGCACTGATTTACCAATTTATACACTAGGTAATTTTTACTCAAACAAAATGGTGTTTTGCTCTGAGGTAATACAGCAAAACATGTGGATTAAACCTAGATATTTAGGCAAAGACAGCCTTAACGACTACACCACATGCTAGGAGTGCTGCTAAACCGTGATAAAGTTAATTATCCAGCGCAAAATCGTTAATTTAAAAGAGGTGTCAGCGTTATGACCCCACGACGAACCACCTCGTCCTGGAACAAACCATGTTTATAAAAAAAAAAAAAAAAAAAAAACTTTACACACACACACATATATATATATATATNGTCCTGGAACAAACCATGTTTAAAAAAAAAAAAAAAAAAAAAAAACTTTACACACACACACATATATATATATATATATATATATATACATATATAAAAATTAAAAAAAAAAAACCAGTGGAAACCACTGCGGGCTGAAGTTAAAGGGAATTTTCTCTCCATTTTCGCCAACGCAGCAAAACAGGAAGTGGACTTTTCTCGCCTTCTCTCATGAGGGTGTCGATGCGCGTTCCCCGAGCTTCGAAACTGACGCCGACGCCATCTTAAAATATCCCTTAATGGCTCAGCCAACAATATGCATCAGTGCACAGCCGTATGATGTCGTTTTTGCCAGGACAACACGAGTTACTACTTCTCACTTTCTAGCGTTGACTTTCTTTAATGTTAGAATTTCAATGTGCATGCCTAAGCGACCGGGTTTCCTAACTAGCTGCGTCAAAGTGGACTACGTCTTCGCTCGTACCAGTTTGGTCCTTCCAGTTTAGTACTCGCCTACGCATAGCAATGACGTCATCGGAATCCAATCACTTTTCCAATACAACCAAACCTCACGTCTCATTGGTCAGAAACGCCGTCGGTCTGACTGACACGACGACAAGGAGTGTGATCGGCACAAAGGAAGGAACGTATTTTCCTTTGCGCCAGATTGAAATTATATCGAATTTTTAATAAATGCAAGAATATATCTTTTAAGACCTAAATAAAATAGTAATACAATGTAGCATTTTACCCCAGTCTACAAAATGACACGTTTAATAAAATGACTACTTAGTTTATAAGTAATCGCAATGCAATGATAAATACTTTAAAAAACAGAACCAGCTCTTCATTCAATCCATTATCTCTTGAACTGCAATCTTGAAAACATCAGAATCGAAGAGTAAAATTGCACTCAGTAATCCTTTTTTCCAAAGCGACTTTCCGCTGCTACCGCCGGTACTCATGCTGTTCAGTCTCGGCACTGCGCATGCGCGGGCGCCCGCGGGGAAGGGAGATGATTGAGTGAATGACGCGTAATTGTGCGTCGCCTGTTCACTTTCTTCCAGGCAGAACATCGGTTTTATATCTGCAAGCAAACAAAGGCAAATCGGGAAAAATGCAGCGTTGTATAGCTAAAAATTGAAAAATTAAAATTTTTTTTGATTTTTTTTTGGTTTTCCGTACCACTGGCCCCACTTTATGGATTTGTAAATCTGTTTATTATGTTCTGTGGAACTGCACTGACTCATGTTAGCCGTACTTGGAAAGGAAGGGAAATACCTGTGTGTCCTCCTGTGCTGCGTGATGTTTACACATTTCTGTGTTTGAGCCCAGTGAAGATGAGCAGATGTTTGTTTATATGATCGTGTCACTATGCCTTTCCCACCCACCTCCAGCTCAGAGTAGGACCTGTGCTCTTGTATAAGGGGTTTATGTAACCAAGATTTTTTCAGACTGAAGAGGAGAAACGACTCAGAACCTTAACCATAATATTTGTCCTCCCTCAACCATCATTATCAGCTTTATCAGTTACTGCTGATGTTGATGCACTATAGGGGCTTTCATTGGTCAGGACTCAGAGAAGTCTATTAAAAGGGTGTTAAAGAGGAGTCTTGTATAAACATAAAAATAAAATTGCTTGAAATCAGAAACATTGTACTACTAAACTAATATTAAATAGTTGTAGAACTTTAGTATTAAATACTAAAGTAATATTAAAAAGAAGGTCAGAACAACACTTTCACTCAAGGCTTTAGACCATAGCACAATCTTAAAAAACTTAACTGATGAAGCCTTTGAAATATGTGAACTGGATTAGTACCAACTAGGAAAAATGCTAAAAAGGAAAACCACTGGCTTTATTGGACATTGTTTTTAAAAGACTTTCCTTAAGAAAGTTGCAGAATTACTGTATAGGTGTGGATTGAACTGAAATGAAGGAGCTGTGAATTGCTCGATATAAAAAAAAATGTGCAGCAATTCCTTGTAAATTGAAAAAAAGTATATAAGGGAGTGAGAGTAGATGTGAGAAATGCAAAGGAAAAGGTTCTTCCTGTATATGGAGCCGTAAACAACCATCACCGGGAAACTGTCCTAGCTCTGTGAAGTGTTGGTAGGAGTCTGGACTAACACAACAGACAAACAGATAGGAGATAAACAAAAAACATCCTCCAAGTTATAACAGCACATTTCAGAGCACTAAGATATTTGGGAAAGGTAAATAAAAATATGACTACTTAAGCTAGTACCAAATGTAGTGTTATGTTGAAATGGAATCTCCTGCTTTGACTCACTGAGCTGGACTGTGTTTCCATTCACAGCCAGACAGTTGCTGGGAGGTGATGAACCACCTCTCTTCACACTAGTTACACTTGCGTTTTGTCATTTTCTCTCTGACACAACTAATTATGGCTGAATGGATTCCTGGTATCTCCTTTGCCGTTGACATAAATATTCCCTAGTGATTCCCTAGTGGATCTGTGTAACCAGCTCTGTATTATATCTGAGTCTACTGGCTTTTGTTAATTGCCAATATTCTAGCTTGTTTGCAAGTCCCCAGAAACCATCAAAGTCCTGTCTGTATTAATATACAAATGCTGCCATTAACGAAAAAAAAACACAGACGGTGCCAACATCACTTGAGTTTGGAACCACAAATAGGGAGCAGCCGATCATTCTCAGTATACTGTGTATCTGAGCCACACCAACCGGCACTATTTGACACCAGAATGTGCCTATATAGATACTCTATTTTTTTGCTTACCACATCAATGAGCAAAAGCTTCAAAATTCCGTTTCATGAACGGACGCACGCCTTCTTCGCACTGTTACTACGGTTTTTTACAGAAAGGTATAAATATACATTTATTCAGAGATGCCTAAGGGGCCAAGGGAGATGTACAAGACGTCCTAAAGACGGAATATCGGTCAGTCGTAGCTCGTTCACGCGTTTTCAGCAACCGAGCGCCTCTTTTCCGCGGAGCCCCTGCGGTCGCACCCGAGCGAACCCCGCAGGCGAGGGGCGGGGCTTGGTCCAGAGGACAGAGTGGGGTCGGGGGATGATTGGGGGGGGGGGGGGGGGTGGGGGGGGGGGGGGGGGGGGGGGGGGGGGGGGGGGGGGGGGGGGGGGGGGGGGGGGGGGGGGGGGGGGGGGGGGGGGGGGGGGGGGGGGGGGGGGGGGGGGGGGGGGGGGGGGGGGGGGGGGGGGGGGGGGGGGGGGGGGGGGGGGGGGGGGGGGGGGGGGGGGGGGGGGGGGGGGGGGGGGGGGGGGGGGGGGGGGGGGGGGGGGGGGGGGGGGGGGGGGGGGGGGGGGGGGGGGGGGGGGGGGGGGGGGGGGGGGGGGGGGGGGGGGGGGGGGGGGGGGGGGGGGGGGGGGGGGGGGGGGGGGGGGGGGGGGGGGGGGGGGGGGGGGGGGGGGGGGGGGGGGGGGGGGGGGGGGGGGGGGGGGGGGGGGGGGGGGGGGGGGGGGGGGGGGGGGGGGGGGGGGGGGGGGGGGGGGGGGGGGGGGGGGGGGGGGGGGGGGGGGGGGGGGGGGGGGGGGGGGGGGGGGGGGGGGGGGGGGGGGGGGGGGGGGGGGGGGGGGGGGGGGGGGGGGGGGGGGGGGGGGGGGGGGGGGGGGGGGGGGGGGGGGGGGGGGGGGGGGGGGGGGGGGGGGGGGGGGGGGGGGGGGGGGGGGGGGGGGGGGGGGGGGGGGGGGGGGGGGGGGGGGGGGGGGGGGGGGGGGGGGGGGGGGGGGGGGGGGGGGGGGGGGGGGGGGGGGGGGGGGGGGGGGGGGGGGGGGGGGGGGGGGGGGGGGGGGGGGGGGGGGGGGGGGGGGGGGGGGGGGGGGGGGGGGGGGGGGGGGGGGGGGGGGGGGGGGGGGGGGGGGGGGGGGGGGGGGGGGGGGGGGGGGGGTTCGCGGAGGAGGCGGGGCTACGGCGGTCCTGCTTGAGCCGCCATTTTTGCAAAGGCAGTAGAGACAGGAGAGTGGATACAGTTACTAAAGGTAGGACAGGGAATTAACCGGGTTTAAACGAGCAGAACCGCCTTATACTAACCCGAAAGAAACATCTGAAAAATACTAGGAGTTGGAAAAAAAATTTTAAGCGTGGTTGAGTCAGAATTAAGATTTGCCTCCTGTGAAGGTCCGCAGTGGAGACAGTAGTATTGTTTTGGTTGTGAAGACAAGGTGGCGGGGCTCTCACCCGGGTCCCCGCTCTCTCGACCCCCTTTAACCACAGCGGACGTTATCGGTGAGTACAATTGCTTTACGGGCGAACGAGTAGCGAAGTCTTGTTTCTTCGCCGTGCCACGTAGGTTTTAAGCTTGACAGGCTCTAGTCGGGTGACAGTTCCCTAGCAGGCTAACAAGCTAGCAGGCTAACGGTGTAGTAGACAGCACCCTGGAGACTCGGGGACGCGCAGTAGAGCGGCTCTCGGCTTGGCTTTGGATGCGTTTCCACCTCAGAATAGGGCTGCCGTACTGCTCGAGAAGCTTTGCCGTTGAAAGATGGCCTGAAGCGGCTCTCGGTGTGTGCAGAGCTGGTCTTGGAGATGCGCGGGTTCTCGTTGTCTGCAGAAAGTATTGCTGTAGGAGGCGGTGCAGCTGTTCGAACCTCGCAACTGTACATCTGTCGCGACCGACAATGACATAAAGCCCTTTTGCGCGAACCTGCGTGGTCTACATTAAGGCGGTGGTGTTCACCGGACAAGCTACGTTACCATGATCGCCCGCGCAAACACAGCTAACATGGAAATAAAGGCAGTTAGAGAGAGGTGAGCCCTGTCAGTGTTTCCTCACCATGAATGCTGACATCTGTACTCGCCCCCCCTCGGGTGGAGGAGGAGCTGCTCGCTGTCTTATCTGTTAAATCCCTTTTCCGGTACAGTGAGCTCCACTGACATTCGGGACACAAGCTCTTGTTTACATGGTTACTGTATCCAGACCGGTGCCTCTTCTCCCCTCCGCCACCGGGCAAGATTCGGTGGCCCGGTAGGGTGATCGCTCGCCGCCTGGAGACTCCAAACCTGCTTTGACTCCCCGCCCCGTGTCTGTTACGGATCACATGCGAGTTCCTGGCGCAGGTCGACGCTGTCAGTTCCCCGATGCACGCATGCCTTTTTGTTTAAAAAAAAATGCGTATAGCAGTGGCTTAGAGGTGCGTGGGTCCCCCTGGATCCCTTTTGTCACCTGTAGACACGTACAGGGCCCCGAGCGGCCACCACAGCTGTCTCCTGGAAAGCCGCTAATGGGTTGCACGGGTCGCCCCGTCCCCCTGTCCACGCGGCCTTAGAAGAAAAACGCGGACGGAGTCGATGCGCGAATCCAGTCTGGAAGGTGGACACGGCCATCGCTTTGTGCTCTTGTGCGCGCGATGTGGCGGATGTAAAGATGGCGGATCGGAGGAATAATGTGATTCAGCGGGCGCGTCCCTCCCTCCACACATAGCCCGTGACAGGGCAGCGTTCCAGCGACTCTGCGTCCTTCCACCTTTAACCAAGAGGGGCTAAGAAAGGCACCTCGATGAGTTTGATGGACACATATATGTCCCCCAGTGGCAACGCTGTCATGTTACAACGTGGATTCAGTTCACCTATGTGACCCCCCCCCCCTTCTCTACCATTGCAGTTTTTGTTATTACCTGGCAGATGCCCTTGTCTGTAGCAGTGTACCGTGTAATAACAAGTATGTGCTTTTAATATGCAGAATACCCACAGTTCTTTCACACTGGTTCAGAAATAAGTCAATTTGAGGAGATTTTAATGTATAAGTTTTCCAAAAACCGAGCTCTTTCATTAATGCTGTGGCTTTGTGTGAACCTTGCTGAGTTTGTGATGCAAAAGGGTTTTTTTTTTAAATCAGTTATGTTTAAGATGCATTGACACTGAATTATATTTGGTTCATAATCTGCATGAATGTATTTAACAAGTTGTTTCCCATCATACAGCATTTTACCTCGCTGTTACTTAGCAGCATCAAGATGCCCTGACTTTTTAAGAAATCTGGGGTATCCTGCTGCAGACATTTGAAGTTCAAAGTGATGCAGCTGTTGTTTGAATGCAATCGGAACAAATGAAAGGACACATTTTTGCATTCACAGGGCTACTGCGCAGCATGGACAGCCAAACCACAGTAACTTTCAAGTCTGCTTGTCCTCATTTCATCTGCCTCACTGATGTAGGTTAATGGATAACCCCGTGATGTTTCTGTCAGTATGAGCGCAACAAAAATGAAGTTTTTCCTGTCTTGGTGCTTTTGATTTTGATAATTCCTGTCTAGTGAAGAGATGTTACACAAATCTAGGAAAATAAGGTACATGGTATGACATTTCTGTGATAAATATTTAGATACTAACAGTTGGTGTGACTGTTGCTTGTTTCACTAGTCAAATTTTTGAAGCATAAAAAATGCAGTGGCTTTCCTTGTAAATTTAGAATTTCCATGAGTGAATGATGCAAAAAAGCAAAAAAAAAGCACTGTTAGCTTCTAGTTTAAGGGACTGCATTTATGGGTTATGTGAATATTTTTGTCAGTCTGTCTCTGATGGTGCTAATACTGTATTTCTTTTGTAGTTTTGTGGTTTTTAGTGACATCTAGGCCTTACCCTCTGAGCCACTTTGTTTTGTGGAATATCATTGTTATCAAATAATTTTTCAGGTTGACTTTGTTGAAAGTGTGTTTATCTTTAGCATCTGGAGCTTGGGATACAGTGTTGTCCTTCTGGGTTCAATGTGGACTGTCTGGCTGGCAGCTGGTGTGTCTTTTATGGGCCTGGTGATTAATCCTCTATCCCCATCCTCTGTATAACAACTCAGAACCTTCACAATATTTGAAGAATGTATCTATCTTTTTTTTTTTTTTTGACCTGTGATGTTCAGATACTACCCAGGCTGTAATAGCAGTCACGTCAGTGCCCTTGTCTGGTTTGCAGGTCTTCACACACTGAGGCCAGTTGGCTGTTTGCCATCCACTGGCCTGCGTAGGGTCCACCTTGGCAGCCTTTGCAGAATGCTCAGTTTAGGCCAAATAAAGTATAGCTTCCCCTCCCCCTTTTCCGGCCCATGTGTTGCTGATGTGAGTGGAGGCCGTTTCAAACAGAAAGCAGGCAAAAAAGCTTCAGGTTTGTGGCCTACTTGGATGGGAGCTGCAGGCAGGGACGAGGTGTGAAAGCAGCTTGCCAGTAGGTGCTGAGGGGTGCTGTTTAGAACCCAACAGACAATGATGCCTCCTTTCTCACCCTGTTTGGATCCAGTTCTGAAGGTGTCCCAGGGTGGTAGCAGGGCACTACCGAGACTTGCTCCTGTCTGGTTGACTAAGTGACATGAGGATGGCACTCCATGCCATCAACTGAAATGTATTAACTGCACTCTGTCTGCATCTGTTGTTTTTAGCTGAAGCTTGTCCAGGGCTCTTCTGGGGTTCCTACAGGAGCTATACAGCATGCCTGGTTTCACATTCTGCTGGTCTGGGAAAACTGATTCCCCCCACCAGTGCATCGTCATTCAGCTAGGGAGCACTACTCCTTGAACCATCTCAACAACCTCCCAGTGTGCTCCTCAAGAAGCAGGAGGATCCATTTTGCAATATGTGAACAGGTTGCACTCATGCCATCTTAGGGGTGAATTAATTCATTGCAGTAGTGTGTCTTGTTTGAGCTCTTCTCCATTGGCACACTCCAGCCATAGGTGTGAGCTGCATGTTGACAGCTGCTGTCCCCTCTCTGCCACAGTCCCGTTACTCGGAGATTTGGCATCTGGCCCATCATACTTGCCTCTCACTGCTTTTCTGACACTGTGCCCTCTGTTGGAGCAGTCTTTCTGCCCCCAGTATTTTCCCTTCTGTGTTAAACATCTATCGACAGTTTTTTGTTTAAAAAAAATACAAGTCTTGAGCTGTTTCCTGTTGTCACTAGCTTGTCTCGTTCTTCACCAGACGACCTATGTATGTGCTGGTTAGTATCATCTTGGTGTCAATGGATGCGTCACAAGTTAGGTGGACAGAGGTGTCAGATTTTATGTTTCCTTGCCTGGGGGGACGGATTATTATTATCATTGCTCTGGCAACAGAGGCAAGCAACTGATGTGTGCGGTATATTCTCTTTTCACCAACTCCCTTTTTATGCAACTCAGGTGACCAGTGGAGCTAGCGATTACAATCTTGGTGTTCAACCTTATTTAGGTTGCCAGGCTAGGCTGCATTTTGTTCTTTGGCTTTTGTTCCTGAAACATTGGTCACAAAAAAAGTCTTGGGTGTTATGATGGCTGGACTGAGCAGGGTTGATGAATGCTCCAGTGCTATGTTTCCCTGTTTGTTGACTTCCTTTGTCTTTTATAGTAATTTTTTGTGTATTGGTTTCTCTTTCTCCTTTGTGTTTTTCTCAGTTCTGCTACACCATTTGCAGGTATATATACAGGGCCCTGGTAGTGAGTTCCCTTACGTGGTGATACACTGGAAGAGGCCGATTTTTAGTCCACCAGGGCTCATATAGGGAGAACATGTGGAGGTGTATTACCTTCAGGTTACATGTTATTTGGTGTTCTGTGAAACAGGTCTCTTTCACAGGCCCACATCTGACATAGTTGTCCCAGGAGAAGGGCTACAGCAGCTGTGTGCTCTCCACACCACCTTTCTGGTTAGCAGAGAGCAGGCTGCTATACGCAAGCAGGCTGCTTCTTCGGGTCGCGGTAACATTTCAGCCCAGTGATGTAATGCTGTGACTGGGGTGTGAAATCCATCAGAATGTTACGATTAGATTGCTCTATGTATAGCTGGCTTTTCACTGGGGCTCAAGTTACCATTATCATTTGCGCTCAAGAGGCTGTGCATTGAAGCAATAAGAAAATCGGAATTCACGCCTTTTAGATTTGTAATGAGGCAGTAATTCTCTGTGCCAGCTATCAGGTTTATTGGGTTTCAGTCCAAAAGACATTGATGGACAAGTAGTATGATTCTACATCCACATTCCAACTGGACATGTAAGAGGGAATCTACTGCTTTGTGCTTTTGGGAAAAAATGTTCCTTTTCTAAGGCCTTTATAGACCTTGGAGGAATACAAATGGGCCCTTGTGTCCAGCATGGGTATTTCTTGTCAGACCCTGAAGGTAATTTGTCGTTTAGGGCTGATTTGTAGAAAACTACTTGAACAGTGAAAGGAAGTTCATGACCATGGTGGGAAGTTGTCTCCTTGACCTGGGGCAGCCCAAACTGGACAGGTTGCTGGTGTGGGCAAAGTTGTGAAATGGCTTCATTCCAAAATGAAGTTTGCTTGCAGGGTAAGTGATGTGTACTGCCATCATCTAGGACCATATGACCTCCACATTCCATGTTACTTCCTTGAATTCCCTCTGTTTCACCCTCTCTTTCTTTACCAGCACCCCTGGCCTGAGGCCATTATTGTCTACTGTTGCTGGATAGCAGGCTCTGCAGAGCATGGAGGTTAGCACATGTGTTATTGCCCCTGTGTTCCTCTGTACCCCTTAACACTGTTGAACTGTGTACTGGCAAATCCCTGTGAGCATTAGGAGCAGCACTACCACTGCCAGCATGCAGCAGCAGCAAGTGAGGCCTAGCTTATCCTTCTCACTCTCCAGAGAGAAGCACCAGGACCAGCATGCACTTTCTCCCTGGCATTGCTACAGTTCTTTGCAGGTCATGGTAGCTGATCTTCTCCAGAAATGAAAGACTATGGGATTACCATCTAGCAGCTTGTGGTGCAGTTCTGGCTTTGTCTAGAAGTCTAGCAATTTTGTAATAGATTAGTAAGGTATGCTAATTAGGATATGATTATAAAAATTTGCATATACAAATGAACAAAACTGAATATATAATGTATTTCTGTACATGCCCTTGTTTATCATAACTAATCTTCATTTTAGTAAATGCCCAGCCCTTACCTCCAAGCATGGTCCTCTCCCACTTGGGTATTACACACCAAGATGATTCCAGTCTGGTATCCATTTAAACTATTGTTTGCATGTTTGTGTGCACAGAGTTGCCTCCCCATTTGACGACCAAAGAAAGGATGCCTTGGAGCTCCACTGTCCTCTGTTCTGTGTTAATAACAAAGAGTAGAAACAGCTGGAGCGAGGCTGCAGACCTCTACCCTGTGATTAGTTATCACTTCATTTATGTCCATTCACTTTTCCCTGCTGTTGTCTGCCTCCCACGTGACACTGTGGAGGTCTTCTTGTGGGATTCCTCTAAATGGCACCATTGAGCTCCCTTTAATTAGGAGCACTCTCATTGCCCATCCCTTCCCGGGCCTAGTTCAGGGGATTATTTAGGAAGTGGAGAAAGGGGAGGGCACTGAAAAAAAATCCTGGTAGTGTGGAAAGGGAAGGGTGCAAAGCAGAAAAATTGCGTGCGTGCATGTGTGCGCGCGCACAGGCATGTACGTGTGCATGTTCCAGCAGTTTCATACACTCCTGACAGCTCTGTTAAAGGAGGGAAAGGAGGAGGAGCAGACACAATTTTTTGGGCGGGGGGGGGTCTGGCCACACAACACATTTGTAACTGGAATACCTTGAGATGTGTAGCTCAGTGAGAAGCACTGACTGTAATGTCTGTAGTACATAGAAGTGAAGAGAATGTGGCTGTCAGAGGTCTGCCATACATTACTGTGTGTGTGTGTGTGTGTGTGGGGCGTACATTCTTATCCAGTGATCACAGGAGTCCCTTCTAGACCAGATGCAAAAATGTTTGCTACATAGGTTAGTTTTTTCCTAAGGTTTTTTTTAAAAATCCTGTAATTTCTTTGAAATGGTTCAGATCAGTTTTACTGTAATGTTGATTGTGTAGAAAACTCTGTCATAGGAAAATCCCAATAACAACTAACATAGCAAAGCCTCTGCCTAGTGTAACCCCATGGTTAAAAATCTCTTTGGACTAGTAGAATCTGAGACAGATAAGGGGTTTACATCCATTAGGAGTGGAGACAGTTCATGCACTTCAACTTAACCTCTGCGTTACAGGAGCAGTACACACATGAATTCTCTATATTCTGCTGTGTAAACTGGTAAACCATAGTGAAGTTGATTATCTAATGCCAAAAAATTATTTCCAGATAAAGGTTAATCATAAGTCTCTTTGCATTAAAGTGTTTGCTTAGACTTAGTGTTAAAAGGGAACAAGGCTTTTGTGACAGCCAGGTCCAGATCAGTGCATCAGATTTGCAGGATGTATATTTCCCTGTGTGAAACTGCCAGCCCATGTTGTGTGTACGTCTGTCACTGTTCTCAGTTGCATTTATGCACAGCATCTGAGCAACACTGTGTAAGCTAGATGGTCACCATTTAGCCCTTCTCTAAATCTGTCAGTCTTGCAACATTTTCTCAAGTAGTGAAAGCCTCGGTGTCAACCATTCTGAACTTTTTGTAGGATATTGATTCTTACCATTTTCTTGCACTGCCAGCATACAACCTAAGAATGCTGGGGCTTCGGGTTCCAAAAGGCCCAATTTGTAAGTGTGACGTTCGGTGCTCACGGTGTTAAGCTTAACTAGCTTGTAAACCTGTTGTTTGCTGAGTGCTTCATCTAGTGGGTTCACTTGGTTATTGCTATCACTTCTTTCAAACCATATTGTTTTTGTGTATTTAAATGTTGAAAAATGCTGCTCGATACAGTGTTTTGTCTATTTTCTTATGATCTATGCAAATCAGCTAAGGAGAGAAAAAGCTGTATATGGTGAACCCAGCCATGTTGTCTTCACCTGTATCTCTTTGCCCCCTCTGCAGGCTTGGTGGATGCACTTAGATGTCTGCAATGACCACTGTAGCTGGAATGCCTCAGTGTTTTGGATCCTCATGCTCGGCACTCAGTAGGACAGGAACTTCTCAGCAGAGAACGTCATGAGCATAGCCGTCCCTGTAGGGGTGGACTCTGCTAACACCTCGTACCTGGACATGGCTGCTGGCTCAGAGTGAGTGCGCATGCTGCTGCTGCCTCTCCTCTTTTTTTAATCTCCTATTTCATTCTTTTCTCCATTTCCTTCCTTGTCATGTGTGCTGTGACTGGACCTGCAGTGAAATGGATGTTTCTTTTTGATAATGTACAGACTGCATCTTTTTGTGCAGGTGTGTTGTGGTTGTGACAGTGTTTGAATGACAGTTTACTGACATGACAAGTAACCTATGTTTGCCTGTACATACCTCTATTCGTGGGATAAAGATTCATTTCCACAGCAAAAAAAAGTGTTTAAAAAAAAAAAAATCCTCCCATAGAATTCAAATTTCTAGTGCCTAACTGAATTGCTGTTGTCTCTGCTGCACTTGTTGTTAATGCCATCATTACTAACAAAATCCCAGAGCTGTAGTTGTTGAAGATTCAACCTAGGTCTGCAGTATCCCGTTTCTCTAGGGCCAGGAAGTCCTCAGCCCAAGTTTTGATAACAACCTGTTAGTGCATCTCAAGGGCTGACATTGCTGCATAACTTCCTAATTGTTTTCAAGTTGAATGAACTGGATAAACTGACTTAGTGCATAGAGATCAAGGATCCAAATAGTTGGTGAAATGACTGCACATGAGTGTTGGTAAAAATTCTGTCATAACATGTTGGGAAGGACTGGCTTGTGGACAGTGACTTAAGTGAAGTGCATCCATTTTATGTTCCCTTTCATTGTGGAGGAAAGTGCACAATATGCTGTTTGTGTTGTTGGAATTATTGTGTTGCCATGACAATGGGCATGCACACATACAACCTCCATCCTTGTTGTATCTCCTCGTTCTCTGTGGCTCTTTCCCCTCTATTGTTTCTGCTCCACCCTGTATGGATACGTGCAGACACAAACAGGTGTGCTTTGTCGAGCGTGTGTGACAACCCTTGTCCAGGTGTAGTAGGCACTTTCTGGAAATGAGCCTCTGTTATTTTTAGCTGCCTCTACTAGAGCAGACTGAGTCTGGGGTTTTGTCACTGAGCTATTCTGGACTGGAACAAGTGGCAAAGACCCAGTTGTCAGTCCAGAGGAAGGCTACCCACCCTATGCCACGGCTTCCTCTCTTTGATTTACTCATTTCCTTACAGTTTGTATGCTGTGTAGAGTTGTCTGTTCATCTAGCTGAACATTTTGAATGTTGCTGTGGTGTGAAAATATTGCTTTTTTTGTTTTGTGCTTTATTGTAGGTTATATTTTCTTTCTTTGTCTACTGCCACTTCTTCAAGCTCCTTTGTTAGGCAAGTGGACCTGTTCCCCTTTCCTTTGTGTGGGTTATATTGAGCGCTATGAAAACCTCTACTTTTACCTGGTGTCATCTTCTGAGAGTGTGAGGACTCTGGGAATGAGCCGTAGTTTGTTAGTGACCAGTTTATCCAAATCAGTGTAGATGAAAATCTCTTTGAAACCTACCATCATTCCAAATTTGACGTTGAGTGACTGGCATAACCAGTTAAACCAGAAGAAGCAGGGAGCAGAGTTTGGGTTGTTTTTACTTGGAAAATATGTTAAAAAGTAGTGTAAACTTTCTTTTGTGTGGTAAGGAGTAGATGTGATTTGCATAGGGCCTGACCCCACAGTGTGTGTAACTGCACGCGTCCTCTTTGTGACGGTTAGGCTGAAAGAAGCTCCGCCCTTCGCTCTAGTGTGCTTGACTTTTGCTTTCACTTTGCTGCCGAGGCATGGTGGAAGCAGTGCAGGCTGACGCATGGCAAGTGTTGTGCCACTTTGAGCTGGAAAGGAAGAGGGTATGTAGGACGAGGTCAGCTGGATGGGGACAGAGTTGCTGCAAATCCTTTTTTCTGGTCTAGCAACTAAGTGGTGTCTGTTTTCAGTGCATCTGGGCTACTGTGGTGTCCATATTATCTGTATGCACGTGGTTTCCTTCTCTGGTGATTTTCTTCTCAAAGGTGTTTTCATGTGGCTATGGGGATGTGGTCTGCTGTGCGAGGGCCCTTTTTTTTTCCTTTCACTGTGTCAGGTGTTCAGTGTTGCCTCATTCCCAAGCCAACTGACAGCTTGTCCTTCCTTTCTGTAAGTGGGTCATATACATGAGATGAGGTGAATCTTCTTGGAAGGGAAGCCCTTGCTTTGTGTCTTGCTCATAAGGCTTACTGGTGGTGAAACTAGTAACATTAAGGTATGTTTGGTCAAGGTCTCTGTTGAGTTCATTTCCTTGCATGCACATATGTATACATGTGTATCTAAATTTGGGCCCTACTTTTGTCTCTCACTGCCAGGTGGCTATCTATGACCTTGATGTTTATTCTGGAGGGCTGGCAGAATAATGGAGATAGGGGGGTTTGTACCTGTATGGCTAACTAGTGCAATACATTACTCTGTGTGTGTGTGTGTGTGTGTGTGTGTGTGTGTGTGTGTGTGTGTGTGTGTGTGTGTGTGTGTGTGTGTGTGTGTGTGCGCGCATGTAAATAGGCTTGCCATGCTTTGGGGGTGCTGTTCTTTTCCTCCCAGCTGCCACACAATCCTTTGTGCTCATTCCTTCTATACTTTCATCTCAATTTGACTATGTAACAAATTCTCTCCCAAAATGTTTGTTAATCTGTTCCTGCTGTTTACTGGGCCAAAGGACATAATCATCTGAAGGTTTAAGAGGGAACAACTCTATTTACTTGGTTAGCTGATGCTTTTCTCCAAAGTGATGTATCCTTTTATAGAGCAGTGTTTGTTTGCTTATCCATCCATCTTTCCATCCTGTTTCAATTCATGCTAAGTACTGTGCTCAAGGGTACTTCAGCAGGAGGTGGGATCTGATCCAACACTGTCCACGTCTAGAGAAAGCTGCTCTAATCCCTGTGTTACTGGTTCCCCTGATTTGTTCTAATGTCATTTTGTTTCTGTTGTGTCATTTTTTTGTGTGTGTCCATTCAGTGACACAGTATGTTACTTGCAAATAGAAGATTCTTCTTTAAACCACCTCCATTATGAGCACATTGGAGGGAGCTGTGATTTCTGCTCCTATCAGCTCTGTGCCAGTGCCAGTATCAGTGGAGGTGGTGTGACAGCAGCTGTCAGATGCATGGGATGGACCCTTTGTTTTTGCCTCCCAGGCCCTGTCTCTCACTTCCCCTTCCTCTGAGGCACCACTCACTTCTGTTTACTTGCGTCCCTGTCACTTCTGCCAAATCATTTGCAAATCAACTTTATAGAACAGCTACAATGTAGACCACTGAATGGTAGCCTTTTATTGAAGGCTTTCTGTCTGTCCTGTTTCCTCTCTCTACTGCTCTCCAGCTTTACTTCCCACTTTGGCCTCTTCCATGCTTTCTTTTCTACCCGGATGTTCCAACAGCCACTCGCCTTACTCTGCTTGTTTTTTTTTTTTTCCTCTGTCCAGCAGACCAGAGTCTGTAGAGGCCAGCCCTGTGGTGGTGGAGAAGTACAGCTATCCACACCAGGGCTGCAGTGCCAGCTCTAACCACTCCCACAGCTACATCGGCTTGCCATATGCTGTGAGTAAAGCACAAACTGGTTCACCCCCTACATGACCTACATAGGCAATCTCTTCACTGGCTAATCATCAGTAAGCTCTTGCATGTCTAATAGCACTTACCTGTTTGGAACATTGAGAGGAACCACCTTTTGTTACGCTCTTTCAGGACCACAACTATGGTGCACGGCCCCCACCTACACCTCCAACCTCACCCCCACCAGCAGTTCTGATACGGACAAGCGAGGGGCTGTTATTGCCAGCCTCCCAGGACGAGGTGTCCCGGGGTACCACTCTCAGCACCTCAGAGGACAGTAGCTACGGGGCTGACATCACCCGCTGCATCTGTGGCTTCACCCATGATGACGGATACATGATCTGCTGTGACAAGTGCAGGTGAGGCAGGTTGTTCAGTCCTGCTCTTGTTCCATCTCTGGAAAGTTTTGATTCCATTCAGTGTTCTCTAGATATGCGTTTTGGAGTCTGTTTGCTGTTACCACACCTGCTGTGCCCCTTGACATCTGTATGCCTTTGCTGTAGCTACAGCATTGGTTTAGTTACACCACAGTGTGCTGATGCTCATTTTCTCTGAGCAGCGTATGGCAGCACATAGACTGCATGGGGATTGATCGGCAGCACATTCCTGAGACATACCTGTGTGAACGTTGCCAGCCAAGGATCCTCGACCGTGACAGGGCCATTGTGCTTCAGACCCGCAAGAGGGAGAACATGTCTGGTGAGTGACCCACCTGCTCAGTTCCATCAGACAGCCCTTATCATAGAAGACGTTTTAGACGTGTAGCTTCATATTACTGATTGTTTCACTATTAACATTGCACAACACTGACACCATCTGGCCTTTTGTGGCAAGTATGGAAATTAAAATGGTTAGTCTACTGGATAAGATGACAAAGCATGTAGATTGTTGTTGCTTTTACGTTCCTTGTCTGTTTTTCAGGTGTGTTTGTGGTAACGAGTGAAGCGTGGTGTTGTGTTTCAGATGGGGACACCAGTGCCACGGAGAGTGGGGATGAGGTTCCCATAGAGTTGTACACGGCTTTTCAACACACAGCTGCCAGCATCACGCTAACCCCCACACGTGTAACCAACAAGCAAGCTGACAAGAAGCGCAAGAAAAGTGTTGATAAAGAGCCTGGGTCCACCACAGCTCGAGCCAAGAAGGTCTTACACCTGTTCCATGTGCAGATTAAAATAAAATAAGCTCTGATATTGATGATTAAGATAGCAGGTCATGTGACATTTTTTGTCTGTCTGCTGCAGGCATTTCGTGAGGGGTCAAGGAAGTCGTCAAGAGTAAAAGTAGGTGAACTCCACTCACTGGACATGCATTCATGGTGCTATTTAAGTACCCAAGACAATCTTAAGTACAAGGTGCTTCCCGCTCAAAAAATTGCATAGAAGCTAGTCCCTTTATCACAGTGCTGATATTGTAGTCATGCAGTACTGCTAATAATATTGCTAAGAATGCATTTCTTCTCCATTTTTATGTTCTTGCATTATCTAGACCTGTGGTCTGACTGCTTCAGACCCCTTTTTGGAGCATGTGTTTAACTATCTTCTCCCTGTGCTAGGGCTCTGCTCCAGAGATAGACCCCACAGACTCCTCTTCACTGTGGCAGAACACAATCAAGACTTGGGTGGAGCACTATGAGGAGGCCAGCAACAATCAGTACAGCGACGAGGTGAAGATCCTACTCAGCGTGAAGGAAGCTGGGGATGGGAGAACATGTGCCTACAATACTTACAGTGCAGCTTTCAAGCCTCCTGTAGAGGTGGGTGTACCTATAGGTAGCCTGCAGCATACCCCTTTGTGCCTCTAGCACTGTTATCTTGCTCATTCCACCTTTCCATTCCCAGAGCCAAGTGCAGAAGAACAAGAAGATCCTCAAAGCAGTGCGTGACCTTGCTCCAGACTCTCTCATCATTGAGTATCGTGGGAAGTTCATGTTGCGACAACAGTTTGAAGCCAATGGTTGCTTCTTCAAAAGGTGAGGCCCCCCTGCCTGTAAGAAGGACAGTGTGTGGAATCACCTAAAGATTGTCAGGGCCTATGTGTAGTTGGCAAATTTGGCCTGGATGATTTGGTCTGAATAGTTAAACAATAAGAGATTTGTGTTTGTACTGGAATTGTACTGGAATGTTGTCATCTTAGTAGTGGTAGAACTAGGAAGGACCTGTAGTGAGTGCAGCCATTATGGTTCTGCCTGAATGTATAATCAGGTCTTCATCTAGCATTCTCTTCCTCTCAGCAGTGTCTATAGATGGCCTGGTACCTGCCTGCTCCATGGCTGTGCTGCTCACATGCCTCTTCCTCTGTGTATTTGTGTCCTTAGCTTTTTTCTTCTACCCTGTTCCTCCAGGCCATACCCTTTTGTGCTGTTCTACTCAAAGTTTCATGGCCTGGAAATGTGTGTTGATGCACGGAGCTTTGGCAATGAGGCCAGATTCATCCGCCGCTCCTGCACTCCAAACTCGGAGGTTAGTTTCCACTTTTTTGCTGTTGGCATACTGCTGGGACAGAGTTATCTGGGGAGAGTGCATGTTCCTTCATGTCCAGGTAAAGCGGTGCATCTCCCAGGCTTGTTTGACCAAAATTGTTTGGATTTGACCGACAGGTCCGTCACGTGATTGAGGATGGCACTCTGCATTTGTATATCTACTCTGTAAAGGCCATCGTCAAGGGCAGTGAGATCACCATTGGCTTTGACTACGACTATGGCAGTTGGTGAGCTAGTGAAAGAACATAAAGGCATCTTTGATAGCTACAGCACAGCATAACTAATATTGTCCCCAATACAGTTTATCTGAGTGTGAAGCAGTTGTGGATGTAACCCTTTCTTTGACCCCCCCCCCCCTTCTCCACAGCAAATACAAGGTGGACTGTGCATGCCTGCAGGAGAACACAGATTGCCCGGTGTTGCGGCTTGGCACAGAGCCCGCAGAGAACCTGGGATTCGGTACCGAGTCCCGGCGTCGGCGGACCCGCAAGGATAAGGACATGCAGCGGGAGAGAGAGCAGGATAGCGAAGGAGCACAGAACCAGAACTTGGCACTGGACGGAGATGGCGTTGGTGCCAAGAGCAAGTCATCCAGCGAGGGCAGACAGAGGAAGATGTCCCCACTGCGCCTGTCCGTCTCCAACAACCAGGTAGCCTTGGTAGCCATAGCACAATGTGACCACTGAACTACAGTTACCCTGCCTTACCCTCCCATCACGTGTCATCTGTGTCCTCATTTTTTGTGTGCTTTATCCTTATTCTCATTATACTGGCTGTCACACAAAATTGTAAACATGTTGTGTTTCTTCTCTTTGATTCTCACTACACATTTTTTTTACGGGGCAGAAAGCATCCTCTCATAATCTGACCCCAGGGTGACATTTGTGCAGGGAAAAATGCCCTCTACCTCTGTACTCTGGTGTTTTTTTTTTTTTTTTTTCTTTTTTTTTTCTCTTTTTCTTTTTCTCAGCCTGATAAACAAGTGAAGGGTTTCTCTGCAAGCTGCACTGCTCAGGCCCATCATCTATATCGTACATGTTTTCACAGGATGTTGCACAATGGGGGGGAAGCCCCGATCTCTGTTCTACACTACCTATGCATCCCTAGGTGTCACGTTTATCTACTGGAGTTTTGCAGTCTGTGTTAGAGGCCCACCCCCGACTCAGTGAAAACCTCTGTGCTGGCTTCGTATGTGATGGACTGATAAATTTTCTCTTTGGTGTGGCAGTTGGTAGACCAGAGTTTTATCTGCTGTGCTTGGTGCCAGGCAGGGGCTGTTGTAAGACAAATCGGAACAGTAGAAGACCCTATCGATACAAGCCTCATGTTGTGAGCAATTGATGACAAGCAAACATTCAGAGAAACGGGAAATACAGAAGGGTTGTTTGAGTGCTGAAGATTTGCTGGTCTGCAGCTTTACTTGGAAGACCTTCCACCTGACAGCTGTTATTTGTAGCCTCCATTGAATAGCAGAGTGGAACATGGCTGAATTTCACTGATCAGCCAGGATGTTCACCTGGAGTGTCAATCAGTCCACTACTGCAGCATAACTAGGACCACTTCTGAGACTGCCCCCCCCCCCCCATGGCAGAGCCTTTTTTCTTCAAATGACCAATTCAGTGATAAAATACATTAAATGCCCTTCCTTTCTCCTCTCCCCCTGCCACTTTCTCCAGACCCCCCCCCCCCTTTCTGGTCTGTAGCCAGACTGACTGCAGTGCCATGATAAAGGACACCCTCTCCCCTCTTACAGGAACCTGAGTTAATTGAGGATATAGAAGAGAAAACCTCCATTAGCAATGAAGTAGAGATGGAGTCAGTGGAGCAGATTGCAGAGAGGAGGAGGAAGATGGTAAGTGTGCGAAGTGGCCCTGGGCTAGCTGCAGGCCCAGTGTGGCCTTTTTTGAGCTCCCACACAAACCCTGTGTGTCCCAGGTGGATCACTGCCCACTGCTCCTGTCTCTGCTCCTGTTGCTGTGCAATCTGGGGTGTGTTACCATGCCCCATGTGTCTCCACACGCTACCTTTCGTTCCCTCAGGCTCAGTCGCTTGCCGGTTAGCTCTTTTTGTAATGTCTCCCATTGCTGCCTTTGGCTGACTCATTTTGAATAATTAAACTCTTTTGTTTGTGCAGTAAGCACATTTAGATGCACCAATCAAGGGCAGAACCATCATCAAAGTGGACTTCACACACTAATGACATCCGTTTCACTGACCTTAGCCCATAGTGCTACTGTTTTTCTAATGTTACTTCAGATACAGTCTTTATTGTCTATTAGTGACTATTACAGCAGCATGTGGATGATGGACAGTTCTGTGTATGAGGGACATACACATACAGTCCCACGCACTTTGCACTACGACAAAAACCAACCTATGGTCCACTCTGTGGCTGACTGCAGGCATATACTCCAATCTGCAATAACTTTTAGAGGTAGAATGTCCTGGCCAGTCACAGCAAAGGAAGTCTCTAGTACCAGTGCGGCATTTTTTTTCTTTCACAGAAGGATACTGTGTCACAGGGTACTGGTGATGGACATCAGCTGCTTTTTTGGCATTCACTCTTTTACTGAGCAGCCGAAAATGGAAAGCCCAGTAGCTCAATAGCCTTTTCTCCAGAATGCAATGATCTTTGCTGCTTGCAGGCTGGACCCAGTTCTCTATATGCCATCTGTAGCTGTGAGGATGCCACCCCCCGAGCACGTTCAAAACTGAAGAGTATTTTGAAAGGGAGACAAGGGCTTGTAAGACTTGATCTAGGCAGCATCAGACTTTTGCAACGTAGGTTGGACTTCGCAAACTTCCTGTTCACTTCCTCGCGGGCTCTGCTTTCAGATCAGTCATGGTACCGTGGTCTTTGTGGCAAGCACATTTCAAAAATATTATCCACCCATTTATTTGCTTTGCCTAGCCCTGCTTTGATTCTCACTTCATCTGCGATGCTCTCTGCCTTTTCTGGCAAACTTTCTGTGTCTGTCAGTTCCCTTATGTTTATCTGTTTCGCTCTGGCAATGGTCTGAATTTGAGGTGTCATCTGAACAACCCAGTACTGCTTCTTTCAAAGCGGTCAAAGAGCACCTTGTTCATTTTTCCATTTTATTGTTTTTTTCCACACTTGTAGAGCAACAACATTTTCATTTTATCTCTGGCTTTGTATTTCTGTTTGACCGGTGAGATATGAGCTGGACTGAATTAGATGTCATGTTTTGTTGATCAGTGTCCTTCTCCCACTTCTCAGGTCTCCGTAAGGGGGCTGACAGTCCTTGTTCTTCCTTTGTGCAGACACGAGAGGAGAGGAAGATGGAGGCCATTCTGCAGGCCTTTGCTCGTATGGAGAAGAGGGAGAAACGACGGGAGCAGGCACTGGAACGGATTGGCACGAAGGCAGAGGTGGGGGCCCGCTGTGACCTCAAGGAAGAGCCACCTGCCACTCCCGAGGTTGATACCGCAAGTGTGACACAGGTAACCACCCACATTCTGTCCTCACTATCCACTGGTTGTTGTATTGACATCAGTTGTGAGAGAACCAGTTTTTAAGTGCCTGTCAAACTTTTGTCCTTCCCCCCATTCATCAGCCCCAGTTGGAGGGAGCGAAAGAGGAGCCAGGAACCAAGCTCCCAGCCAAAGTGAGCCGCTCAAAACAGCGAAAGAGTCTGTCACGGAGTCGTACTCACATTGGGCAACAGCGGCGTCGTGCCCGCACTGTAAGCACTTGCTCTGAAGTGCCACCCTGCTCACCTGGGGACTGTCCTGAGCCCCAGCCTAGTGAGCTCCCAGAAGACCCACCTCAGGCAGCCCCTGAGCCTGAACCAATGCCTGCTCACCCCCCAGACACAAGCCCCCCTCAGAGCAATTCACCGGTGCCACCCTGCCGCTCAACGAAGTATCCAAAGACTAAAAAGGTGCTTTCCCCTTCACTGGTATATAGCCGGGTTCTTAGAACTTACCCTGCTATTACTTGTGTTTCTTTGGAAAGGCTGCAGTAATGCTCACCCAAACTAAAGAAACTCTTTGCCCTCTATAACCCTCTGTGCAGCACTTAATGACCGAGTGGATGGTGGAGAAGCAAGAGCCCCCCCACGAGGGTCCCACTGAGCGCCCACTGCGCATCAGCAGTGACCCTGAGGTCCTAGTCACCCAGCTCAACTCCCTGCCTGGTCTGACCTGCAGCTCCCAGGTCTACGGCACACCAAAGCACTATGTGCGCTTCTCTTCACCTTTCTTGGCAGGCCGCAGCCCCACCACACCCACTGGAGTGCCGGTTGGCCGCCGGCGATCCCGTGAACTCCCTGAGACCCCTGCTGCCACTGGCTCCTGTAAGAAGGTAGGGTAACAATAGACATATGGTTTTGTTAATTACTGTAGGAAACGGAGTGCGAGTGCAGAGATTCCTTCCTGTCTTCATCAATGTGCTTGTCTTTTTTTCCACAATGTAGCGGTGGCTGAAGCAGGCCCTAGAAGAAGAGAGCTGCTTGAACCCGGCCAGTCGCCCAGCTGTTGACCTGCCTGGAGAGGGACCCCTCAGTCCCCCAGTGAACGGGGATTCAGACAGTCCCCTCCCACTTAATGGCAGCTGCACTTTACCTGGTAGGGGGCTGCTTGAGACCTGCCTGCAGGGGGCCCCTGATGGCAAATCAAGTCTCTCTTATTCAGCCCATTTCCCTGTTGAAATTAATGAATATTCTTTAAAGTAGATCAGCTTCAGCACTGCCTGAGGCTTTCCATCATTTATAAAACTAATTTTTGAACACACGTCATATGTTGAAACAAACACTATAGATTCAGTGGAACCTCCTTATAAAGCACCAAGCACATGTAAGCAGTTAAAATGTGGTACTAGCATTGGATCTCAATTTTTTTGAGACTGCGAAGAAGTCTTACCAAACAACATTTTATTTTTTTTTATACACCATGTTTATCACATGTATTTTATGTGCCAAAATAAACAAAACATTCTCTTTGTTGTCCAAACCATTTTCTGATTTATAAAAAATAAAAGTAAGGCATTTTTGTGTAGTAACTATTACCTAGGCTATCCCATGAACACAGTTAGCAGGCTTGATAAAATCTAGTAGGAGTTAATGATGCTCTAGAGTTTCCGACAGTTTCAGAAAGCATCTCACAGGAAGTGCATTGCTTGCCAACTGCTACTCAAACAGAATGTTAAAATGTTAATACTCTTAATATCGCCCACGTTGTGTGTGGGTCAGTGATGAGTGTCTTCAGCAGGTTGTTGGCCAAACATGCAGAAAAGTTTAATTTCATTATTGTACAAAAGTGGTTATAGTGTGGGTTAGACTATGGATCCCAAAATTTGTTACAATAAGGTTCTAGTATGTTTAAAACAGATTATTTCTGATGACACTTAAATCCTGTGTAAACAGTTTGAAGTCCTCGTAATGTGGAACTTTTTCTGGCAGTGAAGCTGTCTGACAGCTGTATCCATCTTCCTCTCCTCTCTTGGCTAGAGTTACCCGCTCCCCTGAAGAAGAGGCGCCTCTGCCCCCTGGACACCTGTATGTCTGAGAGCTCCACACCATGTGGCTCTCCTTACGCAACGCCCACCTGGGCCGACCTCCCAGAGACGCCTGTCCTCCTTGCTACACCGCCTCGACCTCACTCAGTGGACCAGACTACTGAGGCCAGACCCATGACCCCGACACACATGCTGCATATGGTGCCTCCTCCTACACACCAAGAGGTAAGAGCACTGTCATTGGCTAGCCCCACACTGACTCAGTAGTATGGAACATGAAGGCTCACGTTCCTGCTTGTATTCAAAGGCTGAATTGTCTGTGGATGGCTCTCCTGAAGGCAGCCACAGATCCAGCACCCAAGAGGTGAGTATGGTTCTAAATGTGTTGTACACATGTCATGTGTTAGACTAAAAGATCAACGTGCACTTAAACCCAGGTGAACAGGTGTTCATATTTAATATAGCCATGTGGTGCCTTTGTGTACAAACCTTTGTGTGGCATCTTGTCTGGTCTTGATTGTCTCCTCTGTGTTCTGCCCAAACCATACAGTCTGAAGGGCCCTCCTCCGTGCCAACAACTGGTCTGGACATCCCTTCCAAGGAGATCAAGTCTCTAAATGTGCTCAGCTCGCAGCCCCCACAGTTGGACATCCAGGACTGTGAGGAGGACCCAGAGTCCAGCACAGAAGCTGTAGCAGACAACTCCCTTTTAGATTCCCACACACCCTCTTACCCACCCTGGGTGAGAAGCCCAGAGCAGGCTGGTCTGTCCTTCTCACCACTGAACTCCAACCTTCGGGACCTCACACCATCCCACACCCTAGAGCCAGGTGCCTTCCAGCCAGATTCGGGGATAAGCTTCAAGGAGGGGGGATTCCTCTACACCTGCTCTGAGGAAGGGACTGCTGTCGCGATCGTACGGTCATTGGGCTCAGACTTACTGACCAACAATCCTCCACAAAAGAAAAAGGTAAGAAACACTTTTGCATATTATGTTCTGTGTGTTCTGCATATACACCTATTTCATAACAGAATGTGTATAATGTAGCTGAAGAAAATAATTCTGAAAACTGTCCAGCATTCCTAGCCATAGCTGAAAGTGGAGATTTATTTGTGTGTGAATTTGATTTTTTTTTTTTTTTTTTTAAACTAAGACCCTTAGTTATTACAGTGGCCTGTCTGCTCAGTTGATTTGGTTGTTTCCTACTTTGTCATGTTGGTTTTGGTGTGGTTGTTAGGCCACTGAGTACACTGTGACTCCCTGATTGTGCTCTCAGGTGTCCCTGCTGGAGTACAGGAAGCGTCAGCGTGAGGCTCAGCGCAGTGGGTCCAAGGCTGACAGTGACTTGTCCAACCCTGCCCTACCAGCCCCTTCACCAGCACCATGCAGTACAGATGCCAGCCTTCTGACTGTAGACACACTCCCTGATACAGTGGCCCAGCCTATTGGTTCCATCCATAAGCCAGTTCCACCCATTGAGGAGGAAGAGGGCTTACCTTCAGTGGAGAGGGAGGGACGAGAGGGACAGTGGTATGTTAATACTCAGAGAAGAATCACTTTCAACACACACATGTTAATTTCAGTAAGAGTAGACATTTGAATGTGAATTGGGTATCAGACACTAGTTCTGTTTGTCTCTCATTTACACTGTTGTTACCGTGCAGGACATGGTCTACATCAGTGGAACAGGCAAGAGAGCGCGGTTACCAGCGGGCCTTGTTGCTCAGTGACCACCGCAAGGAAAGGGTCTCTGGTGAGAGATGGAAGTAGGGCATACAAAATTTTCTCCACTGGCTTCCAAAACTTCTCAGCCTGTGAGGTCATATTTGATTAGTTTCTGTTTCTGTTCAGATGGCGGCGATTCAGACAACAACGATTCTGTGGCCCTGCGTGGGTGCCCCTCCCCAAGCTCACATCGAAGCCCTTCGGTGCTCAAGGTGAGTCGCCACTGCTCACCTTACTCATGACATCTCCACTAAATTGTGTTATATGTCCTGCTCATCAAAATGCAGGCGCCTCTTTGTGGGCTCTGCTGTTTATACTGCTTACAGTGCCAACATCTGCATAGTCATCACCTGTTTCCTGCTCTCACCACATGGCTATGCAGCATGTTAAACACTTTCAAAATACCCAAGATTGGAGTTGATAATTATTGAAAGGAGTGTGAAACTGTTACACAACAAATCAAAAGAACCTACTTTTGATATTGAAATACAATTGCAAGAAACAAGAGAGCTTATTTGTAATGGCATCTTTATATAAAATGGACACTGCACTCTGTTATATGAACCTAAACATTAATGGCTCTGTATTCAGTTTTTGCACATTTAGATTAGCCTGAATATGAAGTCAAATATTTCAGTATACGTGTTTTTCGACAAGTACTGCCTATAAAACTCATAACACACAGGGTGACTGCTCATGAGTTTTCACATGTATCTGAACAGCAGTACAATGTGAACTCGACTACTGGTTTATCAGACAAGCACCTTATTCGCCTCTTTGTTGCCCCCCAGCCATGTTCTCCAGGTCCTGGTACACTGCCCCAGTTTGTGAGCAGCTCAGTAAAGGAAGAAGATGGTGATAGTCAGCCTCGAGCCGTCTGTCTCTCGCCATCCGTCCAGCATGTGAACAATACACCAGGGGCCAAGTCAGCTCCTCTGACCCCCAGCAAGCTGCACTGTGGGACCTCGGTGCTGCACTCTCCCAAAGCCCAGCCCCAGGGCTCTCCCTACCGCAGCCAGCGTTCTTTCCTCCTGGCACAGCCTCAGGCCCAAGGCCAGCCGCCAGCTCAGTCTGGCTCTGCTGTATTCACCCAGTTTGGTTCCCAGGGAACACCCCCGCCGCCGCCACCACCACCTCCAGTGCCTCCCACCTCCTCTGCCCACTCCACCCCATCTTTCCAAGGTTACCAGGCTGCAGTGGTGGCCCAGTTTCCCTCAGGCTCACAAACCTTGATGCAGACTCACCACGGGCTGCACTACCAGAGCCCTGCTGCCCCTCCTCCGCCTCCTCCGCCACCCCCGAACCCCCACCCAGGCCCCCCTCTGCTTCACGTGAGCCTAGCTCCTTCTGTCCAACAGCACCAGCTCCTGTTAAACTCAGCCCCCTCTGCCTCCTGCTTGCTTGGCTCCAGCCCTCTGCCCCCATCCCAGGCCCTCCCACCACAGTCCAGTGGCAACACTCTGCTATCCCTCCAACAGGCCCCTCCTCCCCCACCACCACCTCCTCCTCCCCCTCTGCCTGCACCCTCCAGTAACCCCACTTTGCCGGCTGGACACCATTTCCAGGGCATGGGGAGTTTCCAGGCTCCCCTGCTGCATCCTGGAGCCTCGGGCTCCTTGGCCCCCTCAACATACCAGGCTCACCAGCAGAGTGCGCTCCCACCCCCACCACCTCCTCTGCCCCAGCAGGCACTAGTGACACAAACACAGCCTGTATCCCCTCAGCTTGCCAGTGGCGCACGGGGGGCACCTTCCTCTTCTGCATCTTTCCACAATGCAGGGTACCTTGGCTCGGGGTGGCACTGAACCCTCATTCTCTCTCTGCCCGTTGCTGACTGGGAGGTAGGGAGTAAATAAGAAAAAAACAGGAGGAAGAATGGAGACCTTTTCTCACAAAACAGTGGACAGTAAAACAGGACATGGGGGACATAGGAAAATGTGGTGCTCATGGCCATCAGTGTGGCGTTCTGTGCCCAAGGCTGCACTCTTTCTCTGTTACTCTGTTTAGTGACCCCTGTCCTCTGCACAGCTCTGTCCTGTCTGTCCTGTCCATTCCTCTGTGTCCCCAGCAGCCTGGAATCCGTTTTCCATAGACAGACACGGCAGCCTCCCTTTGCCAGCTGTCAGCGGCACTAATTCCACGTTCTTTCTGTCTCTGTTCTCTTACACCATTTGTTTGTCTAGTGGCTCATTTTAGCAAGAAAAAAAGGTTTTTGTACAAAGAATTTACAGAACTATTATTTTTTAATTCTTACATGTAAAAAATTGTGCTGTTGCAGAGAGTTAGAGAAAGAGACTTTGGTAGTCTGTTCTGCCGCGTGCGTGCCTGCGTGCGTGCGAGCGAGCGAGAGCAAGCCAGTGTGCGCCTGTGTAACGTGAATGTGTTGGGTGTAAAGTTGCCTCGAGTGGGAGAACTTGCCTCTAGGTGGTATGTTATCATATTATTTTTGAACTTTAATGGTTATTTGTAGAAATGTAATTTAATGTATAGACGGTTACTGCAGCTTTCAGCAAAGACACATGTACATAGATGCTTGTTTTCTTTACTGCACTGTACAGTTCGCGCCCATCCCATTTTGGAATATTGTTGTAAATAAGAGCACTCTTTGCTAAGTTGAATGTTTCTGTGACTAGCACTATTTTTATTGTTAATATTGAGATTGTTCCTTTTTGATTTTTCTTTTTTTATTGTGTGTGTGTGTGTGTGTGTGTGTGGAAGAGACTCACAGCATTGGTTTGCTGTTTTCATGGTTCATAATAAATCACAGTAATGTCAGTTTTATAGTACTCAGTGTCTTGTGTGTTAATATGGGCTGTAGAATTAAAATAAATATAAATATGCAGACATTTATACCATAAAAAATTGGTCTCAGCACAATTTTCAGTGCTGTATGGATGTCACTGTTCTTTTGAGGCCTCACACTCTTTGCATTCTTGCTGTGGAAAATGGCTGGAAGCAGTTGCTGATACTGGGTTCTGACGTCCTGTGGTGTACTTGTTAGCATCACCTAATGGGGCGATGTTTAAAAGCGCAGCACAGAGGATGTACTATTCCCAAGTTAACATACTGGATCCTCAATTGACCAACACAACTGGGAGTAGAGCTCTGTTTCTAACTTGTTTTGTCCTTACATCTGAAGTTGCTCCAGTACACAGTACAGTAAAACCTACCTACAGTTATTTGCATTTAAGATTCTGAAAAAAAAACCCTCTATTGGTACACTAAATTCTTAAAGGGTATTTAAAATGTTCTTATCTTTAATTAACTTTATCAATCTTTTATTCATTTTGAGAAGCATTAAAAAGAAAATTTTAAATTACTGGAAATTCCAACTGTTGATGGATTCATCCCATAATTCTGCGAAGTACTGGTCTTCGTGCTTTTAATTGTATAATGTGCTGTGTGGACAGACTGTGCCCCGACATTCCTGTTATACTGCTGCATATCGGCTCAGGATAGACTGATGGTGCTTCACTGCAGACCAGCGTTTTACAAAGCAGGTAAATGAAGATGCGCATTTCTGGGGGGGATAAAATTGGAGAAAAGTTTTCATCTTAAATTCCTTATTTGACTCTTAACCACAAGGTGCCAGTTCACCAGTCCAGCTTTGCAAAGGCTTTGTTTTTAGAGTCCTGAATTTTACAGAAATGGACAACCAGAAAAGAGGTTGTTTATACAGTGGAAACCTTTATTTAGACATTTTTTTTCCCTTTTTTGAACAAAGGTTTGGTACAGTCCATCCTCGATTTAGTGGACGTTGGAAAAATACAGCAGAAAAAAATCAAATATTAAAATGAAAAAAATTCAGTGTAATATAATGGAAAATCTCAATGAACATTTTTAACCTTTGGAGAGAGAACAATGCATAAAATAATGTGCTAAATGTGGATACTGTGTCTCAGATGAGATCCATTTGAATGTTTCCATAGTGCCCCTAGTCCCATATATATGTCATTAGGCACATTCCATATTCATTACACTTTACAGTAGGGTATAAAACTTACTGCAGTGCACAGTGCAGTACAGCACCGTAGTAAAAAAAAAAAGTTGTGCTTAAATTACAAATTGCGACTTCTTTCATATCCAGCCCCCCCGTATAGCCCAGAAAATCAAGGATGAACTGTATATTTATGGACTCCTAGTACTATTTCTGCCTCATGCTGCCAACTTGGTTGCATTGATTGAGGAACATGGAGAAAGACCATTGGGATATTTCTGTAGTGGAGAAATATATATGGAAAAATCTATGGGAAGATGGTCACCAAACATACCAGCAGACTGTCACTGGACCCAGTAAATAAGCGCCTGGAATCGAATTATACGTGTGAAGCTTCTAGAGAGGCTTTTTAAACTTGCAGTTACTCTGAGCATCTTCTTAATTGTAATGACATGTTTCAAATAATGTTACATGACAGCATTTCTACCCTCATATTGAGTTAATAAAGCTACGTTTGAAAGTGTTCAGTATTGCTTGATAATGTATTCAACTGACTTGATGAGTCTTGAAATCTTTTGCTTTTACACCCCACTACTTGATCAAACTTTTCTTATTTGTTTTAATGACTGCTGCTGTTCCTCATTCTTCTAGATTGTCTTTTTAACCTTGAAAAATGAAGAGCGACAGGTTCAAAAGGGGGGGGGGGGTCATGTCTAATTGGTTCAGCGCTACTATTCAAATATCACTGGTATCAGGAGAAATGAATACATAACAGGAAGCTTCTGGGTTGTGGGTTTGGTTCCAGCTCAGTATTCACAGGGAGTTCATGGTTTTCTGGTTTCTTCACACAATCCAAAGATGGGTGTTTTCATTTGGGTTGGTGACTAAACTGCTGTGTGTGTGTTTGTGTGTGTGTTGGCCTTGCAATGCTGATGTCTTATACTAGGTATAACTTGCCTCGTGCCCTTTATGCTTCCTGGAGAGACTCTGGGCCACTAAGACCTTGCCTAGGACATATGGTTATTGTAAATAAAATAACAATAAAAGTTAACAGCAGTCTGTCTCCTAAAAAAAATGACTTGGGCTATATGGTCAGTTCCTGCGTACAACAAATTCAGCACCATTCAAACCTTTTTCCTCCTTCCCTAACTTGACTATATGCTTTAATTCACAAAGACTGAACAGCTGTGAAAACCTGTAAAAAAAAAAAGCCATGTTTCTGCCATTTATGGATAAAAAATCCAAAGTAATGTTTCCCTCTTTCAGGATTTTACTGTTACATCCAGATCTGCTCTTTTAAAAACAAATGACTGCATTTTCTTTAATATTTCTACACACACATACACACACCTGGAGAATGAAAGAGGTGACCTGCAGTACTGTGACAGCGGCAGAGGATGGGGGTCAGTGTCAGTGACAGGGCCTGGCGGTCTATGTTAACCAGGACCTCCACATGGCTGCATGCTGTATCTGCACAGGTTACAACCTTGCACTCTCAAGTGTTCTTCAGATGCTGTCATTTGAGTCATTGTTCTACACCTCACGTCATCTAAATCTTTAACTCTTTATGTATTTTTTGAAGTGCTCACATTTTTAAGACAAAATCTAGAAATATACCCAGTGTTTCTGATGAATATATTAGACACATTAATGTAATATATGTGCTGTATATATGTACAGTTCCTGTGTACAGCCTTCTTGGTATCCCCACACTGTGCTGTATTACACCACACCTCATACTCTGTTGAACCCAAGACCACCCCCCCATGTGACTTCTGGGCTGATTCTCACTTCCATGATAGATGATCCATTCTGCCCAGGGGCATCCAGTTCCAGCAGTCCCAGGACCAAGTACAGCAGTACTTCATTGCCCCTTCCCCAGCTGACCACAAAGAGGACTCTGAAAATTCGAGGACATTTGCAGTTCTGCTGACCTGTGTTCTGGTGCATACGCTTCTTGTTGGAACTGGGGGTGACCCATTCTTGTGCAGCTGGAGGTCCGAGCCTTGGCTCTGGGTGGGTCTGCAATCCTCATACCGTGACAGACACAACTAACACTGACTACAAGAGAACAAACGTTGTCGTCTTTACTAGTTACAGCGTGTGAATTACATGGAAAATGTGTCAGTAACACTCAATGTGGCTCAGTGCATCACTGCACGGTTTTATTTTACACTGGAGTTACACATCAGCAGGAATGACAAAATAATGTGTGGGTATGTTTTTCAGCTGGTGTCAGTGTGATGTTGCTGATCTAACTTTTACAACGGAAGGTGTCTCTAGGAGATGGGTCCCAGGGCAGTAGTTGGGGTGCTGCAGTTAGGGTGGCATAGCCCTGGCTTTGCATGCCTCCGCCCTCTCCACTGAAGGCCACTTTTGTGGCCAGATTCCCATCCATGGGGTGATGGGTAAAAAGCTGGGCCATGAAATTATGCTGACTGCCCCCTAGTGGCCAAAAAGGAATCCTGTGGGACAGACCTGAGAGAAAGGGACACTTTCAATATGTATGACTTCCGCAGGATCACACATGGCCAGTTGCTGTTGCTGGGTTGGAGGGATGTACTCACCTCTGGTTGCATTAAGCATTTCCGCTCTCTGGAGAAGAATAGAGAGGGGGAGAACAACAAATTAACAATGATAACAGCAGGAGGTGTGAACAAGAAGTATCAAAAACACACTGAGATCAAGGATTAAAGCACGTGACCACAGTACTAAAATTGACCAGCAAAGGGCAGAAGGGAGAAGAAAGTGGCAGTTTTCATTTCCAGAGGAGGGGGAGCAAAAAATAAGAAGGCACTTTTCTGATCTGTGTAAACTGGCTAAAAGAGACCCCAGTATAATATAGCGAAACCGGCTGCTATGGTTACCAAAGTAGGGCTTAAGCCCAGCCATAATTAAAGCCTGATGACCTCCTGCTTGTTCTGCCGAAATCTCACACTGTGTTACATATTCGTGAGACGTCAGAATGGGAGGAGCGGTCGGCATGGTCAGTCACCACCACATGGGCTCGTGCTGTACTGAGGACCGAGTCAATCCCTACTGGTGTGAAGGACACAAACATCTGTCCCCTCGACTGCTCCACCAATGCACATATTTCAGGTGCCAGGTACGAGAAATAGAAAAATGCTTTCAGATACCATGCAGGCCACAAAGATTTGTGTTTGCACTGTACTGCTGATAAGTGAGGTATCGCCTTCCTAAACTTATAGAGGTAATGAGCTCCCGAAGAACTTCGTAAAGTGAATTCTCGTCAGTTTCAATGGTAAAAATTATGCATTTCCAAGCCCTTAAAACACCCATTTATTCTAAAATATCACCAAATCCCTTTAAAATGGATATAGCTACCTCAATGATTAACATTAGTTATCGTAACAAGGTGGTTTCCCTTCATTCATTACAAGCAAAACACATATAAATGACACTCAATGTATCAATTGAATATTTAAATTAAAAAAACAGCAAAGGTAAACAAATGCAAAGAATGCAAATGAATGCACACTCACAGAACAAGCTGGCACTGTTTGGATAGTCCACATAGAACCACGAGGAGTCAGATTATAACAGGTGAAACCAGCAAACAAGGGGTAACAGAGGCTGACAACAAAACATGAGCCAGACTCTAACTGTAAATAAGACCACATCGTGGTCTTGTGGTGCCCATCTGTCCGGAGCTGTGCAAAAGCCCAACTTGGACATTGTAAATGTGAAAAAAATGAAATAAACTGAAGTAGGGGTATTAAATGAGATCATTCATAATCTCAAATTCTCATAAATGGATGCCCATGTTTCTTGGGGATAATTGTACTTTTACTATATCATGTAGAAGAGTTATGGCTAACATGGTAAATATAAGACGAGCCAGGCTTAAAGACCAGTCAGAAAGGAGACCACAAACTAAACGTGAGCATCCTTGTTCCCCCACGGATGGTACCTTTGCTGTCAGCCAACAGCTCCTCAGCCATCAGTCCGTCTTGACGGTTGCCCAGCACAAAGGCCAGGAAGGAGAGGATGAGCGCGTCCAGGATGCCCATAATGGCCAGGATGTAGGCCCAGCGCATGGAGCAGGCTCCCAGGGTGTACTTGTCCGTCTGCTCTCCACACATCCGCTTCACCTCATCTGAGTCCCAACCATCGGGGTAAATCATACAGCCCAGAACCAGGCAGGTCCCTGCAGGGGGTGCAAGAGGAGAGAGGAGTGGGTTTAGAGAGAAGCCCCAACTGGGAGCTGCAGTTACTGGAAAAATCACTTGCTGGTTTTAACCTGTTTTTATGTAACTGTTGATGTTTAATATTAACTTTGGAGTGTCGTGTTATTTTGATTTGTTTTTTAAGTCTGTTATAGTGCGACAAAGTTTTAAGACTTTGGTCCACGTATTCAAATTTATTCTACTCGCTTGTTTTATGTGTTTGCATGGTCTGTGGCTTTATGTTCTGTCAAAGAGATGACAACTGGGTTGCCACATTACAAATGACATTTCAGTGGTTAGCAAGAATGCAGCCAGACAACAGGCACTGAAAGCTGGCAAAAGATTTGAGCAGCACGGCGTCTAGGAAGTGACCCCAGAATGAATTTCCTGCGAGCTCATTGCCGTGTCACACACCCCAACAGGGGTCAGACTAACCAAGTAAAGGGACTCCAGGATTCTGCTCCAGTTGGAGGGCAGAAACATGATCAATGGGAGCAACTGACACCAGCACTGCCACGTCCTCCATCCAGAAATCTGCTTCAAAGCCTGCTTTGCTTCTACTTGAGTGATGAAGATATAGAGCTATAGGGGGCACTGTGCACGTTTCTTTGCATGATCCCCCCAGGCTACCTGCTGAATAACTGGGCCTGAATCCAAATTCTCTTCTTTTTAATACTTAGCACTGAGTCCTCCTTCACAGCTGGGGCCCAAGGGGACCGTTTTCTCAGGCTGGAGCTGAGGAGCATTTCTTCCAACACTTTCTCAGCTAAGAAACTAAATAGGGCTGGAAAAAGAGCTGATGGATTCCTTACACCAACTGCATGGTGTTTAACTAAGAAAGAGCATTCACCGGGTTCTGTCAAGCAGGAAGGAGGATGCCAGCACTGCCTAGCAATGTGGACTTGGGTTACACCCCTGCAGTAATGTGTGTGATGCTATGACAGGGAGGGGAATGACTGACTGCATTCAAGGTGCGGTCAGTATAGCGTTCATTGCCCACCTGCTGTTGTTCTGCAGACTCCAGACATTAGAGGAAAGTGAGTCATGCAGAACAGCCAGAGGTTCAATTAATTTAATAGGAACTGGCCAACATTCAGACCAAACCTTTGTCATCTGTGTGTGTGTGCGCGTGCATGCGTGTGTGCGTGTGTGTGTGAGTGCGCACACGTACCTTAATAACATCACCACTATCTAATTCAAACTACAAGCTGTGTTTTTTCAAGCTGCTACATGTCTAAAATTTCTGTTCATAAACACCAGCTCCTCATGCCACGAATATTCATGTTATAAATGATGAGAAATGTAAACACTTCCCAGTTTATTTATTTTGCAACTGTAACATTGCAAAATAAACATTTTTGAAAACTTTCACTGCAGTGCAGAGGCCACCTGTGTTTCTGTATTCAGCTGTTGGTCATTCAGGTGGAATAGAAACCAAACAGGAATGTGGGGCCTCCTCTATTCAACTTGACTCCACTGTGTTTACAGCTCACATCTGTTGCTGAACATTGATGGTCAATAACAACATGAGAAGCACTGCACGTAGTAATGGGTGAATCAGTCAACTGCTGAACTGAACACTGAATGAAGGTTTGTGCACAGAATACACATTTTTTTTTATTTTCAGTCATTTAAAATTAAAGTTAAATACAGCTTGAAGTTAATGAAAATGTTCTGATGGAAAGTAGTTAATATTAACTATAACTTACAA
Source organism: Arapaima gigas (assembly GCA_900497675.1). NCBI lineage: Eukaryota > Metazoa > Chordata > Actinopteri > Osteoglossiformes > Osteoglossidae > Arapaima > Arapaima gigas. The sequence continues at coordinate 408,328 of UFQX01000266.1, read as the reverse complement.
TAACTATTGCAAAGATTTTTACATAATCTTACCCACAAATAAATCTTTCATTAATTGTGTACATAATAAAGTAAGTTGAAAGTAGCTCAAGGCTGACAAATATTGAACCTGTTGTCATGAATCACAGCAGCAGCACTCAATGGGAGATTGCAGAGATGAGATATTTTTTATATGTAATATATTTGTCAAGTTTTACTTTTAATGTAGTTAAAATTTGAACCCTAAATACAGTGATGGAAATGTTATTATTTATTATAGCTTTGGATTGGCTGAGATTTTAAAGAATCAAACCTATGAATAAATGGGAGACATTATTATTATTTAGCGTGACATTCGAAGTTACAAACAAATGAAATTATGAACACAATACCAGCCCCAGTTGTGTGTGTAAACTGACTGCTGTGGTAGAAGCTTCTCACTGTTTGACTGCATTTTAAGTCTACGCAAAAAGTCTGGTTTTGGATTTTAGTTTTAAGTGAACGGGGGTATTTTTGTGAATGTGTATTTATTTGATATCAAGTGCTTAGTGCTTAAGCCCATGGACTTACAACATGTAGGTCAGTAGTTCAAGGCCCACTTTTTGCTACCACACCTGTACCATTATCAGTGGAAACAGAAAATGGTACCCAGCTGTATAAATGGGTCAAACAATGTACAGTGGTGCTTGAAAGTTTGTGAACCCTTTAGAACTTTCTATATTTCTGCATAAATTTGACCTAAAACTACATCAGAAGTCCTAAAAGTAGAAAAAGAGAACCAAATCAAACAAATGAGTCAGAAAAAATTAGACATGGACATTTATTTATTGAGGAAAATGATCCAGTAACACATATCTGTGATTGGCAAAAGTATGTGAACCTTTGCTTTCAGTATCTGGAACGACCCCCTTGTGCAGCAATAACTGCAACTAAAAATTCCCAGTAATTGTTGGTTAGTCCTGCACATCGGCTTGGAGGAATTTTAGACCATCCCTCCTTACAAAACAGCTTCAACTCTGTTATGTTGGTGGGTTTCCTCCCATGAACTGCTCGCTTCAGGTCCTTCCACAACATTTCTATTGGATTAAGGGCAGGACTTTGACTTGGCCATTCCAAAATCTTAACTTTGTTCTTCTTTAACCATTCTTTGGTAGAATGACTTGTGTGCTTAGAGTCGTTGTCTTGCTGCATGACCCACGTTCTCTTGAGATTCAGCTCAGGGACAGATGTCCTGACATTTTCCTTTAGAATTTGCTGGTATAATTGAGAATTCATTGTTCCATCAATGATTGCAAGCCATCCTGGCCCAAAACATTGTTCCGATAGCCTTCTGGCTTGTCTAGGTGATCTTTAGCAAACTGCAGATGGGTAGCAATGTTCTTTTTGGAAAGCAGCGGCTTTCTCCTTGCAATCCTGCCATGCACACAATTGTTGTTCAGTGTCCTCCTGATGGTGGACTCGTGAACATTAACATTAGCTAATGTGAGAAAGGCTTTTAGTTGCTTAGAGGTTATCTTGGGTTCTTTTGTGACCTCGCGGACTATTATACGCCTTGCTCTTGGCATGATCTTTGTTGGTCGACCACTCCTGGCGAGGGTAATAATGGTCTTGAATTTCCTCCATTTGTGCACAATCTGTCTGACTGTGGACTGGTGGAGTCCAAACTCTTTAGAGATGGATTTGTAACCTTTTCCAGCCTGATGTACATCAACAACTCTTCTTCTGAGGTCCTCAGAAATCTCCTTTGTTCGTGCCATGAGACAGTTCCACAAACATGTGGAAAAAGCTGTTTTGTAAGGAGGAATGGTCTAAAATCGATGTGCAGGACTAATCGACAATTACCGGAAACGTTTAGTTGCAGTTATTGCTGCACAAGGGGGTCCCACCAGATACTGAAAGCAAAGGTTCACATACTTTTGCCACTCACAGAGATATGTTACTGGATCATTTACCTCAATAAATAAATGTCCATGTCTAATTTTTTTGACTCATTTGTTTGATTTGGTTCTCTTTATCTACTTTTATGACTTGTGTGAAAATCTGATGTAGTTTTAGGTCAAATTTATTCAGAAATTTAGAAGGTTCGAAAGGATTCACAAACTTTCAAGCACCACTGTAAATCCTGCTGTAAATAAAAACCCTTCATTACTGCACTTTCCACTCAGGAATCTGAATGACCAAACTGAGTGAGTGGTTGAAAGTGAAACATTAAGTAGTGGAGACTAACAGAGCAAGTAAGAAAGAGGCAAAAATATAGATCACTGACTGACAAGAATGACTCGAGCAGCTGAAACTGAAGTGGTTGAAGAATAAAAGTGATCCAAAGAAAAATAATCATGTCGGAATTGGAGAGTAAAGGGGGTGGAGGGGGAGAAAGGGACCTGTATAGTGTGCAGCTTGAGTGTTATGTTATTGCAGATGAAACCTTAAAAGACTAGTCAATCTGTGTCTGTGGCCTTCATCTCAAAAGACCTGCTGTTTCAACATGATGAAACCAAGCTGTAAAATTTGCAGAGTTTGGATGCAGAAACAGTTCACGACCGAAAATTGCCCACTGTTTTGTTCATAATGCACGGGATTTTATAGAGGGTCCCTTAAGGGGAGTTCACCATGAGATTGAAGGACAGATTTACAACCCAGTGGCTTTCAGTGACAACAGAGGGTGTCAGCACACAGCCCCAACCTTCTGGCTTCAGGGTGAACATTTGTGACGTTTCTTTTTATGTCCGCAAACAGGAGACATGAACATATTCATCATATTAGTTGTAACGAAATTTCCTCCCAGACGTGACATTGTGCCATCGCAAAAATGTTAAAAATGCAGAGAAGTTCTACTTATAGACATTAGAATCTGATCAAATCAGAGCTCATCATCATCCCACACTGGCGACTTTTCAATCAAGTGCATGACAAACAGTTATAAAACTGAAAGTGCTAGATCATCTGAGGAGGAGTGACACATAGTGTAGTTATTGTGCCGCATGTTTAGCGGCAGCACTTTTGGCCAGTCAGTCCTGTGATGATGGTGATGGACAGCTATCCATTGCTGCTCCTGCTCTGTGGTACAGTGAACACTGTGATGCCTGACTGACAGCTCTCACAAATGGTTATAATGGCTTATCTAGAGACTGGAGAGAGCCCCATGTCAACATCTCATGCAAAGCTCCGGGATGGCAGAACAGATGATGTGGGGTGGAACAGGTGTTGAGCTCTAGCTCTTGGATCACAGCCCACGGTGTGTGCCAGTAACCCCACAGTGCAGACCCCGCATGCCAAAGAGGACCCAGTTTGATGTGACAATAATGCATGTGAAAGGCATGCTGTTCTGGTAATGGAGGTGAGCAGATGGAGCTTCATCAGGTGTTGAGCTCAGGCATCAACATCAGGCTTACAGTCTCAGTAATGACCTCACACTGGGCCCAGACAAACAGGAATACTTTGCTGCCCCCACTGAGCTCAGTCATCAGCTTTAGCTCAGTAGTCACTAACAGTTAGAACTAGAACTTGTACTAGTACTAGTGACGATCACAGAGAGGCAATATAGTGACCAAGGACCCTGAACCATAGTGTAAAAGTTGCCATTTTAGGGGCCAGAAGGGACTGACCTGTAGGACCTTAGAGAAGGGCAAATCAGGAAGTTCTTCCAGTAACTAACTAACTAACTAACTAACTAACTAACTAACTAATTGATTGATTGATTGACTGATTGATTGATTAATAATCAGAATACAATGTACTGCCATCCCATCGGGTGTGCGCCCTGTTTCGTGCCCTATGCTTCTATATAGTCGCTAAACCGCTGTGATCCTACACTGGACAAGTGGTTATCGGTGACGGATGATGGACGGATGGATGGACAAACAGAGAAACATACAGTGTTGTGTTCAGTCCCTGATTGAGCTGAGTCTCCTAAATATCCTGCCTTCCTCCTATACAGTCAGGTCCAACATGAAATGGTCAAATGTTTGTAAGCAGATGCTTAGCTGTGCCTCCTTGCATCACTGGTGAAAGAACATCTTCTGTGCACAGGGAGGAGCCGAGTGTATTGTATCTTCACATGGAGTGTGTTTGCTCTGCTGCTCCTGGCTCTGTGGACATTTGTGCCTTTTAAGTGTGTGCATTTGTATTTCTCTTCAGAGTCACCATGCATGCGTGTGTGTGTGTGTGTGTGTGTGAGAGCATGAGCATGTGTGTGTGCAAGTATGTGTGCATGCATGCCTCTGCATCTCCAGCTGTTCCCACTGTACATCTGCAGCCCATCTAAGCAGCCATGAAATGGGATTGTCTTCTTGAGTTCCTAGACTGCATCCCGAATCCCATTTTCTGCTGTTCACTGTTTTCCATGCTGTGAACACCCAAATTTACACACACACACACAGACACACACACACACACACACACACCCACCCACCCATGGTGTTTCACGTCACCAGTAAATGTTTCCAGGGCTGTGTAAATATAAATATAATGTAAACATTTTTGTTTGTGGAAATAGACTGCATGCTTGCAAGTGCATTTAACTGCTTTTTCAGCATGAATATTATGTTTGTTTGAATCCCAACCTGATTAAGCCAGGCAATAAAGAGGTAGGTTAGATGGTTAGCTGGTTAGAAGACTGTTCAGGAGTTGAACAAAGTTCGTGAGCAGAACACACTTTCGTCTCACTGACATGTAGGGGCTGATCGCACTGGCGGTGGGTTGGAGACTAATTATTGCATTTCTTTTTGCCAACTGGCTTTTGAATTCGTGACATTCACCCGCAATGTGTGTCCTGCCCATTGGCCACATGAGCGAGGAACTTGGGGAATAATATGAGAGCTTGCAGCATTTCAGACAGCATGTTTCAAAGGCAAAACAGATCACAGATATCACATATTTGAAGCCTTTGCTCCATGTTACTCAGAATATTTAGTACTCTATAATACCTACTTTGTCAGTTTATTAGGTACACCGCACCTTCACACAAATTGTACATTAAAGCATGTCCTATATCACGTGACTGCAGTGTGTGGTATAAATCACACAAACTAGTGTTTCTAGCATCAGTTAGAGTTCAGTTGAGAGCACTGGAATGGGCAAAACAGGTGAACTTAGTGGCTTTGAATGTAGCATATTAGTTGGCGCCAGACATACTGGTTCTATCATCTCCCAAATGTGTGTCATCCTCAGCTTTTCTCAACTTTGTCAAGGATTTACAGAGACTGGTGTGAAAAGCAAAACATCTTGTGGACAAAAACATCTTGTGACTCAGAGGGGTCACAGCAAAATGGTGAGAATCATACAAGTAAACAGATAGGCCACAGCAAGACACCACATCCGAATTCAACATGGTGTACAGAATGTCATCTCGGCACCACCTATAGAACTTTGTCTCAAATGGGCTACAACAGCTGATGACCATGAGAGGTACTGATGCTGTTAGCAAAGAGCAAGAAGTTTGTCTTCACTGGAAACATGAGCATCAAAGCATGAGCATATTGTCACCCAATGGGTCCAGGAACATGAGTTTTCATTACTTCAGTCCCCCGCACAGTCCCTGGATCTCGACCCTACTGAGTATCTTCGGAATGAGGTGGAAAGGGCTCAGCAAGACTGTGTAACATGGTACAACATTCCTGTATGACACATCCAGCATCTTGTAGAATCCGTGTTCAGACAAGTTCATGCTGTTCTGAAGGACAAAGGAGGTGCAACATGCTACTAGTTAGGTGTACCTAATAATTGGGAAACTTGCTATATTCATCTGGGTATTTATTAATGGAGCAATTTAAGGTAAGATCCTTGATCAAAACGACTTCTGCAGCAGCAGGGATTTGATTCCATTTCTCTGTCACCAGCTCAGGGTGACAGGTAAGGATGTTGAATATGGAGAATTTATTGAAGTTTTGTCATCTCCTTAGCTGCTTTTCCCTCTGATATACCAAACCTTCCCTTTAGTCCCATTCCATGCCACTCACCCGGCCTCCAGGTGAACTACGCCATAGAAGCTGAAGGGACTCCACTAAACGATGTACTCCTTTGGTATCAGACTTGCTGTGATTCTGAGGTTTAATGCAGGCCTCTCTATTCACTGTCTATAAGCCTGAATAAAAACAGCACCCTTGAGACTGGAAGGAACTGGAGTCAGACATCTCTTCACATGAAACTGGCACATGGCAATCAAAACCCATTTTAATCACACGGCTTTGAGTCTGGAGTACACTCTTTAATTACCTCCGGCTGGATGTAAAATGTGCCAGTTATTATAATAACATAATAATCAGATGGGATGTGGAATATGGAGTAGAGCAATTGTAATCATACAGATTTTGGTTAAAATGAGCCACTGTAATCAGGAATAATAAAAATGTAGAGTGTGCCCACCACTCTGCATATTCCGCCCTTTCATGATCCGTGCTGGTAGATTCACAATCAGTCACCTCTAGCTTGACCCCTCCTGATCATCCTATTCCTGACAGGTAGATCCAGCTGCTCATACTTCTGAGAGCCAAGACATTTGGAACTAAATTCTGGAATTAAAAAAAATGAGAAAATGAAAGAATGAAAAATGAAAAAATGACAAAGACACGGTTAGAGATGGATCACGGAGTCAGGTGATGGCAAGGTCAAGATGTTTGCCTCTGGGATTCAACACTTCAGTCAGTACCACACAGGGGAGCATGGAGTCGGTTCGTTATGCTGATCCTGCGGACAGTGATAGACCCTGAGGGCAGATTCTGGGATCAACTTGGGCAGATGCTTTTCATCCACACAGTTTAAGACACCAGCAAACAGCTGACCACCACCAACCCCTAGCAGATACTGGGATTGTCCACAGCATGTTTAAAAGGTGCTGCCGAAGACGAAGATTCAAGCTACGCATTATTACACCAGTTGGAAGGTTGTGTTCAGAAACCAGCATCGATGAATGATCAGTGTGATAAGACAGGAGTGGGCATTGGGCTGCCCAGGTCAGCAGGGCATCAGGCAGCCCAAGACAAAAAGCAGATGACAGAGTAAACCCACCCTGGACACAGCACAGCCTGCTCATATGCAGGGAACCTGTGTCTCACTGGTTGCTATGGACACCTTACTCTCTGCCAATGGCATCCTGGGAGAGGGGCGTGCGCTAGGGTGGTGTGATGCTCTGATCACCCCAAAGAGCTCACCGGCACACTGTTTTGTGCATTGAGGGAAGCCTGTGACAACGATGATAGGTGTTACCATGGCAACTGCAGGGGACTGGCTCAGATGAGGGCCTGTAACCACAGTGCTGAGGCTGCTTGGGACATCAACCTGCAAAGCACACGCTGCCAGCACCGATGACATGCAGAAATTAATAGGCCATTGCTGACCAAAGGGTCCCATGGGAAACAATCTATAGAGCTACTGGATACAGATGTTTTTTCTTGAAATTTGTGATCATCCACTGAAATCCGCTATTATTAAACACCAGCATAGGCTAACAAAATAATTGGTGATTAATTTTAATGAATTAATTTTAATAGTTAATTAATTCTATCAACCTGACTTCATGAACATTAGCTACAATGAAAGGGTTTGAATACTTATGCAAATGTCCTATTTTGGTTGTGATACAAAACTCATTTTGACTTATACAAATTCATTTTGAGTATAATTGTGTTGACTTAATAAAGTATCACATGGAAATAATGATAATAATCATAAATTTAATTATTTTGTTCCCCAGGAAACTGTGTGATTATGCCAAGGGTGTGAATGCTTTTAGAAAGACACTATGAATCATATAAGCAACATCTACAAAATGAATTCTCTGACACTGTCTTAAATAAAATGTTTTTCTTGATATTAAGTCCAAAGAAAAAAATGAACTCTCCTGCACAATTCAGGTTAGTGATAATGACTGGGTGGATGAATGGGTGGAGAGATAGATGGAGTTACCATAAATGCCATTTATTTGTTTAATTTTTTAGGTGCTATGTTTTTTGTCCACAAACTGACAGAGATAATGGTAACTGGATCCCCTCACAATGGGACTTTGCCTATGTGGGTGATTTCACAGGATCAGCTGACCCCCTTTGGATGAGGGACACTTTACTCGTAGAACTAGTGCTGTGTGTTTTCCAAGGTAGGCAGTTTCTAGAATTCTGTTGAGCACGATAAGTGAACTGTCACTGTGCTTTGGCAACTGCTGACATATGTGGCTCAAGCTCACACAGAAACATCCTCCTTTGAGTGCATTTCCATGTTGGATGCAGTAGGTTCCTTTGAGGAGCTGATGAAATGTACGTCTCTGCTGAGGCTAGATCTGGAAATGCTGTGGGACTTGGCCCCACTAACCTCTCTAACACACCGACCAGCCGCTTCCTGCCCTTCTGGACACTGATGGCATGACACAGTTTGACCCATCAGGGCAGAGTACACTATGCTGCTATGAATTCAACAAGAATGCAGACAGTACATGATAGCTGTGACCCTTGTAGGTGAGATATATCACTCACGGCCATTACTTGGGATTCAGAACCTACTTCATTCAGCACACATCTATTAATCATATCACTTGCTTGCCATGGAGGCATTTTTAGTGGGAGAGATAGGGCCGTTTCTCCACGGAAGATGGCTCACCTCCTCTTAGACCAGACTTGCAAAATGGCACCACCTGAGAATACCAAACAGCTTGCAAACGAACTACAACCAGAGTGTTGACAGACTCTGCAAACTCCAAACTCATGTATACTTCAAGTTTTACATTTTACTTCCATTAAAAAGAGACTATCTTCTCTGTTGTAATTGACACAGCTCAGTACACATTTACCCCGGTAATGAGTGTAATTGTTTCCTAGAAATGGCTTGAATACCTTCAACTTGAATATCAGGACACTAATTCCTATTTTCTAATGAGGAAAATTTTATTTATTTATGAGGAAAGTTGTGATTAGTCACGACATTAATACATCCCTATAATTGTAAAGTGCCTATTTCAGTATTATGAATACTGTAAACACCAATGACCACATTACCAAAGATTTAATGAGGTAATATGAATTTGAGTGTTTATTTGCAGTTACTTTTTTAAATTTAGTATCATACATTACATGTTCCCTGTGATAAGTAGTAATAACAATGAATATTTAATAAGGCATATTTATTTAAAAAAATGAAGAAATGATAACATTTTCTATAACAATAGAAAATAGAAAAAACTATAAAATTTATCTACTGTAATGGACTGTTACTGGGGGACTGACTGACTAAACAGAAGTGAACAAAATTGCAAACCCAGGCCACATGGGGAAAAGTCTGAGAACACAGTGCTGCCACACAGCATCACACTTGTACTTGTGCAAATTAGGAATATTTTTCCGATATCCATTTTTGCTTGTTGTGCTGGGACTTCTAGCCTTGGATAGCAAAACAGGTATTAATACACACCTCTTGGTATATCAGGAACTTGGAAACCGTGAGCTAGAATACTGGGGTATAGGTGTAATTTGATCAGCACCAGTGGTTCCATATTAGATGAGCGGGAGTCTTACGCATTTGACAGCGTGTCTCTGTCTCATAGAAGAAATTCATTCTGCTGTCTTGGGATCTTCTGCAGAGGTATACTGCAAGGGTCAGTACTGGGAACTTTTCTGTTTATACATTTCTTCCCTGGGTCCCCTCATCACCACCCACAGCTTTTCCTATCACTTTTTTGCAGATGTCACTGAATTCTGCACCTCATTTTGACTATCAGGTCAGACATCTCTACACATCTGACCATCACCTGAACCTCAATCTCTCTAAATCTGACATCCGACCATCACCTGAACCTCAATCTCTCTAAATCTGACATCCTTTATCTACTCTCAGGCAATCCTACCACAGACCGTCCACTGGTGATTCCTCTCGACAATTTTCTCTCACCCTCACCACCTGTAACAATCTACTATAATCATCACATAATTTTGCTGGCCCAGACCTGCCGCTTATTCCTTTACGACATCTACAATACCCACCACTTTCTCATTCACTACACCAACCCCTTGGTTTCTCAAGGCTGGATTATCACTACACCCTTTTAAAGGTTCTTCCTGCATCTATTGCCTATCCTCTGCATACCACCCAAAATGCTGCTATAATGGTCCTCACTATCCACACAGTACTCCACACACTCCCAACTGCAGTCAGAACCCAGTTTCAGTCTCTCATCCTAACATACAGGTTCTCATACTACAGACTCTGTTCTTAGCTCAACCTCTGCCCTGCAACAGCCATCTCTGTAGGCCCTCTTTCCAGGCACACAGCAGCTTCCCACTCAGTGTCAGGTCTGTAAATGTTTTTGCTGTTTAGCAGTGAGTGTGTAAAATCCTGTCTGATGTGGTTGATATCATGTAGCACTGTGCTGTACATTGTTTCACTTAAATGGGATAACCTATGCCATTCACTTATTTATCAGATGCATCCTTACAACAACAATATAACTTTCTGGAAAAATATATTATTTACACCATGAAAGATATAGGGTATAAAACCTTCTGTTTTAAGTTTTGGAATTAAATTTGAACCTGTGATAAATTCTGACTCTTGTTCATAGAAAATGTACCATGTTAACAGGATGGCTGGGTCTGAAGTAACCTCTTGCGAAGAGATGAATGGCAGATGGGGGAACCTTGGACCTGGTCGATTAATAGTTAGCGGCGGCTCTATTGACTCCATGGAGGCTTCTTGCCTTCCGAGTCCTGAGGCTTGTTCGAAATTCACAGATAACCAGTGCTGTTTCCAAAGATAAGACCCTATTTCCTAAATGTCACTGTAGCACATCTTAGGTTACTCAAAAATCATGCCTTCTTTGAAAATATGTTTCATTCACATCAATGGAAGATTTTCACAGCTTAATAAACAGTTTGAGGTGGAGTTTTAAAAAGTTTATGACATCATCAGGTTTTTTTTATGGTTAACTACCATGTGACATCTAAGGTTTGACCAGCACACAAAGCAGGGATTGGATACAGCCAGAGCAGCTAATACTATTTGCATGATGCTGGTTCCTTTATGTGTGACGTGAACTGTCTCCTGAAAAAACTTATTCTTAAAATGAATTCATTTGGAACAACAATCATATTAAGCTCATACATCGGCAACCCTATTGTGTACAATCATAACTTTGTGAGTTAAAGTAGGTGTGCCACTTTACCCGTTAAAAATAAAGTGCAGGTATCCCCCTGTTTGCAAGTGTAATGCGTTCCTGGAAATCGGCTCATAAGGTAAAAGCTCATGTTGGAGATTTAATAACTTACTAATTTCAATAGGAACATTTTTAAGTGTTCCTGGGCCCACAAAATCACCCCTATGTTTGCTCAAATTACACCGCAACCCTTTAAAATGGAGAGAAATAACATTTATATTAAAAAAATACATACATTACCTTTCTTTGGTAATATGCAGCGATGCAATGATAACACAGATGCACAAAATAAAGTGAGACGATATCACAAAATGGCACACGAGAATCACCGAACACAACTTGAAACAAAGGTGCCGATAACAATGGCTGGCAGCACCACCAGGAAACTGGGTTGCTATTGTGTGTCCTTGTTGGTCTCTCAAAACAAATAATAAAAAAGGGCTCAGAGAGTCAGGCAGCACATTTCCAAAACAACCTTTACACCCTTGCCTAAGGGTACTACAGCAGGACCCTTCCTAAGACTTAAGCAGTGTTCAAGTTGGTGTCTTTAACTCCTGTGCCACCTGCTGCTCCTTCTCAGTAAACAGCTCCTGTACAGCAGAAAGAACATGACACAACCTGCACTCTCTCCCACCTGCTATGCCTGCTTCAAATGGGTCACAGTGTCCGTGACTAGCTGCCTCAGCTGCACCACCTATCTACTGAACCCAGTCAACCATCTCCATGAAAAGAGTGTTAACCAACTGTCTGGTTCCTTGTACCCGTGGGCTGATCCTGGGGGTCAAGACAGGTGAAAAGTCCACAAAAGTGACCAGAGGATCTGGGCGGCAGGGAGCTTGAGGAAAATTTGTTCTTCAGCAGCCACATTAGTACAACATTCATAAAAAACATTGTGATTGATATAGAAAAAAGATAGGAACCTTCTTCTGTAAACAATGTATAATCCAAGTGTATGTCTCTACAGTTCAATTTTCATTGAGGTTTACATTCTGTCACGCCCCCTGGTCCTGACTCCGCTGGTCCTGATTGCTGAACATGTGCACCTGGCTAAGTCCTATAAATACCTGTCTGTCTGAAATGATCTTTGCAAGGTATTGCTGTGTTCCCATGTGTACTGAGCATGCTGTCTGTTTGCCACTCTGGTTACTGGCCTGCTTTGTCTTATGGCTTTCGCTTAATCCTTGTGTGCTTTGTCGCTTGTATTGAACTACTTTCTAGTTTTGACCCACGCCTGTTTTGTGACCACGATTTTGGAATCTCCTTTGGCAATAAACAGAGTTCATCACTTTAGACCTGCACCCATACTACAGCGTGACACATTCAAAGCAACAATGTAACACACTCACACACTGCAGGTGATTTAAACTCACTAATTCAGGTGAAACATGTCTTTGGAATGTGGGCGAAAACCATAGTACCCAGAAAAAACCTATACAAACACAAGGAGAATAGGCTGAGATGTTTTCAAACCCACATGCAAATCACCCTTGCTAAACACTAAAAACAATAAATACTGAGGTAAATACTAGTCAACAATAAGATGAAATAAGATCAAATTATATCTATTGCCCAGTTTATGTTTCTAATCTGTTCCTGAAAACTGGACTTAATCCGGAACAACGTAAATAGGGAGCCTATTTTTGCACTGTTTCAAATGGGAAAAATTATAATGCAATTCAACTCCCCGCATAAGCCCCCTAATGAATTTTCTTAGATATTACCAAAACAGTATAAAACACCTATATAACTATCAAACCATCATCAGTTTCACTCTTTTTTTCTAACAGCAATGGATATTTAGTGATGCCATTTGGACACAAAGCTGCAGCAGATTCCCCTCATTCACGCTGGGCATGTTGTATAACATTTTCCTGCTCGCGGTTTAGATTTTATAATGGGTTTTCAGAACACAGATATATTGATATGTGATATATTTGTATGAGTGCAGGCACAACGACAGGCCAGATGTTACTGGCACCCATCAGGGACCATACAAGCAAGACATGTAATGCATTTCATAACAATATATTACAGATGGAGAGTTTTATTCACAGTTCAGCTGGAAATGTAACGGGAATTGTTTCCACCTACAAAACTACAGTTATATACATTTTTTCCACTAAAAAAAAAACTTTTATTTCAAGATGAGGCTCGACACATGGTTAGGCTACATGTTATATGGTGAGCACTGAACTTAAACCAAACTGTTGTCTCATCAGGAACGTATAAATTGGGAGGATGCATTCCTGGGATAGGGGTACTCCATGGTTTACCTGATATCACCTATATTACAGCAGAGAGTTCATTTATAATTATGGACACTAAGTTACCAGATGCAGCATCCAGGAGCTGACTGGTTCCCTTGCCATCTATCCTTGCCTTGAACCCCTGTCTTGTCCATCACACAGAGCGTGAATCGCATGGCAGATGGTTTGCTGCCCAGGGCCTCCTGAACTGGGCTGCCTGCGTTTCTTAGTTAGAGGCACTGAAGGGTAGGGTAATTCAGTGGTTGCTGGACATTAGCTCTAGGGAGAGTGGATGGCTGAGAGGGACAGTGGTGGGGGCTCCGACAAGAGGCTCTCCAGCGTCACCCTCCCAAGTGGGAGAGTCTGCTGCAGTAACTGCAGATTAGCTTGCTGCCCACCAAGTTATTTTGATTAAAAAGGTCGGAGTTCAGGCCTGGTGTCTTCATCGCTGGTTCAAGGACATCTCTGCTGGGAATAGGATTAGTTCTGGGAGTTATTTTTAACCAGCCACCTCCACAGTTTCAGGCACATTTCTGTCCATGTTCAAGACTGGGTCTGTGCAGCGTTTTCAAAATAAAATCTATATGCAGCTGCATTACTGATACTGAACCTAAAACACATCCCACCCCACACCGTTCCCTCAATTGCAGTTTACCACTTCTATTTGCAGCATTAGATACAAAGCTAAAGCAACATATTCAAACTTAATTGCAACTGACATGAGAATAAGTATGCAAAAATGCTTCTGTTGGGATTTTCAGTATCAGAGCTTGTCACATGCTAATTAATTCAATAGACGTTGTTATCAGGTGTGGATGGAGAAGGAAGAACACCAACTGTCGTCTGCTCCATTTGTTGCTTATCTCCTCCTGACTACTGCTTTCCTCTTAGGAATTAGTCCAACACAGCGGGGTGTGTTTATTTGTTGGCAGTACCTTGAAAAGCTGAGAGTGAGCTGGGATCTTCGGCAGGTGTATCAATCTTGTCAACAAGGGTGCGACAGCAGCTCCCCTTCCAAGATGTGAACTTTTCAGTCTACAGTCTGGTTCTCCAGACATACTTTAAATACTATTTCCAGACTCACATAAGCACAGTGTGCTGTTAGAACCAGGCAGTCACATAGTTCTCAGGTGTGTCTTGAGCCCCAAGTATTTCAGTCACGCTCCTTCACCCTCACCTGGATGGAAAGTCCCCTGTGTTTTATGGTCAGGAAAGCACACTGACAACCAGCCAAGGCCAGCGCTGTACCTCCATCCCCATTTAAAACAGCCTGCAGCCACCTTCCAGGAAGAGGTCTCACACTTTGCAAAGACAGTGTGTGTTCAGTTAGTCAGACATAATGAGACATTTCCCCTTTCCTTTAGCAAGCCAGGTTCTGCCACTTGACTTGCACAATTACCTCGCTGTCTCCCAGATTCTGTCTTGGCTCAGCTGACAAATGTGTCCCCGAATGAATTCATGGATAAGCCACATGTGCTTCATTAAACACAATGGAGGCCCAGGTGCCTTCAGTATTCGGGCCACCTGACACAATAATAAATGCATGAATGAAAGATTCCTTCAAATGCAGCCAATTCTATGCAAAGGACAAATGAATGAATGATCATTTTGTCAATTTCCAAATTTTGTATGCTGAAAGAAATCCATAACCCAAGTGAGCAGAAAGTATAAAACACAGAACATATTAAACACCGCCCTGTCCAAATATAGTGACAAAGTTCGTAAATGTTTGCAAATGGAACTTGGCTTCAGATGCCTATGTGTGACTGATCCAATCAGGGGGGAATGAATGAGTTTCTCCACCAATCAGAGGATAACTGATGACATTCTAAGCCAGTCAGAGAATAAGTGGATGGTAGAAAGTGCACAGCTCACTTCTGCCTGACCCGCTCCGCTGCCTGACCAATGGCCAGTTGCGATCAACACACAGCATGGCTCTCTGTCCTTATTCCCCTTCCGAGCAGCCATGTCTGCCTTGTCTCTGTAAGGCATTAATTCTGGCCGGTGGAACTCGCGGCTGCCTGGATCATGTCAATGCGACATTATGAAGGCGTTAATAACCACAGTGTGTCCCAGCATTGCACAATGGGGAGCACAAGACTTCACGCCATGCCGATTTTACACCTCTTCATGTTTGCCTGCCTTTACTGTACAACATGACAGCTCTATTAAGCAGTGACTTCATCATTCTGCAGTCTAGTTTGTGTTTCCCCTGTACACGCTGATATGCCTTCAGGTAGCATGACAAATTAATAGAAATTCACCTCTGACTGATGCAGGAATAAAACCTCAGTGTTTCAGACAAATCCAGACTGTTTACTTTCAGACTACATATAATATGTATTATATATTAGATTATATAGATTATATATATAGTCTATATATATAGATTTTATATATATATAATATAATCTTTTAAAATTTCACTGTCATGTTCTTTCCCTTTGGTGGTCAGCAGATCCTGGTTTGAAGGGGCAGACATGCACTTGGCTAAGTGTGCTGGCACATGCTCTGTTCACCAGCTGGAGAGGATGAGCTGAGCTTTGTTCTAATGCTAGACACCCTCTGTTGGGATCTGAAGTGCTAGTGTGCCATATAACCAATGTGCCAACATCCAGGAACAGAACTTACTTGATCAGGATTTACTTGACCTGAAGACTTAAGTTAGCCGATAAAAGAGAAAATGCGGGTCCTGCCTTCAGGAGAGGGAATGATGTTGATGTTATAGCAGTATTTTATTTGGCCTGTGAATGGCCATAAATTCACTAAGAAGTCCTGAAACACATTCTTTTGCACATACCCACCTTCATGCCAACCATAACCACAGGCTGTTTGAGTAAATCCTACTGTCTTCTTATCATCAACCTCCCTTTTGTCATGTGGCTAATAAAGCACAACACAAAGGACTGTGAGGGCTTTGCTGAACTATGGGGAAATACTGTGTTTTTTCCCAACTGCAGCTTCAAATTGGACTGAATGGTGGAGGATCGTTTTCTCAAACACTGGCCCTTTTCCCTTTTTCTCCGTTCCTCTGCCCCAATCAACTCCAAAGCTCCTTAGTGCTGCTAATGAACTTGGGGAGAGAAATGATGTTTGACCATTTTTCTGACGGCCTTTCCAATTTTTCTCTCACCTCCTGTCCCCACCTGTATGTTAAAAACCCTAGATAAGATAAAACTTCTTAAAATGCAGTTATTGGTTTCACTGGGGGCCAGTAATTTAGATGGTCTATGTATACGTGTTTCTAGGAGTGGAATGATCTGTATGTATTTCTACCATAGGATTCGGCCCTCTAGGCAACGTGTCCTCTGAGACCAAACTTTGAAAAAAAGATTTCTCATATTCTGCAGATCTTCAGAAAAGCTCTGTTTTGTCTTTTCTCGGTGGGTTTCCCATATCCCACTCAATCACTGTCCTTCCAAGGGGCCGCCTCTCATCTGTCTCTAACTCTGTTTCTGTTTGCATTTGTTCCTCTTTGCCAAATCTCCTTCTCCCATGGAGCCTCCTTCCCAGCATGGTCTTCTGCATCCCATGAATTCTTGCTCCTCTCTCTCTCCCTCTCTTCCTTCATCTCCACCCCTTCAATTCAATGAGAAATGGCAGGCCTCCTTGCAATAGCACTGTGCCTCCCAACTCTGCTTGCCACTATTCTGATGAATATTGACTTCTCTGGACACTGCAGACACAAGACCCTCAAATATACATCACACAGTTCAAATCTGAGTCTATTTGATTCAAATTCATAAATATTGCTGTGCAGATTCAGACACACATGTACACATTGACTTCCACGCACACAAACAAAATAAACGGAAAATATCTACAAACCAGCAAATGGGCAAATATGCATATATGCAAATAGGTCACGTTGCAATGACTGTGAACTGCAAACAAATCAGCACACACACACACACACACACACACAACCATTCTTGGACACAGTGCCCTCTTGCTGCCTGTCCTTAGTGCCAATTTTAATGTTTAAGAGCAAAAAAGAGGGTGTGTTGATACTCTCAGATCAATATAGAACCAGCAACAGTGCTAGCCTTTCATTTGTATCGTGGTATGACATGTGAGACATGTGGTCAGCCTCTGCTTCTCTCATGAGACACATACAGATGATATTTAGCACAGCCTTCTTGTGTGAGCCACTTACCCACATTAACAGCCTGGATGTTTTCAAACAGAATTGGAAAACAAACCAAAAATTCCTTCCCAGAAAACTCCACATTTTTATGTGGTGTGTCGACATACAAGGTCTGTTTCTCCTCTGGAAAAAAATGGCTTCTGCTGCATAAATTATTAATGATCATTAGCTGCTAAGTTCATCTACATGGGATCCTGCCCTGTTGGGTGTCATCTGGGATGGCAAACTGCAGCTTTTGCTTGAAAATCACGTACCAGCTAAATATCGTTGAACAAAATATACATGTAGCACACATGAATGCAGCAGCAGCATCTAAAACATAATTGTCATTGACCTCACAGCCAAGCTGTCTCTGAAGAGGCTCGCAGTCTTGTTTTGCATTTTTGCGATTTAATTGGTGCACTGGGTAGAAAGCAGTTGGGGATCTGTGCCTTGCAGGCAGAAACAGGGACAGACTGTGTTGTCAGGAGAACAGGAAAGTGTGTCCTGCTCCAGTTTACAGGGTACTGGAGGTGAAAACCTGCCATGTTACATCAACCGGTCAAAACTTGACTGTGTGTAGGGGGAGACATGATCTCAGTACTGTCCATTTCCACCTCATTCAAGTACCCCAACTTGTCTGATGAGATCTCATTTGCATTGTTTTTGTGGATTTCTTTTGTCCTTACTATTCTGCTTTGTTTGTTATAGGTTATAGGTTAAATTACTAAATACACCTTGAGTATTATGTGCATGTACGTTTTGTTTGTGTGTTAAGTGCATGGTATGCAACAGAACCAAAAAAGCCGAACAAGTGCAGACATATAGTATTATACACTGATTACTGAAGAAAAACCAACTTATGTTGTATTATGATACATAATTTCAACCAATGAAGCGATTGTCTAATGGAATTTGTTGATGCTCACTCTCAAAATCCTTCAGCACTTATTGGTGTCAATTTTGGGGCTCAGGAAGATGAAAAGCCTAACAATTCACCTTACAAAGGCTTTTTAAGGAATAAATTACCTTTATATGTTTTTTCATCACTGGATGTGTATTATAAGGATATGTGTATTATATGCATCCAGGAATATGTTAAATAATACAGTGATGGGTACTGGCATCTGAAGGGCTGTGCTCTAATGAACACCAATGTTTCTCTTCCGAATGGGCTCTGTCAAAGGTATGCATTTGGAAAGCCAACATGATGTCTTTCACCAGCTCACATGCCTCCTGGTGGTCTGTCCTCATTAAACATTCAGGCCACTGTTGCTGTTTTAAATACATTCTGCTGTTTTAAACAGGAAGCCCTTTAGCACTTTGAGACCTCCCACTGATAACACAAACAGCTTTAAAATGTTGTACAGGTGAGCTTCCTCTTGTCATTGAAGTAAAAATCTCAGAACTTGAGATTTCCTGCATTGAGACATGGCAATGTCAGTCTTCCAGATGCGGAAAAACCTGCAATTATTATAACAATTATCACTTTTAGGGACAGAATACAGATGGATGAGTGAAGAAGACATCTTCTTCTTGCATGCAGAATGCCAGGGTAAATATCTGCTAATACTGAAACTTTGCTTTCATGCTAAAAAAAAATGTTTTCCTGGAGGTTTCCATCAGACAAGGTTCTCACCTGTAATCGTAATACAGACTGACCATTTGGGACACCTTCTGCCTCAACTGCTACCATCAGATCCCCAAAGGTTTTGCTTAATGAAACTCCAAGCACCTGATTAGAACCATGCATACTGGTGCTAAAGCTAACTGTACTAACTTAGAGCATTAAGACTTCCGCTCCATATTATAATTACTAGAGAGAGTCAGAAATACCACAGTATACTGTTTCTATAGGAGGGTGATCATTGTGTGTCTGAGGAGAGTAAAACAGCATGGAATGCAGTTGTAATAAAAGCCAGAGATGCAGAAAGTCATGGGCATTTAGATCGGGTTCCAGAAACATGGTGGGAGTTTCATGTTATGCACAGCAGACAGGATGCAGGGGGAATGGGGATGGGGGTGGCTAATGATGCCCTTGAATCAACAGAAGATAAGTACCTGCATCCCACCAGGGACTGACTGTCATGAGCAGCGCCAACTGCAGGGCGCAAAGTGCCATATCCAGGACCTGATTGCAGAAGATACCGCAAACCGCTTACGGGATTTGACACCACAAAACCGATATGAAATATCAATTCAGCGGAATAAGATGTGATTTAAAGACACTACAAATGATTCTTGCTGCCTTGCACACTGGAAAAAAAGAGTATGGTATACACTTTTTGAAGAATAAAGCACAGCTGTGATTTGAAGCAAGTAAACAATGTAAGCACAAACACACCAGCTTGAATGCCTCTAGCTTAAAATGAGCCCACATAACAATCTTTATTGGCCTTCCCACATCTGGCTGAAGAATCCTGCATTTGTTCTTCTAATCCTGTATGTGTCCTGGTTTTTATTAGACTTATAGGGAAGATTCAGCTGTGTTCAGATCAAATTGCTTGGAAGATGAGATTTTTAAAATTATTTTTCACAAGCACAAAGTCAGTTGATGAGTATCCAACCAACCAATAGACAAAAACCCTTGGCAGACAAGTGAAATTAAAACCTTATTATATATTTCAGACTTTAATCTTCTTCCTTACTTCAGACTGCAAGAATCGCCTTATACACTTTGTTATGAACTGTGGTCCAAAATTAGACCAGGCTTAAATTAGAAGGATTACAAGGGGCAATAAGATCAACTAAATGAATTTTGTTTGTTGCTAAATCAGTTAGATCACAGCATTTAGAGGGCTCTGTATGATAAAATCTCCAATTGGAAATATTTTCAGAAAAAGCCGAGGTGCATTCAACAGAAAAAGGCACACCTGAGCCAAAAACTTACAGCTTGTCTGTGTGATCTGTCTTTGAGAAAACTGACCCATGAGTGCTGAGTTCCAGACATATTTCCATCAATGAACTGCAGTTGTTTTTTTTTCTTTTTCGTTCAAGTGAGACAAGTAGAGGCAATGTGACCTTGGCTCTTCTAAATGAAATATTGATTTTCATCCTGCTTTTTGCATCGTTTAAAATGCAGGGGGAATCAGTTGGCCATAACCTTGGATAACCACTTTTCACTCTGCTCTTTAATTTCAAAAATGCTCAAGGAAATTAAGAAGAAAAGACTGATTTCACCACATGTATTTACTGCCACCAAGGATTTAACATGAATAATTTGCTGCAAGTTAACAGTTCATTTAAAGCATGCAAAAATCAAAAAGAAAAACATAACACAGTTTTAGCACCTTGAATGGAGTTCCATGGTTTTTAGGCACCGAATATTCAGTTGTAGAATCGCCTGGTGATTTCTTTATCCACAGCAATGTGTCAAAACAATGTGAAAATTATTTTAATCTTGATGAAATTACAGGTATACATCATCTATTAAATGGTAAGATGTTTTACATCTTGTCAATGCAGTGTGAGGGATGTTTTGCATCGTGATTTTTAATTTGATTAACTTTTATTTAGCCTCCACCTTTTGAATAGGACTTAAATGGTAGATGATCAAAATGGTAAATCTCAAAATGATTCACCAGCGTATACATTACGGTAGTGTTACAGTATCAAATCAGGGTAAAAATCAATGATCATGAGTGGGACTGGAACCAGCAACCTTCAGACTGTAAGAGAAAAGCCCTAAGCATGACCTCAACAGCAGAGCAGCTCATACTATAAATTGATTTATACACGAGAAAGGGGGAATCGCACCCACCTGAAGCAAGCTGCATCCAGCCGCAAATTTTGTAGACAGTGGCTGTGCTGCAGAAGAAGAACAGCGCAAAGCAGCCAATGCAGGTGATCACCAGCATCATGGACATGCCGATGAAGAAGGAGGCAGCTTTGAAGGCTCCGGACGGGATGGTGCTGAACTCAGTGAAGCTGCCCTGGCAGGTGAGCTCCCTGGACAGCCCGTTTCCGATGCAATAGTGGAAGAGGCCGAAGTAGCCAGCTTGTGGGGTATTCACCCCATCTCCGATCCAGTATGGCTGGATGAAGCACACCACGTTGACAATGGCAAAGAGGATGGTGAAAATGGCCCACAGGACCCCAATGGCTCTGGAGTTCCTCACGTAATTGGTCTGGTAGATCTTAGCGGCTTCTGAGGCTGGGAGCATGGCTACAGGGGTCCCGGGGACCATGCCTGGGATGGGACTCAGCCTATTAAATGGTAGGATGCAGAGTCTGGAGGGTGACTGTTCTCCGTGCTGAGACAGACTCCTCTTTTAGTGCCTAAAGCAGCCAATATGTGTCCCCAACATGAAACAGGCCAGGGCATCTGATTACAAGACTGTCCTGGAAGTGTCTCCAAATCCTTGCTGTGTCATCAATATGAAGCCATGGGAATCAAGACAGTCCGCATCGTGTCTCCAGACTGTGAAACCCAGCATATCATTCACTGAGCATCATTAGGAAGCAGTGAGCCGCTGAATATGGACCCTGATCACCAACGACGACAGCTGGACATGAAGCTGAGGGCAAGACGCAGTCGCCCGGTTGCCACGGCGACCACGTTAGCGCACCACCTCGAGCGTCGCCGCCAGCATCAGCGTCCTCCCGCGGCCACGATGAGTAAGACTGGATTAGTGACGCACCAGATGAATGAATTCTGTGCTTCATGCGTTTATATTATTCTTGTACGAGACTGATTTCGTCCTCCTCAAAAAATACCAGTTTGGAAGGCAGCCCGCGTGCCGTGACCGCTGCGCATGACGGGGAAGCGGTGACCGGACGGCGGAGCGCTTCCTTACAGCCCCTCCGTGGAAAAAGAAGAGCTGTAGCTGGGGAGAAATCTCCACCCAGCGGCGTCGTGCAGGGCCCGCCTCTGGTGTCACATTTCGGCGGCTTCTCCGTGCGCTTTTGATGGAGATGGTTGGTGGCGATGGAACTCACAACGATGCGGTAGAAACGCTCAGCCCCGAGGTCCCCCGTTTGAGCTCAGGACCACAGGACCATATGACCAGCCTCTCTCTCGCTCTCTCTCTCTCTCTCGTTGTGTGAGACACGCACACGCTGTACTGGAGTGACGTCACTGGGGATTAGCACCCAGTCTACCACAGGCATCAGTCTGCTGGGTGGATCACAGCATATCTGATCAATAGCGTAATAAACGCATACTCTTTACATGTCAGTCTATACTTTATCTCATATTAATTTTCAGGTAAAGGCAGATAGCAGTGTAACGTTTGGTCACATTGTAAACTGAAGGGCTTGGGTTCGAGTCCCATTCCTGTTGTTGTAACCTTGGTAAAGGTACTTGCAGTTAACTGGTACAGAAAGTGCACTCTCCGAGAATGATCGGTAAATCGCTGCATGGTTTATAATCTAACACTGTATGCTGCCTTAGCAATAGAAGTTTAAGTGAATAAGTATTACTAGGCTGTCAACTATTTCAACTTCACTCATGCAGTGTTTTTAGCATATAATAATCATATTTACACAAATATGGAAACATTTAAATGACTACACTGACCTACAAGACCTACAAATGGCTGGTCTAAATGTAGCACCAAACTGAACAGCGTGAAGTCCCAAACTTTAGCTCTCCTCTGAGCTGTTCTTCCATTTAATGCCCCTTAAATTATGGCTCCATCTACTAACTGTCAGAAAAGTTGCTCTTTTTGTCAATTTCAAAAATTCAGGCTTCAATCCATTCTTCTAATTTCTCTTTCTCTTTTTCTAATTTATTCCTTCTAATTTCTTCAAATTAGCTTTTTCTTACTCACCTGTCAAGCACTCCTGATCCTGTGGTTTTCTCTTCCTGTTTGCATGTCTGCCTCAGCATCAGTGGCCCAATCACCTCTTTTTTTCTCTCCTGGGGCATTACAGCCCTGTTGAAACCACCCAAGACACCTGGCAAATCTGCAGTTACACCCAGGAAGCCTGTGGTTGCCTTTCAGATAGGCCACCTGATGCTTGGACCTGATGACTGCTTTCTAACACCCACCAGATCAGCTGACTTTAGACTTTTGCCTTTATGGGTACAATTTCTGTTTTGCTGTGACAGTCTGGTCTTTTTCCCATAGACTGTACCAACACAGGTGCTATATATCAGACAAGAATGCACAGGAGGGACAAACAGCCACGAGTACTCAGACCCTATGTGATTTTTTTCTGCCTTTCTTTGTAATTTGAGTTTTTTGTTTTCATTTCCTCAGTAGCAAGTTGGCTTGTTTAGTTACAGTTTCCATCATTATTTTAGCTTATATATATTTTTTTATTTGGGCATTATACTGAGCTGTTCCACATTGTGCATCACTCTGTTGAGAACTGCAGTCTCTAAAAATAAACAATTGCCAAAAAGATGCAAAAAAAAAACTTGCTGTAATGTGATATGTATAATATGAGTTAACAAACTCATGTAACACCTTTAGCTGTCAGCCTGCTGTGTCAAGATTAAACACAGAATGTTAAAGGGGCCCAAAATATTCACAAATAGCAGTTTTATAGTCTGTAAGCTACTATGATTTCATATATTTATTCTTTGTATAGATTTTTTGGGCAAGATTTTGATCTTTTTCACATTACTGTTGCCACTGATGTTAATATGTTTAAACCAACATAATGTTATCCCTCAATATTTGTGCAACTCCACTGAGCTCTACTGCCACTATTTTTGACCACCCCCACATAATCTGACATAGTTACACACATTATATTTGTCTTTGTAGGATGCAGTAGGCAGTATAGTAGTTAAATCTGTTGCCTTCCAGGTGGAGGACCTAGATTCAGATCTTCACTCCTGGTATAGTACCATTGAGTAACATGGCCACTCTGAATTACCAAAGTTAAAGCTACCCAGCTATATAAATGTATCATTTTAGTAACCTTGCATTAAAAAATAACCTAACCTAAGTGACTTTGGAGAAAATCAGCTACACCCATTAAAATATTTCACATAACAGTGTTTCCATTCCAGAGTGCATGTGAACAATCTTGATAACTGCCTTTGGAAGACAGATGTTAGTCCACATGGATTTGTTTAAAATAATGTCATGACTTTATTCTAAAAGCAAAGTCTACAGATGGGTTTTTTTGGACACTTCTGAGGAAGGACAAGTCCGCAATTGGATGCAATGAAGCTTATATTTAATTTTTTTGTATAAGCCTATATACACTGACCAGCCACTTTATTAGGAACAAAATTCTAATACCGGCAGGACCCCCCACCCCCAGTCTGTCATCAGAACAGACTAAATTCTTTGTGGCACGAATTCAACACGGTGATCGAAACATTTGGGCCAATGTTGACATAATTGCTGACATTTTTGCTGTCAGTCTGCCATTCAAACATATCCCAAGCATGCTCAATTGGATTCAGATATGATAACTTTGGAGGCCATTGAAGTTCACTAAACTCACTGCCAGTTTGAGAGGTTTTGTGCTTTGAGACATGGTGCATTGTCATGCTGGAAGTAGCCATTAGAAGATGACCATATTTTGGCCTTACAATTTGTGGATAAAAAAGGATGCACATGGTCAGCAACAACCCATTAGATATGGGCACCCATTAGATATGTGGCATTCAAACAAAGCTCAACTGGTGTTAGGGGTCCCAATGTGGACCAAGAAAACATTCCCCACACCATTATACCACCACCCACCAGCCTGAATTGTTGACACAAGGCAGGTTGGGTCTGTGGCTTGATGCTGTTTACACCAAATTTTGACCCACCATCTGCATGTTACAGCAGGAACTAGGATTCATCAGACAGGGTAATATTTGTCTAATCTTCAGCTGTCTAGTTTGGGTGAGGCACTGCCCATTGCAGCCTCAGCTTCCTCTTCTTGGCTAACATAAGTGGAACCTGATGTGGTCTTCTGCTGTTGTAGACCATCCAATTGAAGGTTCAACATGTCGTGCGTTCAGGCACACTTTTCTGCCCACCACTGCTGCAAAGAGCTTTTGTAACCTTCCTGCTAGTTCAGACTAATCTGCCTGTTCTTCTCTGACCTCTTATCAACAAGGCATTTCTGCCCACACACCTGTCACTCATTGGATGTTTTTTGCACAATTCTGTGTCAACTCTGGAGATTTGCAAATGAAATGTATTTATTTAGTGCGCATAAGTGGGGGACAATAGCCACAAAAGAGCTGAATAAATTCAGCATACAAGTATTACAGCAATTAATGTAGATAAACTAGCTGAGGGGTCGGCAACAAATAAAAAAAATGCCTTTGAAACTAGTGGTGAGTACGTAAAAGATCTGTGAGAACTCACTTCACGAAGGGATTTTTAACGACTGTAAGAAGCACAACAGAGGTTTCTTCCGAAAGAGCGGAAACTGGGCAGAAGCAACCCTACTACAAGTTCCAGAATCCTGCGCGAGAGGAAGAGGCCGGCATCCTCACCCCTGACGTCACGCAGGGGGACCTTCAGCGCGCGAAAGGTAAGTTCTATTTTCCTGTTGTCAGTAACATAGAAAGAAAGTTAACGGCGGCGGCGTTGTGGTGTAACGCACGGCCTCAGCGAATGTGTGTGCGTGTGTGTTTGTGTGAGAGAGAGGGGGAGACAGGGTGAGAGAAGCAGACGGACAAAATAGGAGGAGAGGATACAAAGTGCTCGAACCTGCGATGTGTTCGTCACTTAAAATTACTTGCTGCCCTTTAAAAAGTAGAGGTTTTTATGTTTCTCAATGGAAAGATATACGCAGGGGTTGTTTTGGCACGAAACACAAGTATTACCACGACCATAGCATTTTACAGGCGGTTTTGCGATTGCGGAGGGCAAGAAAGGTAACTTAGGTGTTACTTACGGAGGTTCAGAGGATTATGTGCTTTTTAAAATTATCCCCTAAAATTGTCTTTTTCCAAAATGCACCCCACAACTGGAGAGGCTGATTTATTGAATAAAACCACCAAATCTGGGAAGTTCTTGTATTAACAAAAGTTTTCAGTTACCAACTCTTGGTTCCTCATATTCTAATCCCTCAACCTGGTCAGCAGTGCAGTAGTCTGGACCTTATCCTGGGATCATTGGATGCCAGGTTATAAAACTGTAGTGGGTAAGCGCAGGATATCTGTCAACTTATCCTGTATATTCGTAATTAATAATGTAACCCATCACAGGGTGGCCACACACAGGGGCAATAAAGAGTGACATATTAACCTGAAAGATGTGTCTTTGGACTGTGGGCGGAAACCCACGGGGAACACGAGGAAAACATACAAACTGCGCACAGACTGAGCTGGATTTAAACCCTGAGTCCTTGAGCCGCCTGTTTGCCGTTTCCCATTTTTACTGAAACAAGTTAATTTGTTGTAAAGGTCTGTGGTTTTGCGTGCGTGCGTGTGTGTGGTGTGTCATGACGTGAATTATTCCTGCCACACCATAAGTTTGTCATTTTTATTGACAGCTGGATGCAACAAAGCCAAATACTGACAGCAGGTGACAGGTCAGCATGAACAGGATGCCCGTCCACCTCCAGCACCTGGGCTATGCGGACGAGCAGCTGCAGCAAGTGACAGGCCTGCTGGCATGCAGGGAGGCTCAGGCCAGCACCCTGCTTGCGCTTTTTGGAGAGGTAACAGACTGCACCTACATCATATTCGACACCCCCCCCCCCCCTTTGCTACCTGTTCCAGCTGCCATAAATAGACCACGAAGCATTTAATTGTCTCAGGAATTAGCTTTTTTGTGTTTGCTTGTTCACAGGACAGGTACATTGTACATTTTTCACGTTCCATCAAATTTTGCTCTTGTCCAACTTTGGAACGTAGTGGAAACAGAAAACTAAATCAGTGTCCAGGTGTAAAATATCCTTATGCATAATAATGAAAGCGAGACAGTCTGGGTGTCGTGAAAGGAATCATACTTAGGTAGAGGCTCCAACATAGACATCACCAAAAATGGCAAGATATTAAGAATGTTACCTTCTATTTTTGACAAATCTGTGCTTTCGAATATGAAAACAATTTTGAAAAGAAAATGGAGTTGAGACAGAAGGTGATGTCACTTCTTTATTATGATGGCAGTTGTCATTTAGCTTTGAATTTCTTAATATTTTTACTTATTGTCCACCTGTCAATTGGTCAGCATTCAGACTGATTATACCTATTCGACTGTGAAAATTTTAGCAAATTATGTATCCTGAACAGTTATACAGCTATTAATGTGGAGCCTTGATGCCTGGAGGAGAATATGGGTGATTTCTTTGTCTCACAGATGTTCCATCATTCACACATTCTACCCTGTGATCCCCAGAAAAAGTGTCATGCATTCTGCATTTGTAGTTTAAAAAAAAGGTTTTTGCCCTCTTTTTTTCAATAGCCAGAACATTACAGCTACCCATCCATCTTCATCTATGGGCACCGAGCCTCAGGGAAGAGCCACGTGGTGCTCACCTTACTGAAGGAACTGAAGGTGAGATAACACTGCTATGGTTTAATGTCCACTGGCAGCTGGGTATTCTGTTGTGGTATGAGGGAGTTCCTAGAAAGGTATCACATTGCCTCTTGAATGTAATTTGAAGAAATGCTGAAAAAGAGGTTGTTGTATATTGTTTGTTTTACTTTTTGTTATTTGTGTCCTCCAATCTGTGCTCCTCTTTTTTCTTTTAATGTACACCTCCTCTCCCCCACCCAGATGCCCCACGTGGTGGTGAATTGCATTGAGTGTGTATCACCAGGGCTGCTCTTTGAGCGGATGCTGTTGTCTCTTTTTGGCACCCTCACCATGCCCCTGCCCCGCGGGCCATCCCTGTCCGACTTTGTGAGGCTATACCAACAGCTGTGCTCAGAGCAACCCGCCACACAGACACGCTACATTGTGAGTATGTCCGGCATTGACATGTTGACTTACACTCTTCTCACCTGCTCCTTCTGTATCCAAGCTGGGATTTGAGTGACAGAATGGTGGCATCATGTGCATTCCCACATATCCCTGCACTATGAACCCTGCTGGGTCATGGGAGGGTGCTGAGACCAGATACTGTCATACTGTGTGACATCATTTTCATTTCTGCTGCTCACTAGGCCCTCATCATATTGAGCTTTACATAAAATGAATCATGGCCTTTTTAAATTGATGGTATACAGTGTGTGTGGGCTGTTTTTCTGTTTGGGTGTAAGGTTGTGGGTTTTTGTGTGGAGTGTCTTTGTCTAATATGTGCTGTGACATTTAGTCATGTGCCCTCTTGATAGGTACTGGACCATGCTGAATTTCTCCGGGATATGAGTACCAATCTCCTGCCTGGCTTCCTGCGCTTACAGGAATTGGTGAGAGACAAGGGGATGCTGGGATTGGAGTCCAGTGGGGAGCAGAGCTTTGAGTTGAGACCCTGGGTTCAAGTCAAGTTACCTACAGTTACATGCTAAAAAAAGCCAACAATGCAGGGTTGATGGCAACAAACAGGGAAAGAGAGGATTGTGGGTGTTCAGAGTCAAAATTCAGGGGTCATAGTTCTTGTCTGATTGATATGGACCTTTTTTATCTTATCTTTTCAGGTTGCATGCAGAGAATAAAATGCAAAGTATGCCTTTTAGCAAATATAAGGAATTCTTTCTAAATTTATCTCTCTCCACTTATATTTTATGCTTTCATTTCGGTGTCATGCAATTCAGCTGAGGGGGTAGTTGGTGACAAATGATCACATTTTAATTCAATTACAGTAATTAGCCCAAAAAACCGTGATGATGTACAAAGCCATCTCCTGGGCTGATACAGGGTCAGATAAATCAACTGCAGGAGCTTACAGCTGTTAACAGTGAGAGCAGAGGAGATGCTTTGCAGGGACAGTTCTTTGTCATCATCATTGTGGATGTCACATTGAGTGGAGGCAGTGTAGAGCTAGCTGTTTCTGCTCCTTTCTGTGGCTAATGTGTGTTTGGGGTGATGGTATAAAAGTGTGTGTGATGGATTTGAAGCCATCAGTATGATTGCACCCTTGTTTTTATTGATGCCTCACTGAAAGCTCCACTCATACATTTAATTAAGCTGTTTTACTTAGAGATTCCATCACGCTTCGGTCAAGTGCAGGGATGTTATTACAGTGGAGATGGGAGGAGGGTGCTTGCTGTGGGAGAGCATTGTCCCTAATTGCAGCTAATGATCTGACATCTGGGGTGATTCAGGGGGTATACCGCTGTTTTGCACTTGTTTATTGTAGTTTACTGCAGGTGTGAATGTAGATTGTGCCCCCAATGGATGTGACTGGTCAACATGTACTTGTGCCATGGTGCCAGTATGTCTCTGTGGCAGGTGGAGGACAATGTGACGGTGATATTCCTCAGTAAGATCGTGTGGGACAAATTCAGACCAAATTCAGGCTGCTTTGAACCCCTGCTGTTACACTTCCCTGACTACAGCAAAGGTAGGGCCAGCCTGGGGGTTGTTGTTGTTTGTTACTGTGTGGGTGATTATGCCTGTCTGCACCTCTTCCGTGTCGTGGTGACTGAGTACTCTGGCCTTGTGTGTCTCTCCTCAGCGGAGCTCCAGCAGATCCTGGCCCAGGAAAGCCACCCCTCCTACTCTCCAGAGCTGTACTCCTCCTATATCAGCATCCTGCTGGGCGTCTTCTACTCTGTGTGCAGGGACCTGCGGGAGCTCCGCCACCTGGTGGGAAATAACACTGTGGCTGGTTCTTCTCTCACAAACAAAAACACACACTACACGCACTTTCTTTAACCTTTGTGTATTTCCAGTTTTTCTCTTGTTCCCAGTTTGTGCTCCTCAATTGGTTTCTCACTTTTCTGTTTAAACAGGCAGCTCTTAACTTCTCCAAGTTCTGCGAGCCTCTGGAGAAGGGAGAAGGTAATGTACTGTGTGTTGTTTTTTATTAGCATATCTGTGTGCCTGCTTATTTTAATCAAGTAGATGTTTGTTCTCACATCTCTGGTCTGTTTCCATTTACCTCATGGTACTGTTACAGCTACTTCATAATAGTGTTGTGATGTCTAAATGTTACTGGGTTATATGACTGTGAATCCGTTTCACGTAATTATTTTTCCTTTTTCTCAGCAAAAGAAGGTGATACTCACAAATTATGGCGGAATATAGAGCCTCATCTGAAGAAAGCCATGCAGACAGTGTACTTGAGAGAGGTGTCCAGGTTTGTGTGCGTCTGTCTCTTTGTGAACTGAATGTTATTTATTCTGTGTGAGTTTATGTATGTGTTATACATTCCTACATTTTACAGCCTTAAACAACTTATTAATACCCTGACTGCTTAGTGTACAAAGTTGAGACCATGTCTGTTCATAACTTGATTTGTTCTTTCACCACTAAGCTGCAGCTTAATAATGCAGATGAATCTTGATTTAAATTAGCTATAATAATTCAAAATAATTATTTCAATACATTTTTATTAACTTCAAACTATGGTAAAACCTAATTTAAAGCCTTGACAAAAATAGCGTGTCTCTGCAAACTCCTGTTCTATACTGATTAATTGATTGATCCTACAAATAAGTGCAACGTTCATCTTTTTATTGATCAACAACACTTAGGAACTCCAGATCAAAGCTATAAGGATTGAAAGTAAGTTGAATCAAAGTGGCCTGATATTTTGAAACTGCAGAAAACTGTCAATTAGTGCTACCTGCTACAGTGCTGTTTTGGTATAGCACGCTTGTTTTAGCCCACTGCATAATTTGTCATAACAATTTAAAGTATTTTTTAATAATATGTTTGTTTTTAAAGTAACCTTCAACTACAAACCAGAAACTAGAACTTTAAATACCCCACTCAGAAGTAGAACACTTGCATATCTCAAATGCAAAGTCACTTGCTGACAAGTTACACACAATATATGCTAAGAAAGATTCCCAGACCTCCACAAATCTCATGAAGCTTTGAGTATAAAAGACAGTAAATAATAATCTAAGGGTGTATGCTACAATACAATCTTTGTACCATCTTTCTATAGTAGGTAACTTAGGTGGAATCCATAAAAGAATACTCTTTACTAAAACGTAAATTTATGCAGGCTTTTTTGACATTGTTGATAATTTGCTTGTTTGGAATACCAAGTAAAAGAGAAACAATGGTCCACTTTGAATTTCAAACTCTTCCTGCATTTATTTACAATATTTTTTTAAAAATGTCAAATTTTTTTGGAATTTTATACGCTTGTATATTTATATTTTCAAAAATTTGTAACTCAGCAGTTTATAATTGGAGGATCCAGTACACTGGTAGTTGTGTGTGTGTGTGTGTGTGTGTGTGTGTGTGTACACAGCTTTCTCTGCTGTGGCATCTCCGCTGCATAGACCGATGGCTGTGTGTTTCCCCCAGTGCTCAGTGGGAGGAACAGCAGCAGAAAGAAGAGGAGGAAGTCAGAGAGCTGCAAGGTACTGCAAGATACCCAGCAGCCACATTGCTCAGCATAGTGCCCCACTCCAACATTTTGTACAGCTTTGTGTTTTGCTGAAGCAGTGCAAAAGAAGTACCGTGTTCTCAGGTGCAGGGACCTGTTCTCTCCCTAGGATTGTCAGCTTACACCCACATGGAGCTCCCCTACTACTCCAAGTTCCTGCTAATCGCAGCCTATTTGGCCTCTTACAACCCTGCACGCACTGACCGCCGCTTCTTCCTCAAGGTCTGGCTTGTCCAAGTGGAGATGCCCTATTGTTGTCTTCTGCCCAATGGGGTGTAGCAGCTTAGAAACTTTTTAAAATAGAATAATGTGTTGAAAATCACACAAGCAGATTATGCAGCATTAAATGTGAAGCACACTAATAGCTTCATGTCATCTGTCCTTTCTTGCAGCATCATGGGAAGATAAAAAAGACCAATTTCTTGAAGAAGCATGAGAAGGTATGTAAAGTATATATGATCATAGGTGAGCTATTGATGTTCAGTCTGTTGTTCCTTCCAATATCAGCTTCCCCTTCCTCCACTTTCTCCTTTCCAGACCAGCAACCACCTGCTGGGACCAAAGCCATTTCCCCTTGACCGTCTCCTGGCAATCTTCTACAGTGTGGTGGACAGCAGGGTGGCCCCGACTGCCAGCATTTTCTCTCAGGTGAGCAGGGAGCTACTGACCCGCTCCCTTGCCGGTTCCTGCACATCCTCCATCTTTGGCATAGTCTTCAGGGTCCTGTGGGGCAGCACTATTTTCAAAATACTAAGTCTAACTGTTGTTACGGCTTTCTGTACATTGCAACAGGGACACTGTAAGACTGCGTACCACGACGTGTTGTGACTCAATGTACTGCAGTATATTTTGTTAATATTTAATAAGAAGGTTTCAGAGCTTCAATTTATGCTTCAGAACTGGGTAGTCAAGCTCAGTTCCTGGCTGTGTGTCTGCTTGTTTTACTACCACCTCTAATTGGTTGAAACAGTAGTGTTATATCATTAGTTTGTTTCCCCTCACAATTCAACCGAGAAATAAGGTGTTTCATGAGTAAAAGCAATGTGAAAGTACTGTAGAAATTTGTCTAATAACCTGCTTTACCTAAAGGCTTACATTTGCAGTCGGCAAGAGATACTTTGATAGTCCTCTCAAAAAAGCAGACGACCGGCTCCCTGTGGTTCCACTAGGGGGCAGTATAGGCCAGTCTTACTTACAGTGTTGTTGCGTCTCCAGAGTGAAGCTGCTGGCTGTACGTATGAGCTTACATACAGGAGTCTATACATAAAGAGGATCCTCAAAACAAAGGAAGCCACAAGTCAGTCGGTTTTCTTTCTGATAATGTTTCTGTGCCAATGCAGCCAGATGCAGACACAGCTGAAGTATTGTAATTGACTTCAGCTGCCAGCAGACTGTCAAAAGAGGGACTCTGAGAGCTTGGGCCAATGGAGATGTGTGGTATGTGTGAGAGCTGAAAAATGCAATTAGCTCATCAGATTGTTGCTTTAAAGTCAAAGCCCCCATCAGAAGTGTAGCTGAGGAAACATGGAGGACTTGGACATCAAGGGCAGAGATTGGGAGACCTTAAGGAACATCGCTCCTTTCTCATTTACAGTGTATGATGCACTTGTGGCTCTCTGGTTTTTGTTTTTCGGAACATTTTGCCACAATGTTTGTTTCTCTTTGACTGGAAATTGGTTGGTTTTGGGTTCACGCACAATGCAGGCCATAAAAAAGAGACAGAGGTCAAAATGGATACATGACCCAGTTCTGCTGGCTTTAGTGATGTATGTTTGACTTCATACTCCATTACAGTGTTGACATCTGCCTGTTATAATGTGAGGGAAACTGTGTCTGGGCCACAAAGTGATTTTATTTACTCATCTAGCTATCTATCTGTCTGTCTGTCACGCAATAATAAAAAGAATCAATTAGATGACCAAGATTAGTGAAGGTGCAAAGGGTCCTGTGGATTTGAATTAGAATTATAAATGCTATCTAGGTCAGGTCTTGGTCTAGGATAAGAACAACAGAATTAATTTACAGTCGGTCTCCTACTTATAAACTGAATTGGAGCTGAGATTTGGTTTGTTAATCAAATTTTTGTAACAGGCCATGGATCAGGCTGAGGACTTGTCATTAATTCTGTTTGCAGTTACTGGTGTAATGTGGCTGTTAAGACCAAGTGACTGTCAAAGTGACTGTCTACAGGATCTATAGTTTTAGCCTAAATTAAATGCTGAGTTTGCTGCTAATCTGGAATAGTGCAGTGTGTGTATGAAAGAATGAATGAAATTGGTTCAGTTCAAAATGCTGGTTGTTTAGTTTATGACAAGCACTTCTTCACCAGTGGAAAACTCTGGATTTGTTTGCCTTACCTTAACTGAGGGCTTTCATCACTTCAGTAAAGACAAGTCATGTCATTACTGCTGTCAGTCTGCTACTTGTTCACAGGTAACTCTGACACCCACCTCAGTGTGTACCAGATGACATCCTATGTCATCCTAACTTGATGCCATCCTAACTTGTGTTCTGCAGGTCACTGTAAGTGTCAGAAGAAGATAATTAGGCTGTGAAGCAGCACACCATCATCTCTTTGAGAAGCATGCTGACTTGTGGTTGTTGGTTTTAGGGTTGTAGCCTGACTTGTAGTCTTTTTTACCTTCAGTGTGACTTAAGGTGTGAACTAAAACTGAGTTACTGTTTTTTTATAGTTAGGTATTTTTCCCCTACTTATCAATTCAAGATCAGTGCTTTGCTGAAGGGTGCAGCAAGAGATGGAACTTGAACCCATATCCTTTGAGTACAAGGCAGCCCCTCTAATAATTGCACTACAAGCAGCACACCATTTTACTGTTTTTTGCCTAATATTATAGATCATTTTTCAGTTGTTTTCCCTTTCGGACTTGTAAGACAGCAAGAACTGGAATTTAGATTTGCATCTAGGTTTCAAACTAGTTTTAACCATGGACTGTTGAAGCCCAAGGCTTTTTAAATCTCCATCCTGAGCTGTTCCCTTAAACATATCCACCTATGTTAACATGTAACTTTGGTAAACGCTTCAATGAAATAATAATGCTTGAAATCTCTGAGCAACCTGCCTGGCCCACATTGCCCCAGTTTTATCATTCAACATCATTTTACTGCCACAGTCCTCCCTTCCCATTATTTTATCCTGTCCCAGACTGATATCCCACCGTCCCCTCCTCTCCACCCTTATCCTTGGGCTGAAAGCCATTCAGAAGCTCATTCAGCTTGGACCAATTGACACACTGGAGCAGATTCGCAGAGGAGAAAGCAGTGTTTGCATTTCCAGAGTTGAATGAGCAATATATAATGTGTGTGTGTGTGTGTGTGTGTGTGTGTGTGTGTGTGTGTGTGTGTACGCCACTAGATGGCAGTGTGTTGTTAGCTTCATTTCAGTAGTTCTTGCTAGGCTCATTATCAAGATGTCTTTGCTTTCATACCCAGATATACATAAACAACTATAAATATCCATAGATGTTTATGTAGCAGAGCACCATTCAGGAAGGTTAAAGTTTATTCTACTTTTTTAAGTCCTTTGTGCAGTGTTTGTAGGCACTGATCTCAGTCTGTCTGTAAACATGGTGGAAACTGCAGTGGATGGTGGTGTATTTATTTCTTTATGATTCCTGACCAGAGATGGTTTATTACTCATTTAACTAAGTGTTGCTTGGTTGCTGCTCCTTGTCATTATTGTATTTTGTGATGTTACACTGAATACACTGTTACACTATGGCCCAGGAAAAACAGTACTTCATTGCCTCTTGTACATTTGTGTGCAAGAGGAATGAGAGTAATGTGAACCTTGAGCCTTGGCTGATTTTGTCCATATGGATGTGCATGTGCCTGTCATCTGCAGAGGTCCGCGATGATGCATCATAATAATAATAATAATAATAATAATAATAATAATAATAATTATTATTATTATTATTATTATTATTATTATTATTTGGGGGTATGGTGGCTTAGTGAGTAGCACTGCCAGCTAGTTTAACGTGAGATTGAATCCAACCCAATCTGAGGAGTTTGCATGTTTTCCCCATGTCTGTGTGGGTTTCCTCTGGGTGGTT
Source organism: Arapaima gigas (assembly GCA_900497675.1). Lineage (NCBI taxonomy): Eukaryota > Metazoa > Chordata > Actinopteri > Osteoglossiformes > Osteoglossidae > Arapaima > Arapaima gigas. The sequence continues at coordinate 372,410 of UFQX01000266.1, read as the reverse complement.
CAGTTTTCTCCCACTGTCCGAATATGTTTTTCAGGTGAATTGGTCACTCCAAGTTGCCCACTGTTTACGTGTGTGAATGGGTGTGTGTGTGGCCACCCTACAGTGAGCTGATTCCCATCCAGGAGCAGTTTCATAGCCTAGTGACCATTGCTTTTGGGATATGCTCCAAACCACTGTAATTCTGCTCAGAATAAATGGTTATCAAAAATGGATGGATGTATCATCATTATTATTATTACTAAATTGTACTGAACTGATATCTTTATTTTTAAACAACTAGATATTTTGCTGTAGCAGTCCTGGTTCCCTACACTACTCAAAGGTACCTCAGTAAGGCCCCTCCTGGAGAATCTGTTCTGGTTCTCCTGGCAGCAGACTCCACAGGGTGTGTGACTGTGCTCAGTAAAGGAGGACCGGGCTGAAACCACGTCGTGATACACACGACTTTGCAGCCCACTCTCTCTCTACATCTCTTTCTGTCCATCCCCAGGCTCCCTCCCACTGATAACTTGGTCTTTCTTTTCTTAGCAAACCTTGCTCTCATCCATTATTGACTTGTGTTTTTTTTTCTCCTAGTCTCAGAATAAAAAAGGGGAACAGATCCTCTGAATATTTAATATTTTAGATGAAATATGTATCTTTACTCATTCGTGAATGTGCAGGCTGCTGCCTCCTGCAGGACACTTTGCTGGCAGGAGTCACGAAATGTCCAGATTGGGAGTGAGGACATAGGTATCACCTAAGCTGTGGACGGAGGTTAAGAACAAGACCTACAGAGGGGTTGTGGGTTGAGGGGGAAGGTAGGCAACAGGATGAAGAAATGGTACACAAAGGATAAAAATCCCAGGGGAAGCAGGTTAGAGGTTTGAATGCCCTATGGGTCAGGGGGCAGTCAGATGGTCTCCAACTCGGTACAAGGGCAGGAAAAAACCAGGATGGTGGAGGAACACATAGGAGGTTTGTCGAGGTAGAAGTGGATCACTCAGCCAGTCATGTAAGGAGCATCCGTCCATCATGCAGCTCATCTATATGGTCAAAGCTCCTCCAGTTCCGCTCTCTTACTCTGCTACTCCACCTCCCATTACTTCCATGCTTCTGGCTGGGGGAGTGAGTTGTGCTCCCAGCAGCCTCAGGGGGCTCCTATATCCCCCTCAGTGAAGCCATGTGCATGTCATATATATTTATATTCTCATTTGTTTGTTTGGTGCTGAATGGATGCAGAGCATAAATCTTTTTTAAATTGGTTTAATGTGCAATGCTCTTTCCCCCAAATGGCATCTGTGAGGCCTAGCCAAATTAATGGAACAAAAATGACAGTCATGTAAATTGAAATAAGTGTCCACAACGCATGTTGCATTAATAGCAGCCATAACATGATAAAGGACAGAAGCACGCAGTTTTTGATGTACAGCTTTAACATGCAGCAATTTCCAAGAAGGAGGTTGTGTGCGTTATTGGGCAAAGACTGGCACAAAGTTGGGGATCAGAGCTCGGTGACATTGGCTCGTGGAGTTACAATGGTGCTGATGTTAAAATGGGGAGAAGAACTGGCACTGGCGAGGTTGTAATGGTTAATGTGCTCCAGCATCGTGCAACGGCTAGCCTGCAGAACTAGACAGTGGCAAGACGGCTGTCAGAAAACCTGTCGCTAAGGGATGCGGCAGCAGGAGGTTCGCATGAGGAAGAAGGTGTCTATTTGGCAGTTAATGAGAGATGGAGAGCCATGCAGTGGAGGCACAGGGCCTTATCTGACAGCGTGTATTATTCTCTGTCTTCATTAAACCACCATTTGGCTTGCTCCCCGACAGCGATGAAGTTCTAATAAGTAATTGATTTTTTTTTCTGGCAAGGGACCCATTAAGCCGGTGACCGCTTGACCTCAGAGCACATTTGTTAGTGCTTCCAGGATGGGTCTCTCCTGAGAATTGATTGACCTGACCTGGCTTATCTGGGTCAACGGAGCTGTGAATGTGTCGCCGTTGGTGGGCTGCGGTCAAGATGATCTGCGGGTTGGGCAGAAGCCGCATCTAGACAGGAAAGGGTTCATAAATGGAGATGTTTGTGCAAAGTTAAATCAACAGCGCATTTTCAGTGCTCTAAATAAGCAGGTTTGAAAGTGCTCTCCACATATGCACGATTCAGTAACACACACATAGTCAGCACTTGGTGAGAGAGTTGACACTTCTCCTGCTACCTGCTGGCCTGTGGGCTCCTTTGAGGCTGTATGGCTGTCCTGTTCGGCTTGCACAGCCCTTGTCCATGTTAACTCTGATTATGGAGGCAGATTAAGCATGAAATATTTCTATCTCTTTTGAGGCTCCTGGGGGTGGGAAGCCAGCAATGCGGGGGCACATTGGCGGTGGGTGACTGGCCTGCTATGGTCCACTGTCTGAGGACATTTGCATTCAGTCCCCTTTTAACAGTGAATGTGTATGAATTTGGCAGGGTGCAGCTGCAGCTGTTCAGCTGACATTCTGTCCTCATAAACCTGCTGTCAGCACTGGCTGGAATTTTGGGTTGACAGAACAGAGGGCTTCTATCATGATGTTGTCTACCTTCTTTTGCTGCAGCTGGAGCAGCTTGTAAAACTGGTTAATTATTGGCAGACTTGTTATTTGTGTCAAATTATGTTCAGCTTTTTTATGGCTGATGAGAGAGTCGGATGTGGTCAGGAATGACCTACAGAAGCATCTCACCCCTGTGCTTCACGCTTGATTTAACCCAGTTTAACTCTGTCCTTGTCACTCCTTTAATGTCCAGTAATTTTTGCAATGACTGAACTTCAGTTTGTGAGAACTCAAGGTTACAAATGTTTTTGTTTAATACTCCTGTCTCATTTTACCAAACATTTCTATGCATTTATTAAGGATCTGGGTTTTGTATCCCTCGACACAGCTGAGTGGCATGAGACCGTGTAGTCGTCTTCACCTGTACTGTGGCTTGTGCTGTATTAAGTTAACCTTTCTTACCCCTTGTTTACCAGTTTCATTTGGTATATTCATGGTAATCAAAGCCTCCCTTTGGACTGTCCAAACAATGTCACCCTTATCGGTGAAAGTGATTTTTTTTTGCATTAAAGTTTAAATTAATACTTAAACACTTGGTATCATGTGTGCTTTGTTTGTGTTTAAGTTTGTGGTGTGTAATAGGTACAAAACCTAAAGTAGTGCAGTTATATTGTATTATAGAATAATTGAAGTGAACTGAACGGAAACTGTCTTGTATTATGATAACTAACGTTAACTGTTGAAGAAACTGAGATTTGGTGACACAACCAAAATGGATGCCAGTGTTGGTGCTCAGGAAAGTGTCACTTTTACTGTTGAAACTGAGAATTCGCTGTAGAAGGAGTGTTTCAGGAATACAGGGCAATGTTAAGCCATGTGAAAATTGTGTTTGGAATATTTTTTTTTTAATACTGACAATTACTCAAAAAATTAAATTGATGTACAGAGCTGTGTAAATCACTATAGATGCCTTCTGTAATGCAGAAATATGACTAGTGTTGTAATGTATCTTCAGCCAGGGAGGAAGTCATCTGAGACCCACAGACATTTGTAGACAGTCTTTTGCAAGTTGCTTAATTAAATTCCTTTATAGGCCATGCTAATCTTCGGAGGTGACCTTGATTCTGTGTCAGAGTCTTGTTTTGTGCTTGGATATGTGTGCATGTGCTATCTGTCCTGTGTTCAGGAATCTTTTGTGATCACACTCCCAAGAACAAAGTCAAAACTGCTCCCCCAAATACCATTCTAGGAGTACCTGCATGATTGCTTCTTCCTGTTGTATTTTTTGGTTACTGTGCAACCATATTTACCAGTAGTTAATGATCAATTTCAGTTCAGTTTAATTTATTTTCAAAGTGTGCTTCTTCTCGCACCAGTGCCTAAAGAATATAACAGATACAAAGTAAGCCTACAGATAAAAGATTAGCTGCACATTTAATGACAAGGAATTATACTGCTAATAAAGGAATAAAGTAAATTTGCTGGGAAAATAAAACAAAAAACTCCCCACCAAAAAGTGAGGGAGAAAAACAAAGTTCTGGGAGTCTGAGTGCCAGCAGCTGCCCCTCTCCTAGGGATTGTACATATATAAAAATAGTAGCAGTAGTTACTGCTAGAAAAGACTATACTGCTATATATAACATTGTATGTGATCAGTGATACTGCAAAGTTACTCACACACCATGGAATGCTGAGCTCAAACAGCTCTGTCCTCTGCCCCTTCCCTGCCTTGTTGTGCATAGTCTCTATTGGATGGGGCTCAATGAGGATGGAAGCTGATGCTGAACTGCAGATGTGCACGTGTCTGTGTGCGAGCACCAGCAGCTATGCACTGAGGTGTCATTTAACAGAAGTGATGAATTTATGAGGTACAATGTTGTTAATGTGACTCCTTACTTACACTTATTCATTTAGCTTATTCATTTTGTCCAGAGTGGCGTAAACAAAAGTTCGTTTTGCACCAGATGGAGAGGTTTCCATACAGACATGTAAGACTAGTAGAGACAAATTGTTGTTAAGAGCAGATTCTGAGTACCTTCTGGAAGTAATGATTGGACCCTGCTGATTTACATGCACACTAAAATAGGGCTGTAGGCAGAAGCAGGAGTTGGTTCTTAGTTGTTCAGTGGACAGTCGGGGCCTCCATGTATGAGTGGTGCAGCAGTGGGAAGATGCTGAGCTAGACTGACATAGTAATAGAGCAACACACAGGCAAAGCTGCAGGTTTGTGTGTGTGTGTGAGTGTGAGTGAAGAGGCCAGGGGTGTTAGTGGGGACAAAGGAGCCACTATCAGGTGCTGGGAGTTAGGGAGTAGAGGATGGTTGAGAGGGAGATGGGAATGGGAGGAACCAGTGGTTGTGGGTTTTGGAGGTTGGGGAGGGGGTGACAAAGAGCTCTTGCTGCATGAAAAGAGTCAATAGGCATTCAGAGGCCAGAGTGATTGATGGGCGTCTCCTTTTATTGACAGTGAGCAGAAGATGGGGGATTCTGTGGGGGAGAGGAGGTGAAAATAAGAAGGAAGAAGCTAGACCATCTGACCTGCACTGCCCTCTCATTGGGAGATGTGGGAATTCACTCAGATACACACACAGTGGAATGCCTGTGGATCATTATCATTGTGTGACTCTCAGTTGCAGGCAGGTGTCTCTCATAATCTTCATGTTTAGTTGTATGTGAGTGTGTACGCACGCAATAAATGGAATGAGGACTGGGACACAGCCTTTCCAATCCCAGTGGAGTAGACACAATGAAAAGAAACCTCATCCCAGACTGAATGCTCTAAATCTTTATGCATTCCCACCCCTGACACATGTGATACAGGTCAAAGTTCTTCAATCTCCCTGGTGCCTCTGCTTGTCAGTTTGTAGAATGCTGACACTGTAGTCAAGGATTGTGGGCATTGCTCTCCATTTTGTCTCAGGCCACACACAGATTGAATGTGGACATTATTTTTGGCCCAGTGCTGTGGTTTGTGGTTTTTTCCATTTGCTCAGACATTAATGGGCTCTGAGCTCCCAAAATATGCAGATGAAGTTGCCAGTTAATTCTGCTGTGAGCACTGATAGCTTCATCGCCTATGGATGATGGTCACTTTGACAGCTCCAGTGACAGAGCCGTTATCAGATTTGATGCTGGACACTCAGGACCAGTGCAAGCACAACAGAAAATGATACCCCTCTGTCCTGTCAACCTGGGGGAAATGGAAGGTTGGTGGTCGGGGCAAATAAAGGTCTGCCTCACATTTGTTTGATTTTCACTAGTATTATCATGGCATCCACCGTTATGGCCTTCTGGACAAAACCAAGTAGTTAGATCATCTGTGAGGAGTGTGTGTGAGGGATAACTTGTTTCAGCAAACAATCCCAGTTCACACATTGTGTGTGTGTGTGTGTGTGTGTACATACGTATGTACATCTGTGCACATGTATATGTTTTTTCCATTCATATGTTAGAGGAGGGAAGTAACATAAAAATAAAATCAATCTTCACAGCCCTCCTAGCTCCATCTCTAGAGGTTGTTGGGGAATGAGAAGGGGTGGGGGTGGCCTTGCAGGGTGCTTTTGTGTTTCTTCACCAGGAAGCCTTGATCAGGGATGGATGCAGGGGAGGTTGGAAGGGTCTGTTGCTGGTTCAAAATGAGATTCTGTTTTATTTATTTATTTGAACTCATCGCTCAAGGCCGCATTCTTGCTTTTTGTTGTTTGCTCCCTTCCCCCCTAAGTATGATTTTATACTCCTGTGCTGCTCTGACTCCCACTCTCATTGGTTGCAGCCTGCTGGGCAGTTGTGCGTTCTTGGAAGCACAACTCCACTGAGCACACAGTTTGTAGGGTTGAAACCTGTTGTAGGTTGTGGCCAGCTGTTTCACATGATCACCGTGACAACAACATGATTACAGTGAAACTGTATGTTGACTGGTATGTGCGTATATGTCTATTATTATGTGAGATGATGCTGTAATGTCAGAGTTGCTTTAGGAGCGTGGCATTGGTGGTGGTCATCATAACAGCCAGATACGCCCGTGTGCATACCATCCTTTCTGGATACCTGAAGCTTCTTGCTAGCACAGTTTCCACGATGTGCTACATCTTATTCTTTTGATTTCTTCCCACCTCTTGTTCTTTGGGGCATGGCTGTTCTGCCTGGTGCTGCCAGAGGCCCATCTACCTTGAAACTCCTCATCTCACTGACCTGCTTAGCCTCTCTTCCACCCATGCTGGTGCATAAGGACCAAGGAGTTCCTTGCTTCGTGACTTCTGGAACAATCCAGCTCATGGTGAGGGAGTGAAAGACAGTGGCTGAACAGCAGATTGCCAGGGGTTATGGAGAAGGAAACCCGGGGAGGTTACGGTGAAGCCTATGTGTGGGGGCCAGACCTGTGGATGCCTTATTCTCTGTTCTTTTGTCACTAAGTGGGGAATGCAGGGCAAAGCAGCCCAGGTGAACCTCTCTCTGTCCATTCCACTCACTGTTACACTAGATGGACCTATGAGGCTAGGTAAACAACCTCTAGTTGCAAAATAGATCCAAGCGAGTGATGGATAGGCTGGTCTCACCACCTCCAGGCCTCTGTCTCTGTCTTCACTGGCTCCACCCCTCTGTCCTTCTCTGTCTCTCAGAGCCGCCTCCTGTTTTGTCTGCTCCTTGTTATATGCCCGTTCTGGCAAATGGCCCTCGATGGGGGGCTGGCGAGGGGACAGTGAAGACTCAGGCACACAAAGCTGAACCTTGAGGTGGAGATTCATAATGATAAAAATAATTGCCACCCCCCCCAACCACTGTCCCTGGCCGACCTAGTTTCATAATGGAGAGAGATTGCGCTCAGCCCTAGTGTAATGGGGGAGGGGGCCAGTGAGGACTGGCACAGAGGCTACACCCCATGCAGGAAACAGTTGAAGCATTTGGGTTTTTTTAGGATACAGGGAGCAGAAATGTGGCTTCTGCCAGGTTCTGTGAATGCCACATTGAGACCTTGCTACCTGGGCAATCCTGTGATGAAGCACTCAGGCCCTGAAGGTGGATGCCTCTTGGTGTGTGTGTGTGTTAAGGTGAACAATGACTGTCTTTCTGCCCTCAGATTTCCACTCTGGTGACACTGCAGCTGCTGACCCAGGTGGGTCATGATGACCAGCTCGACGCACCCAAGTACAAGTGCGCCGTCTCTCTGGCCTTCATCCGTGCGATCTCCAGGTAACACGCTGTATGCTTCACATTCACTTCTAAACATTTAGGTGATGCTTTTCTCCAAAGCACCATACAACTCACAGTGAGCACCAAACAAAAGAACAGACACGTGGTCACATGGTTCTCCAGGTGCAGTCATTTAGTCCAATTCCACTTTTTTTACCAGGGTACATTACACTTGTAGCTGTGAATAGAATAGATACGGTGTAAATTTTTTTTTCTATGTCTGCATCCTCATTTGTGTGAGAGAGAAGCAGTTGAAGAACTTGTTTTTGTATCACTGTTTCTCACACACAAACATGCGGACACATTCCGAGAGCAGCAGATAAGGAGCAATTGCAGGAGAGAGGGCCTGTTCCTGTGAGGAGAGCAAATGTCACCGCTCTGTGTCACGCGCCATACGAGGGCAGCATGGAGGCGTGTCCATATGCCAGCATGTTCTCTTATATACGTGTGTGTGTGTGTCTGTCTGTCTGTCTGTCTGTCTGTCTGTCTGAGTACCTCGTATTGATATTTTGTCAAGGAGGGGAGCTCTTTAATATACTTTTTTGTGTGTGTGTTCCAGCCTGCTGTGTAAGCAGGTGTGCACAGCAGGGGAGTGTGTGCAACAGACAGTTGATACTGTACTGTTACTGTGCTCTGCCAGCCACTCTTGGTGTCACACACATGCTCGCACACACACTCCGTCAGCCCCCCCAGCTGTGTTCACTGCTGGGTGCCACAGACTTGCTAATGAATCTCCTCTTGTATTCTCCCCAGTGCGAGTGTACATATTCCTGTCCTGTGTGTGTCTTTTCTTGTTGTGCTGAAGTCCCCCCTTGTGTGGAAATGGCAACAGCACTACACATAGGTGTGTCCACTTCCGCTACATGGCAGTAGGGCAGCAGATCGGAGCCATTTGATCTCAGCGGTGAGCAGAGAAAAAGTGTGTGTAATGAAGGTGTGTCCTGGCTACCTGAGCAGTCGACAAGAAGACATCAGAGCATCGCAGTGCAAACACCACGCACAGCCCGGCTCTTTCTGCTTACTGTCCCCTGTGATGTGAGCGCCGTGATTAATTAAAGCGGTTTAATTGAGCGAGTAATGAGCCGGAGATGGGCTTGCGAAGCGGCAGGAAGGTCCAGGGCAGCAGCCGCTCAAAAAGAGGGGCAAAATGAAGCGGCGTAAAGAGCAGAGGGTGATCGGACAGAGGAGGAGAGCACTGCTTCATGTCCTCTGTCCTACTTGAGGGGTGGGGCCACATGGGGGCCAAACAAGGGCCAATGTTGGTACTGGTCTGTCTTAATAACACTGCACAACACAGAACTTTGGCAAAACGTCAATACAGACTTGGCTGAAATTATTGGGACCCCTGCATTTTATTCAAATAATGCACCATTCTTCCTGAATGTGTTAAAATTAAAACATTTTTGTCATCCATACATGTATTTCTCTGCAGTGAAACAAAAAAGCTATGAAAAGAACTGAATTCTTGCTTATTTTACAAAGATGTTCTAAAGTGGCCAGGAAAATATTATTTATACCCTTTAGAAGTTATAAGAAATAATTGTACTGTAGTGACACTTCAAGCAGACTCTTCTCCTTTATTTAGTACTACAGGTGTTGTCTTCAGTCTTATAATCACTCATTCAGCTTGTTTTATGGAACAAAATCCTCACTGTACTGTTTTGTCTAAGCGTGTATCTCTCTAAACTTGGGAAAGAGCAGAAAAAACAGAGAGATGTCTGAGGAGGTTAGAAAGAAGGTAACAGCCAAGCATAGTCAACATAAAGGCTACAAGACCATCTCCAAAGAGCTCGTTCCTGTGACCACTGTTGCCAATATTATTGAGAAGTTTAAGGATGGGGGACTGTATCCAACATGCTTGGATATGACTACAAGAGAAAAATTGCCCCAAAATTAGAGAGATTGTTTGAATTGTGGAGAAAGAACCAAGAAAAACATCAAAACAGATCCAAGCTGACCTTCAAGCAACAGTTTCAAGAGGCACTATCCGTCACTGTCTGAATGAAAATATGCTCTATGGTAGAAGACCAAAGGCAAAAAAGGCTGACTGGAGTTTGTCAAAAGGTATGTTGACAAGGCACAGTGCATCTAGAAGAATCCTTTGAACAGAATAAACAAAATTAGATCTTTTTGGTAAATAATACAAACTCCGTTCAAAGGAACCAAACAAAGCTTTCAAAGAATTGAACACCATCCCTACCATGAAACATGGAGTTCAGTAATGTCTTGGGGTTGCTTTGCTGCCTCTGGCAGTGGGTGCCTTGAATCTATGAATGGCACAATGAAATCAGAAGACTATTAAGGCATTTAGCAGTGAAATATAGACAATGTCAGAAATCTGTCTCAGTTGCAGGCCATGGGTCCTCCAGCAGGATAATCACCAGAAACACACCTCAAAAAACACCCAGAATGGATAAAAAACATTGGACCATTCTGAAGTCACCTGATATGAGTCCTGATTGGAATTCCATTGAACATTTGTGGAAAGAGCTGAAACTTGCAGCCAGGAGAAGTTCCCGTCAAAACTGAGAACTGGAGGAGTTTGCTCAAGTAGAATGGACCGAACCACCAGAGAAATACAGAAATCTCATTGAGAGCAACAGAAAGTGCTGGATTGTAGTTAGTCTGTGAAGGCTGTGCTACAAAGTATTAGGTTAAAGGTCCCAATATTTTTGTCTTTGCCTTTTTCATTTATTTTATTATTTTAAATAATTAAACAGAAAATTTGTGCTCTATTAAATGTGAAGTAAAGAATGGTGGATAAATACTTTTGTCAGTTTCACTTATTTTTGGAGAAACTCAAAGGGTATGAATAATTTCTGCCATGTCTGTATACTGTACGCTTTCTGCATATAACACCCACGTTATATGTGTCTTTATGTGTCTGCCCCCCCGCGCTGTACCAGAAAAATTTTTTTTAAAAACTTATGCAGTATATCCAAGAAAACGATTGAGATGAAATATAAGATAAATAGGGCTTATTAGGTGGGTGCAGGAGAGGACCTACTAGCACTACACGTGTGCTCTATACCAGAACTTTTTTACATAATTTCAGAATTTCCACACATGATATGAGTGGACATGTTATTTAAATGGGCATGGTATTTGTGTAAAAATCAATAGTTGTTTTTTTTTTTGGAATGATATTTTTTTTTAAATTGCCTAGTTTTAATACTAAAAAGTGTATAGTAAAAACTCTTGTGGTGGTCTGACAGCTCCTGGTCTCCTTGGAATGCTGTAATCATATAAATCTATGAGGCAATATGTCTCCAGGCACTTTTTTTTATGGCCTTTTGGACTCTCTTCCATTTTTTTTCTCTCCAACTTGGGTGCTGTGAGTGAGGAACATGGAGAAACACCATCAGGATATTTTTGCTGTGGAGAAAAAATCTACAGGAAGATGGTCACCTAACAAGCTAACAGACTGTTGCTGGACCTCAGTAAAGAAACTACCAGAATCCAGTTACACACGAGAGGCTTCTAGAAAGGCTTTTTAAACACTGTGTCTCTTTTAGCTCTCTATCTTCCAACCTGTAATCACATGTAAAATATATTTAATGTAGTGTTTGCATTTAACTTGGTAGCATTTTAACGTCACATTTACCTTCTGTATGTTTGAATCAACAAAAGACATGTTTGTTTGCATTTGGCATTAGTAGATAATGTATTACATATAATTTAAAAGTAATTAAAAAAACTTGTTCCAGAAGAAGTTTGTATTATGCAAGAAGGTAAAAAGTTTGTTTGTTCATCTGTATACTAGATGTGTGTGTTATAACTGAGGCAAGTTGTTGATGGGTTTTAGGTGAGCAGCACACACAGTTGCTCCCAGGTTTGTGCAGTTCCCAAAAGGCCAGATTGTTGAAAAATCTGCACTACCGATGTCTGAATATGCCCGTCTGTCTCCACAGCCTCCAACCCACCTCATGGGTCCTCACTGCAGCCAATTCTCTCTCTTTTTCCCAGGACGGTTGGCTTTGACGTTATCAGGTACCTGTACGACTTTCTCTGACACGCGGTGATGAAGATGTCATCATTATCCTTGGGGACATGGAAACCCGGGGTGTTTGCTTGTGAGGAGATGCATTCTGAACCGTCTTCCTGGAGTCCACTTTCCTGAAGGGCTGCGTGTGCGCTCTTGTTAAACTGTGTTTGGGTGTGTGTCTAATGCCAACTGGGCATAGTTCTCTCTCAATGCTGTTTTACAAATGCCACTTTAAATATGCTGACAGTCTGTAGATGTTTGGCTTTAAAATGTTTTGTATTGTTTATGTTGTGCTCAACATTAATGTGTTCAATAAAAGAATCACAGGATGTGAGTCACACTCGGTTTTTCTTAGAGGTGTTGATGAACATCAGAGAACTTGTCCTGATCCTGACAATGCTTCTCTGTTGGTCTGGTGTCCTGTCCTGGTTGTATGTTGCCTGCACGTTTTCAGGGCAGGCTCTGGACTGCTGCAACCCTGCACTGGTCGAGTGGTTATTGGTGACGGATGGAAAGACACTTGGATGAATGCTTCTGGCAGACAGGTTCATGGAAGGCCCACCTGTTAGTGTTGACTGATCATGGGTCATTCCTGTCGAACATTCTACCCCGGTGGTGGTCTGTTTGCTCCAGTAAGCCCAGTAAAGTCCATTTTCTACCATCTAATCATGCAGGTGACATTCCCATCTTCAATAATTGAGAGCTGTGAAGAACATTGTGAAATGGAGCTCTTAAAGATAGTCTGTCCTGTGGGATTCCCAGCTCGTCCTCCTGACAGTAATGGGTGCCCACAGTAGCCTCTATACTCAGGACTGATGCACAGTTCTATTATTTAACTAAAGCTTAAAAAATGCTTTGCTTCTAAGCGACCTCCACTGTTGGGTTTGTGTATTGAGTTAAACCTGCAATAATTTTATTTATACAGCTTGGTGATTTTTGATGCATTAATTCATGATTAATTCATGAACCTGACATAAAGATGCATAAAGATGATTTCAAGAGTGGGAATTTGAACCCTGGTCCTTTTTGTTGCAAGGCAGTGGCTCAATATTAATTTTTGACATTTCCGATCTTCAACTGGGTACCGTTTCAAAACAACTGTGATCATATTTGAACATGACAATGTTCAACATGCCCATTAAATAGTTTCACAAGCCTTTTGCCGACAGAGCAAATCAAAGTGATACAGGAAAATAATTGAATTATTATGTAAATTCATATTTCTTCTTTTGTAGCTTATTCCATCAGCATATTGGCTATGAGGCTGTTGTGGAGCAAAGTGAAGTATGGTCAGTTTTCCTATGTTTTCGGCAGCCCCATAATTATGAAGAATTGCGTACGAAGAGCAGTTTTTTAGCTCGGCAAAAAGAAACGTCCAAATGCATTGTGTGAAGTGGGTAGTTGGCTGTCACAAAGTCAGGAATTAATATGTTGCACTTGACAAGTGCAAAAACAACCCCTGTTTAATATATAGCTGTATTCCTAAGCTCAAAAAAATGCTGTCCTGATTGCACACTAGAACACTAACGTAATTCTTTCCTCTCTTAAAATCATCATATTAATGCAAATTTACTATACTCGATTTAAATCGTAAATGCTTATAAAATTCAACAGGCCATTAACAGTAATATAGCGTTGATGTTTTCAGTGCCTAATCTTTTATCACAGATGTTCTCGGCAAATGGTTTTCAGTGTTCTGACATTTAATTTGTTTTGATTTGGTTCCATTTACTTTCTTGCGCATTTTGTCTTTTTGTACCTTGGCTGTAGAAAGTGGCAGAGATTTAGTTTTACAGGAAAATGCAACCACTATTCAGTAAATGGACTGAATTGGTGTGAGATCACTCAGTGTTTCTGGGGGGGGGGGCAAATGTTAGCAAAAGTTCACAAAGTAGTTACAGACAAATATTTGGAGGAGACATCCTTCCTGGTCCCACCTCGATACAACAGAATATATCCCCTTCCAGCTCCCATTCAGAAAGCACATTTTCTGGGACTGGGTCTGTAAAAAAAAAGGGACTTCAGCTGTACTGTGAAACATGTGGCCACCCACTTTGAAGGTCTGTCTTTGCTTGAAACACAAGTCGTTTGGTCATGAAATGCAACTGAATGTAGTATGGTTGCTGACTGTTTTGAAAGTTCTCAGTGGTCACCTTCAGCTGCTAACTGTCTGAACCTTTGGGGCATCGTATTCTGGACAAGAAGACAAAATGAAGTCCTTCTGTTCTCTTCTTGTTGTCAGTCATTAGCTGCATCACAGCAGTTGACTCCTGAACTAAGAACCAGTTGAACCTCTGTGTTTGTTTTCAGCGGTTCGGATAGATCCTCCTAACTGAGTGGGATATTTGTGTTATTGTTTGCATGAGAAGGACAGACAAGGAGGGGATTAGGGGGTAGGAGAGAGGCTTGAATGTGGCACTGAGAAGGAGAGAAACATACAGGGAGGGGTTCAGTTCCACACTGGGTGAACTATTACCACCTCAAAGGGGCACTGCTATGGATGGTTAGTTTGGAGCAGAGAGGAGAAAACTGGACACAGCCTTATGGAAAAAAGGAACACTGTATAGTTGGAGTGGAAGGGATGTAGGGGGAAACAAAACCAAGAAATTGGGTAGAAAGATGCTGTGGCAAGAGGGCAAGATGGTGGGGCGTTTCACCGGGGGTTGCCAAGGAAGAGCAAAGTGAGACTGAGGAGGAGGTGTGACCGTGAAGGAGAGCGCAAACCACCCTGAGGGCTGGAAGAGATGGAGAGCAGAAGAAGACAAAGAACAGGAGCCATGTGGAAAGGAAGAGGGAGGCAGCAGGATTACAACAGACTGTGAGGGAAAGGGTGGTGGCAGCAGGAAAAAATAATGATAACCATGAGGGTGGTGGTTGAGGGAGAGGCAGAGGAGGAGAGTGACAGACTTGGAGAAACAAGAGGGAGGAGGGAGGAGGGGGCTGAGAGGAGGCCGTCTCTAAGCCTAACGCGTGTGTGAGGGAGGGCGGGGAGACAGCAGCTATTTAAGTGCCGAGCAGGACGGCGCAGGCAAGCTCTCAACTCCCAGCAAGCAAGGGGAGGACGACACGAGGAGAGGCAGGAGGGGGAAAGGGATCTGAGCAGCCCACTGGACTCACACACACGCTCAGTACTCTTTCTCACACTTCGCTTCACCAGACTCCCTGCCCTGAGTTGGCCTGAGACCCACTTCTGAGTCGTCTCTTAGGAGCCCACCTGTGAACACTGCTCAAGTGCGTACCGCCTCCTGTACTGTTCCATCTTGCCACAGGGATGTGGCTGGCCTCTCCTGGGGGCGTCCTCGGCAGTGTCCTGCTGACACTGGCACTGGGGGTCGTGGCCAGCATGGACGTGGGCTTCTACCCCCGCTTCAATCCCTTCTTCTTCCTGTGCACCCACCGTGGCGAGTTGGATGGGGCTGGTGTGGCAGAAGGCGGGGCAGATGTGCTCCTCACTATGCAGATCATGGGAAACCCCAGCACCTACACCCCCGGACAGGAATACCAGGGTGAGTGAAGCCCCGTCCCCTTAGGACTAACACCTGGGATGGGTATGTTTATTAACATCTCTAAGCCAGGTGCTTTGTCTCAAAGAGGGGCAGGTTGCATGCATGTTTAGGGGTCAGCAGATGGCACAGTGGTTATAGCTGCCACTTTTGGACTTAAAGGTCCCAGGTTTGAACTCCATTCTTCTTGAAGTGCCCTGTAGCAATGTTCTTACCCCAGATTGCTCCATTAAATATTGCCCTGCTGTTTATTTGGGAAAATAATTGAATATAGATTAACCTTGTAAGTTTTGTTGCAGAAAAGCATCAGCCAAATCAACAAATAGCTAAAAGTCAACTGTTTGTTGCTTTGATATCAGTGGATGAACTGAATATGGGTGTCAGCATTTCAGCACATGGTTTCTGGTACCACCTTGTTGCTGGTTGGCAGTTATTCAGTGCTGTGCAGTGGTCTGTTCTGCTCTGCATTAAGGCTGGACTTGTTGATGACTCACTAATATGGATATTTTTTCCTCTTTATGGCTACCTTTGGAGTTAAATATAGATGTTTAAATAAATTAACACCTTAATACACTGCAATGTGAACGACTTGGTTCCAAGAACAGGACAAATATAATTCACCCAAGTAAGTGACACAATTTGAAAGAACTTCAGGCATCAAAAAAAAACATTTTTTAGTCAAACAAAAAAAAAACCTTGAGCCATGTAATTTCTTTTGTTCCTGTTGGTGTCCTCCAAATGGAAATAAAGGAGTTTCATGCATTGGAGAGTGTGAGGTAGATGATGAGGAGGCTGTGTGGTTTATGTAATGGGAGAATGTCCTCAGCAATGGTGCCTCAGCTTTCCTCGCAGCTCTCATCCGGCCACTCACCTAATAGAAGGTTTACACCAAGGACAAAGTGAGAGATCAGACACGTTGGGGAGAGGGAAAGATGCATCATGGGTAAGGTTGGTGTCCACACCATATACACCTAAAAAATCTTTAAGTAGTAAAATGAAAAATCTCTTTAACTTATACCAGGCAGGGAACTGTCACTTCAGTACTAACATGTTGATATTTGGGATGAACAACCATCGACCTTGAGTGACTCAAGTGGTTCTAATATTGAAAGCAAACTGTGTGGAACTGAATGAGGAACTGATAGAGAACAGCTTTCCAAAATATTGTCTCTTTTTTTCACTTCTCACAAACATGCGATCTTATTAAATCTCCAGCGAGTATGGGGTGCTTAGGTTGGCTGTCTTTCAGGTTTTTTTTTCATCAAAGTTCTTCATCAGCCTTATTTGCAGATGTAATCTTGTCTTGACAAAAAAAGCCTTTTTCAAATTTAAGAACGGATGGGTGCAGAGAAGAATAACAAATGAGAGGGATGTGAGGATTAGTTCAGGGCTCGCTGGATGCAAGGGTCGCTGTCAGTCTGTGTGCTGAAATCACTGTTACAGCTCAAGCACCTTTTAAACAGCATTAGTATCTTGAGGGGCTCAAGGGTGAGAGCTTTGGGTAGGAAGCATTAGGATACAGGCTGAGAAGGAGAGTTTCTGTAAAATATGGGTGCTCTCCATGAGGCTTACATTTATATTCACATCTTTACTTTTGGGAGGTTTATTTGCTGGATCAGAAAAAAGGAGGGTGGGAAAGGATATGACTGGAATGTTGTTCCTGAGCCTCTGAATTGGAACGCAGTAAAATGTCAGCAGATCCTGTCAAAATTGGCAAAGTTACTTCAATATTTAATGTTAGTTACCCTTACCCTTATGTAGTTAACCTTACAAAATTGTATGTCGTTCTACCTAGACTCATTCAGCTCTTCTCTAGCTATTAAACACCCTGCCTGTTAAACACTTAGACTCACAGACAAAAAGTACACACTCAATACTCAGTGTTAATATATTGATTGAACTTTTAATAATAAAGTTAATAAACAGTAGATGAAAATCATTAAAAACAGTATAAATTAATTCATACTTTCCAACTGACATTGTTAGGATAGTCAAAATGGGGGCCATGATTACCAAGATTACAACAGGGGAAACTGACAAACAAGAGGTGATGAAGGCTGAGAACTTAACACAGCATGAGGAGATTAAAACCGAGGAAATCACATGGTGACTCTGGTCTTGTGCTGCTCAGCTGTTGGGAGGCACAAAACCCAAATTCAGCTGTTATCAATGAGGAATTGTCCTGTGGATTGAAAGAGGGAAATTAAATTAAACCATTTGTAAACTTGCTTTAAACCTCTTTCTTATCTCTAGAGTGACTATACATGTATAGGGAGCCAAATTTTTAGGAGGTGTCATGTTAGGCTGAGCTTTGCATTCTATAACAACCTGCATGATCGCTGGTGCTATCAGAGGAAGACAGAAGCTTGCCCTGCTGTTGGCCACAGTCTCTTAAGTGACACCACAATTGAAAGATCCACTTTAGTCATCCTTGCTTTGGCTGTACTGTCTGTATTGATGAAATGTAAGTTCTTGTTCTCCATTCATCATCATTTCTGTTGCTTGTTTTTTGTTTATGTTAAAATTGTTGGACCATTTTGGTCAATGAGGGACATTCTGATATTTAACTGAAATTTAAGCTATTATCTACTGGTGGCTGCATCAGAACTCATTTCGTCAGCAGAGAGATGAAGCATTTTTCACCTGTCACACCAGTGGATTTAAAATAGTCTTTTCTGATAAGTTTCCCTTGTAAGCTGCTGAAATAGCATATCATTGTAATAAATCCAGTAAGTAATACACGTTTAATGGCTTCTGTTTAGTGCTCCCCTGTGGATATGGAGGAGCCTGGCAGGAGCTGTAATTGAGCAGTGATCGTTTGACCACACTCCTTTTTTCCTCCCACCCTCTCCCATATTTTTAGGGAGGCCACAGCTTGGAAAGGGGGTGCTAGGTAATATTTTTCATTCTCACATCTTCAGAGCTTGCTGTGAGCATCACTCTCTGGTGTATGTTTGTGGTTGTCTTGATGAAGGCGATGGAAGAAGAGCGTGAGAAATGCATTTGGGGAGGGGAAATAAACTGTAAGTTGTGAGAAAAGCTAAAAGCATTTGTTAAATGAACAAAATACATTGAAGTGTAAGATAAATAGAGCATGAAGGTTGTCCAGAAAAGCAAGAAGGGACAGAAGCATGGTGAGATGTACTTGAAAGGGAGAGGGTTTTGCTAAAGTGTTGGAGAGTTTGTGTTTGAAGGACCTGGTATTTCATAGCTCCAAAACAATGTGTATGTGTCATTTCACAATTTAAAGAATTTGTTGATTTCTCCTAGTAATGGCTGGACTCCCAGCTTTACACAGAGCGGACTCAAAAATAACACTGTTTACCCCAGCTTGACCTGGCTGAGGTCATCACATCTCTACTGGAACATTCTGGCAACATATTCGTCTACCCAAAGATACAGCTGTCACACATAAGAGAGGAAGGGGGAACAGGGGATGATGAAAGATGCACAGTTTGAAGTATTCTCTGGAAACACAAAGTGAATGACTGAAAAAGGACAAATTAACCTCTGGCCTTTGGCACATTAGTTGAGAAAAGATGAAACAGAAAAAGTAGATGCAGAAGCTCAGAATTTTGTTATAGGATAGGTGATCTGGGTACAGTTTGAATGTGGTCTGGATGTGACCCTAGACTGGATGTGAAATTGATCTGGTATTAGTTGTTATTCAGAATCCAACCTTGTCACATTCACATACAATATGTAAAATATTGTGTTTTTTTTTTTTGCTTTCACCAGTCTGAAGGATTATAGATGTACGTCATTTTTCTACGGATTTGTGTTTTGTTTTTGTTTTCTGTTAGTGCCACAGGGTACATAGTGTGTGTATCCCACACACACACACACACACACACACACACACACACACACATTGTGCAACTGCATGTCAGATAATGTGCATTTCTGTAAAGGAAAAGAGTGTATTTTGGATTTGGCCCCCCGGGGGCCTGCAGGCATTGTGCTGTCTAAATGGCAGCCCTGTCGAGAGGCGCTCGGAGCGGAGGTGCGGGGGTTGGCGGGGGGTGTGTGGATTGGTGGATTGGTGGTGGGTTGGAGGATGTCTTGGCAGTGTGGCTAAGCGGTGATGGTGCCCCTTGCAGAAGGCCGTTCATTGTGAGAGAATGAAAGAAGCAAAGGTCTTACATACTTATCCTAAATTGTACCAGTGGAAATTTTTCAGCTGTACGAATGGGTATATCATTGTAAGAAGCTTAACACTGCAATTCACTTTGTAGAAAATTATCAGGGACATGGATAAATTTATAAATGTAAATATAATTCTGTAGGGAAAAAGGCATAGACAGAACATTATGAGTTTTGTGAAGTGATAGTAGGGTGCAGTCATTACAAAACAAAGTCAGTAAGTTGTATTAACCCACTTCCTGCTTCCGGTGAAGTAGTATTCATTATAGGAGAGGTGTATTGATCATTTCTGTTTCTCATGAGATCCTGGCGCTGGTTTCAATCCCGATATGTTGTGTCCCCAGTGCTTTGGTCCTGCCCCCACACTTTTGTACCATTGGTTTAATGTGTGCCAGAATAAATCTTGAACCTGCTGCAGGTTCTAATGATGGACTGGATGAGGACAGGGGCTGCTGTTCTTTTTCCCAGAAGAATTCTGAATTGCACAAGAAGGATCCAGTTTCCACTCTCACCTCCTGCGGTAGTACCCTGAAGTGTAGCAGCTGTATATATGGGTAAATCAGTGTAAGTAGCTTAACATTGTAAGTTGCTTTGTACAAATGCAGCTGAATAAATGTGAATGTTTTGGGAAGGTTAAAGAAAATGTTGATATGGATTAATAGTGGATGTCAAAGATGCTTGAAGTTCATCAATAGTTAATTAGGATTTCCCTTTGTGTCATTTCAGCCTCACAGCAGCCAGCGGGTAGCTAATCCCTCATAGTTTGTCACTGCTGCACGGTTCATTGGCTGTATATGTGTATGTGTGTATGTATATGTGTACGTGCTCTTTATGCTTATTGTGTGCATAGGACAGATGCAGATATTATCCATCCATTCATTCAGCCTTATCATTAATGATTTTTCTCCTGGCCAGGGTGGCTGCAATATGGAGCCAATTTGAGGTTCAAGATTCACTTTATTGCCAATCTGCCTTATACAGATGCATAAGAGAGAATGAAATGTAGTTCCTTACAGACCATGGTGCACAGTACACTGAAAAGACATCACGACAACAAAGAAAAAAGACAGACAAAACATGCTAAATGGCATAACTGGTAGGATGGGAGGAAATAAATAGATAAAGAAATGAAAAAAATTACATTTTAAATAAATATATATTAGATAAATAAGTGGTATTTATGGTAAGTAAGTGGATGCAGCAGTGCAAACATCACAGTACAGAACAGACAGTATTGGTGGTGGTTATGATGCAGTGGGAGGTGGTTGGTGGTGATCAGCCTCTATACTGTCCAGACTTCAGCAGCCTGTAGGGAAAAAGTTGTTCCAGTATCTCAGAATCATTGGGTGTCAGGCTACAAAACCACCCCTGGATGGAACCCCAGTCTGTTTATGAAATGCAGATATTGGTGACAAAACATGAATGAACAGAAATGAGCCATTGTGTCTAGAGGTGGGGTGGTGAAAGCACACCCACTCACTAGTGTGGTGCTAATGCGGTGCTAACGGCATGCCAGCGCTGGACCAGGTGTGGTGTCTGAGAGGGCCGTGCAAACAAGGGTCCCGACTGCCAGGCAACCGCCTGAATATCACCAGCCTTATCTTGCCTGCCAGCAGTAGCAGCTTAAACATTTACATTTTCCCATTTCCTCCTGTCCTCTGTGTCCAGGAGACATATATCTTTATGTGTACTGAGGGTTTTTTATTTGTGCTGGTTTACATGTCCATCAAAAACTGTGCTTACTGTATGGCCAGTGTATTTTTGTTTATGAATGACTGCATCCTGTTTATGAACGACTAGATCCAGTAGTCAACTTCACTATGGTTTTGTATAAAATATGAGGCCATATAAGCCGTGGTGATCTTGCTACCTGCCTCTCTGCTCCTGGCCCACAGCGTGAAGTACTTCCCAGTGCTTTTCCTGCATTGCCGTGTTGTGCCTGGTGCAGATTCATGGGTGTGTAGGGAGCGTCCGTACCCACTCCATGTGGCTCCATTCATCCAACGCTAATCTCTGCCCTGGGGCAACACCACAATCTGACAGATAACATTCAGTGTGTAGCGGCCTGCTCCCACATCCCTGATGGTCAGAGTGGTGCATCGCGTGTCACGGGCCGGATTAGGCAGTGCTTTCAAAAGGGTGGCACTGGTGCCGTGAAGAGAGCCGGAGGTCTGACGGCAGGAGATTGTGTATATTTGAATGGTCCTGGTGTAGATGAGAATCGCCTTTGGGAATAAGATGATCTTCCCCTCCTCCTGTCACCTCGCCCTGAACACACACCCCTCCTCCCTGCCACCCATACTACACCCTTATTGCCCCTGCCAGAGTCTAATGCAAATTAGCCCTCTGTGAAGCACTGAAGTTATGAATTGTTATAGAAAAATCTAGAACTTCTTGTAGATCCTCTACACACTCTGAATGAATGTGGTCTTTTTATTCATTGCACCTGAATGTCACTGTTGACAAAGCCAACACACTGAGCTGAGGCTTGCTGTTTAACATATATGTTTGAGATGCCTGATTGAGATTCCTCTTTGTCCTAAATATAGAAAAAATCAACAAAAAGGTGTAAACACTCTGTGTGCTACTCACCCGTTGACCCTGGAAGCACTCCTACCAGATGAGTGTGCTGTGGAATGACAGTGAAGTGGAGACACATTGTGAGGAGACTGTAAATTCACATCATGATGGGCTTGGTGGGGAAAGCTTTCAGGGGGGGATTTGGGGGGTGAGATGTAACCCCTGTAGTCTTTTGCAGGGAGATAAGCAGAATGAAGGTGTCGATCGATGTGGTGTGCGGCCTCCTGGCTCTGTAAAGCTGCTGGGCGGGGATAATTGAGAACAACCAATATGCCCCATCCTCCTTACTGCATCTCCCTGTTGACCCAGGGCATCGTAGCAGCAAGCACCACTTTACAATAATACCTCCTCCTATTTCCAGTCCTTACCTCAACTTTACTTACATTGACATTTATTCATTTAACTGATGCTTTTCTACAAAGCAACTTAAAGAGATTTACCCATCTATACAGCTGGGTAACTTTTACTGTATCCATTTAACATAAGTACCTTGATCAAGGGTACTAGAGCAGCAGCTTGGGTTTGAACTTGTGTCTTGTGGCTCTGACCACTACCCCTTCAACAACACCAATGACTGAAAGGAAGAAATCCCTGCCTCACAAAATGCCCATAAAGTGGAAAATGCTTTTCAACAAAAAAAGTAATACACATTGAGCAATTTTAAGTTTCTCAGATTTTCCTGCTTTTGGCTGGGATTTAATAACCCTAAAAACAAATATTCAGACTGCTTATACTAATTTAATGGCACAATAGTCCAATAAATCACCCCAGTTGCACTGGTTTTACTTCAGCAGTTGCAGCTGGCTTGCTTCTCATCTATCTGTGTCTGTGCGGTTGTCACCTTGCCTCCTAAACATCTCAAAGGACGTGAGCATGTGCACCAGGGCTTGGTAAGGACACGATCTTGATAAAAATATGATTAGGGGGGATTAGGAAAATACACACTCGTTCAGCATAGCTTGTTGTGGAGTGGGGGGATGAGTGGTTAGGGGTGTCAATGCATTAATTACGGTGCTTCTCCTCATATCATTGCGTTCAGGCTGGTTTATTAAGACCTACATCCAGTGGGAGGGAATCCACATCGATCAGGTCTTGCATGTGGGCCCCTCACACTCCCTCATTGCTGAAATAAGTATTTTAATTACAAATCAATCCCTATGCTCAGTGCTATGGATTTCCCTGTCCTGTGTTTCATTTTTTATTGTGACACGCAACCATGTCTGTACAGGATGTGCTTAACCCTTTTACCCTCAAAATGAAGTTTGTTTTTTTTGCTCCACTGCTGTTATGGTCCCTCCTTTTGCTGAGGTTCTGCTGCTTACATGTGCAGGTGGTGCCAGTTAACCTGCTCTTCCTAAGAGTTTCCCTTATGTCAGCCCTTGCTGTTGAGAGGGATTTGGTTAGAGCATCACTTTCATCTGCATGTTTTGAGATGCTCAGAGGCCTTCACAAAGGAGCTGTTTCACAGTCTTTGTAGATTCCTGTGGGGTGTGAGTGTGCATGTATGTTTGCTGGGAATGTTTTGTGGTTGCTAAGTGGGGTGGCTGCAAGAAAAAGCCAGATGTGAGGAGCTGTTGGAGGGGATCCAGTGACTCTGCCCTGGAAGCTGAAGGCAACAGAGGATGTGAAGCTCAATATGTAGCAGTTGGTCTCGATGGAGCTGATTCAAGAACCTGCAAAGTTGCACTGCGTGGTGATCCTAGTTTGGTTTTTGGGCTGGGTGCAGGCTGGGCAGTCTGACAGCTAGGGGGTTATAATGTAATAGAAAGCTAGTGGTTGAAACCTTTCTCACACCTGTGATGATACACCTAATAGGAAGTCAATAGTGAATTTTGTGGATTTTGTGAATTTTAATGAAGATGCCTAAGATGGGCGCATTATGATAAAAATGATAACAATGTGCTGAACACAGATGTGACCTGTAGTCAGTTTCTTACAGTGCACCAATGCAGTCTGCTCTAGTGTTTGCCATTACAGTTCTGTTCACATGCTTTCTGATGATATCACCGTTAAAATGCTTGCTTTGCAAACATAATTAAATATGATGTAGTCGGCCAAAACTCCCACGGCTGCTGGTGAATAATGGCTGCAAAGCGAGGATTTGGAGGGCAGCAGAGATCAGATGAGCCCTTCTCATAGGGCCTGCTCATGAATGAGTAATTTCTGTATGACTGTGGAAGATTACTCCTTTCCTCAAGTAATAAAAACAAATAAGATCACTTAAAAAGCTTACTTTTTCATGCAACACCAGTGCTGTTTGGATGGCATTTATTGTTACGCATTATATTGAATATATTTCGCTGTTTTCATCCTGAAGCTTCATAAATATTTCATAAAAGCATTTTTCTAATGCTTTTTATGTGTCAGTCTTTTATTCTTTCAGCTGTCTCTTGTTTTGTTCTGTTTCCATTTTCAAAGTTCTGGTGTACTGCCATAAGAACTTTAATAACTGTCTCTAGACTGGACATCTCATAACTTAGGGGACCTGAGCCAGGGATGGGTCAGCTTTTCTGGTTCCCTCCCTGCAGAGACTCTGCTGTTGACAAATGCCATTGTAGTCTGCTTGTGGTTGGAGAAATGGAGGACAGGGTAGAATGACTTCTGCTGTTAGCCTGTTTCACAACAGAAGGAGCAGCTCTGCTAGTCAGGATTTCCAAGAGAACTGCTGTAAATAATGTTAAAGCAGCCGTTTGTAACTGTGTGTCTGTAGCCAGATGGATCCCAACTTTTCTCACTAGGGTTGATGGCTCTGCTGGGGTAGTTGCTAGAAGGAGGAAATGGTCCAGCTGTATGAAGGACGGAGAGATGAGGTTGCTACTGTCACAAGGTCAGCATTCCCATTTGTAATTTTAGGGGGATCCAGGTGTTAGATATGTCCTGGGAGATTTGAATCTCAAATGTGATGGAGACTGTGGACAGAGCTGGACAGCAGGGGAGTGCTGCACTTCCCTTCTGTTGTTGTCTCCTTTCCCTCCATCTGAAATTTCGCACAGTGTGTAGCTGCAGTGGAAAAGGGTTCTGCACCTGAGGTTGTGAAAATAACACTATGACACCTGTTCAAACTTGAGCATTTTAGACTGACTGAGCTCTGAGATGTTTACCTAGCATTCAGAGCACACAGTCCCTAGAAGACAACAGCCCAGTCCAGCTTTTGGAATGCAGTATTGTATGGCAGCCCCATCCTGCCCTGTCAGGATGGATCACTGATGTTGTGGCTGCATGTCGGGTCCTTGTGTTCTGCTCCTGGTGGTCGAAAGGAGTCTGCACCACGTGGTGGGCCCTCGCTCCAGCATCTGAAAACACAAAGGTGTTGCTGTGACACCTGCTGCACTAACATGAGATAAACTGCCAATAATGCAGTTACATACATCGCCTCTTATTTGTCATTCACAGAGATTCTCAATTTCTGTTTTTTGCTACTTTGCAGTCAAAAAACTTAGGTTTGACCCACTGTATCTCATACAGTCCCCTTAAACAAAGTATGTACCCTAAATTACTTCAGTAAAAATAATTTACCCTTTTTAATAGATGTAAGAAACTTAGTATACAATTTATTACTGCAATTTGGTTTGGAGAAAAGTTTCAGGTACATGAACAAACACGTACAGATTAATTTTCTTTAATTTATCTTGTGTACATGACTGTAAGTACTGTAAAATGAATCTTTTTGGAAGCCTCATAAGGTACAGTTTTATACTGAGAAAACAATGTCTTTTATCTTTTCCCCATCAACTTATATTGGTTTTTTAAGTTCAAAATACAACATATATCAATAGATATATGATGCATAGTCCCTCCATTTATTCAAGGTATTTAGGTTCTATAGATAAAGTTAATCTAAAAAAAATGCTCTCTGACACTACCATTCATTTTTCGCAATTCGGTCCTCACTGATGGCCCATTCATCACATTAGCATGTACAGTGTTTGCTAGCTTCTGGCTGCTTTTAGCTCTTTTTAAACTTAAAGTAAAAACTGTGAATAAAAACTTTA
The DNA here is from genome assembly GCA_900497675.1 of Arapaima gigas. Taxonomy (NCBI): domain Eukaryota; kingdom Metazoa; phylum Chordata; class Actinopteri; order Osteoglossiformes; family Osteoglossidae; genus Arapaima; species Arapaima gigas. The sequence goes on along the minus strand of UFQX01000266.1, from coordinate 346,510 downwards.
TAATACAGATTTCCTCAGGAAGATATCTTTGTAAATTGGCAACACATGTAATCACTCTACAGAACCAGTGCTGATGTACTGTAACTCACAGGGCTTAGAATAAAAACTGGACAGTGGCAGGATTCTTTTTACATATGTTGTAGATGCTGTGGTGTCAGTTATGTGCTGCCTAAGACTGCCTTATATGGGGACTTGTAAATCTCTGCAGAACAATAGTGTGTGAGGTGCACACAATGGCAAATCCACAGAAGCTTCTTTTTCTTCATGCTCTAACTTTAAGGAACTTTAAGGAGTTTAAGGAAACTACAATTCAGAATAGCTGAAACTAGGCTATAATATTAGTCATTAAGTTTATTAACTGACAAAGCCACATGACTAAAGAGTGAATGTTTATAATAATCTGAGTGATGAATAAATGCACCAGATAAATGTTCTATGGCATAAAAAGTTGGCATAAAAACTGTGGATACCCCAAATTTTTAGCAATATTAAGACATGTTCCCACCCTTCGTGCTTTTCTTTTGTCTTCATAGATTCTGTATATTAGGTTTGGTTAATTTAGTTAGTTGAGAATTGGGTTCCTCTGAGTGACTTCTGTATTGAATTAGATTTGTAAATGCTTAAATATATATTATTAGTCTATGCATGTTACTGTCAGTTATTTACTAGTGAAGCTGTTTATGAGGTTGATATATTACCTGGAGTGCATTATTAATATTTTTCACAAATAATAAAAGGCTGTAGTAATGGGTTTGCTACATTTTGCCATTCCTTTTATGCTTAAATCACTGTAGCATTAAATAACTTCTGTTTTTGATTTTGTAGAAGGAAAATGTCAAAAGTTGGACCTGCTATATATTTAGAGGTGTGGGTTTCAAAAATCATGAACTGACTTTGATAAAAGTCTCTGCCCTACCATTCTAAGGTAATGATAAATGATCCATCTGGTGCTGCAGGTTGGTGTGAAATCAACAAAACATCTTTTTCTAAATTTTGTACCCTGGGAATGTTATCTTGAAAATTATTTTCAAGTTTTGTGAGCCCTTTTATGTTCTAGTCTATATTTCTGAGTCTTTGCAATTACTAGCCGAGTTACTCGGCATTGCTTGGATCAGAAAGATGTAGTGGTGGAAAAGTAGTCATTAATAACACATTATATACTGACAAACTGTTTTACCTTGTAATATATACAATCAAACTTTACCACCGTTATTATTCATTACCTTATGAACTATAATCTTGTTGGATTTAGTACGTGTGTGCCTGAGACAGAATGCGTGTCAGCAACTGTGTGTGAAGTGATTAAATCAGTGTCTCATACGTCAGCGTCTCTGTGTGTTTGCACGCGGTGTAAGAAAATCTATCAGCAACTTTTAAATTTTCAAAATAGTAAATACGCCTTTTGGTGTTTAATGAATTTGCCTATGCAAAAACCTCACTTAGAAGAAGTCCCTGTGTGCCACATCTCAATTCTGTGGCCTGAAAAACAAAACCAGGTATGAAGAACAAACAGAGATTGAGGTTTATAAATATAAAGATATGTGGACAATTTTACCTAGTAATTTAGAGAAACGAAAACCAAGTAGGAACACTGAGCTACCAAAACACACACATTACAACTTTAACTATTCCCCAAATTGCTGTGAAAGAAGAGAATCCGACATCCAGCTCTTGTGGAATTTAAAAACATCAAAACTGGTTGGCAAAACATTGTGCTGCTCAGATTGTTCTTGATGCATAGCAGAAGGTCTTTAAAAACATTCTGACCACCTAAAAGGCCGAGTCACTGAAACAACTAACATAAATATAGTCAAAGTATAATTGCACAAGAGTTAAATTTACATTTCCATTATGGTTGTTCTGAAATGATGTAACAGATAAAAAAATAATAAAGTAATGCTCTGTATTTACTTTGTGTATTACTGCAACCAGTAGACCAGACTAAAATGGAATAAATAGTGTGCATCAGTCAAAATGGCATGTTCCCTCCCTCAATGTAACCCTTCCCTTCCCCACAAGGATGCACACCAACCCTGTTGGTTGTGGACACTACCATTCCACTCCCCACTTAACTAAACAAGTGGAGTAGTCGACTGGTCGTGGATAACCTTGTATACTAAACTACTTAGAATTATTCTTTCACAGCACTGGATTATTTTTACTGGTGTAATTCGCTATAACTGCCCTGCTCAACTGTACTACAGTGGAAGCAAGGATTTTAACTGAACCTTTGGGTCACAAGATAGTGGCTCTATCCATTTTGCCACCTGCTGCCCCACTATTGTTATTTTGTTATGTCTTACACCCAGAACTGATTGGCGTTTGTCTGTATGTAATGTTGGCCCTGTACGAAAAATGGTGCTGTGTAGTGTTGGGATATGGAGCTGGATATTCAAAGGACACTACCATGGTAGCAGATGGTGGTGCCAGTGGGGCAGGGCAGCACCAGCTGGCTACACAGAGGAATGAGGGCATCAAGCTCAGCTGAGGGCAGCAGTGATGTGATACACATACAAACACTTTACGATGAATCCAGGTTTGCTCCTGGGTGGTATCTTATCAAAAGGAATAAAACTGTTACTCCCCCTTAGTTTTCCCCATGAAAGTTCTTCACACTTGGAACACCCTGTGGTGGGGGATATGGAAATGTCTGCTTTCCCATGGGGCCATGTACAGGTGACTGACCACTGAACCTGGGGAGGAAGTGCAGAAGACATATGGCACCTCAACACTGTCCTGTCATGGGAAGCAGATGGGCAGGGGACCCCCCTGGTGTTTCGCCTTCATTTCCTGCTCCAGCTTCTGCACCCATGCTCATCAGGGTGGGTGTGATATAGGTCAGATGGTCAGTTATCTTCATCTAGGGAGACAAGGTACATGTTGGTAACAGCAGTGTTTAATAACATAATATCTCATAGAATTCCTCACAGAACATCTCCCCAGATCATCAAAGATACAGTTCACTATCCAACATGTTGACTAGGAAATTTTCCAAAGCACGTAAAATCAGTGCAGACACAATTTAACAGTTTTTGAGCTTTTCCTGGATGAACAAGCTAAGTAAGAGATTAAAAGCAGAGCATCTTGCAAAGGTTGAAATTGTTTTAACTTATGCTGAGAATAGAAGAAACCGTTATTGGTTTTGGGCTGTGGACTAAATATTGACTTCTCTGTGAAGCCTTCCAGCACTTCACCCAGAGATTATCTTGCTTTCCTGTCCTGCTGGCACTAATCCTGTATGCTAGTACAATATTCCTCAAAGGTGAGGTAATGTGCTTTTCTTCTACTAGTGGGCGTTGTGCTATTCTGGAGCATCTGATAGGTACACTGCTGTGATGCGAGGGCTCCTCTTATACTGAAAACCACGCAGCCACATGGCAGTGTTTGGAGTGGATTTTCTGTTAGATTATTTGCTTAACAGAACTGGACTGTGAGGGTCTGACTTCTTCCATCACATCAAATTCTCATTTCCCGATTCCACTCCTGATGTTCTGCCCTTCCTTAGTAAAGAAGTTTATTTAAAATGTCATGTGCTATTTGTCTCAGTCCTGGAGCCTACAGCACCCTTTTAGGTCTCTTTCTGTCCTTCATTACCTTCATCAAATCAGCTGAACCTGAGGTTGGCTGAGAATTTTCTGCTTGGAACAAGAAGGACTGTACCTCCTTACAAGGGATCCTGTAGACTCTGCACCCGCTTGACTTTACTACCAAGTGTCCTTGGATTCTTCCACCTGGTCCTGCTCACTCCGACCCCACTGCCCCAAACGCCAATCCACCCCCATGTGCTATCGTTGAAAGCCTACAGCTGCAAGTCTATTTTTCAGCTCTCAGTGATCCTCCTTCATTTCACCTGGAGACAGCCAGTAACTACCCATGAACTATCGGTATGTCATCTTGAAACCCCTGGTCCATCAGTCTGGTTCCACATACCTCTTACCCCTTGCTCAGGCCACCCCCCCACCAACTTACCAGCCCCCATTGCATTTTATGTCAAGCACAATGATATGCCAGGAGATTGTGGAGGGGGGATGTTGATGATGCTTGGGAGGGATACTAAAAGATTTGGGGGGTTGAATAATCCCTTGTAACCCTCCCTGTATGGGGGTGTGTCAGTGGAGAGGGCCAACTGTGTGTTGATGCAGCATGAGAGAGTGCAGCCAAAATGGCCATTGTATGAAAGGACACCCTTGTCTTTTTTTGTGTCCATATGTGTTAAAGTTCCACATTCTGATCATTGTTGCACCCATGTTTTGCCTTATGATTTTTGTGAAACATGCGAAGCGTGAAAGAATGAGTGATTGTGATGCCCCACAACGGGCCTGTGGTGGAAATGAAAACTATGGTAAATTTGGTTTTGATGATGGGTTGGAGTGGATAAGATAGAACTGGACTGATACCCCCTTCCACTGAGTGCAATTAAGTAAGTGGGTAGTTTTGATGGCTTAGGGAGCAGATGAGTGCTGGTCCTGCTGGCACTCAGAGGAAGATGGACCAGGGGATGATGAGCGACTTGGTGGCTAATAGGCCCAGGAGGGGTGCTAGGGGTATGGGGGTGGGGAAGGACATGCTCTTGGTGACCTTTTGAGAGCTTTTTAAAGCCTGGCATCCTGCGCACACCTTGTTCCTTCTTGTCTTATGCTTAAGTGCTCTAAACAGATAACAAATCTGGAGAACTTGTCTTTGTTTACATAGTGGTGTAATATAGCAGTGCAGCAACATTTGGCATTTAGACTCCTAAAAGTTTATTTATCTCCCCTCTTTTGTGGCTAGGAGTTTTTTGTTTTCCTCTCCTCAACTTCTGTTCCTGTTATTTCTCTACTATCTTGGGTCTATTGTGCAGAGCATCTTGTCACTATGCTGAGAAGAGCTTTCTATGAAAATTAATTTAATTTAATTCAATCAAATTGAATTAATATAAACAAAAGTATCTTGTGCAGAATTCACATTTGTTTCTTAACCTTTGTGGTATTGTGGAGAGTTGCATTTTGATTTGTGGGGACAGATGCTTCAGGGTTTCCAGGGTCAGAGCTTGGAGAGAATTATGCAGATACACAGAGCTTCGAAAAATGATTGTCTCCACAGAACTAGAAGGTGTGTTTCTTTTGAGCAGAAAAGCAACAGAATAGCAGCATCTGCAAATGAATCATCTGCTGTTACCCAGCACTTTCCCCTTGTTTTCATTCTTTTGTCCTTTGATAGTGAAAAAAATGGATATTGTGCAAAAGACTCATTAAAACTTTACCAGAAATCTCACTGTGCAGGTGTTATGGATGCAAGGCTTTTCTTCCACATCTGAACCTCCAGATTTTTGGCTGGGGGAGGTATACTGGGAAACAGCACACACAGATAGTTGATGTTTTTGTCTAAAGGGGAACCGGGTAGAACATAGTTGGTGAGGACATTGTTGGTTTTTCCTCAAAGGTCCTGGTGTAAGACAAGTTTGTGGTCTTTAAAAGCCAAGTCTGGTGGTGTGGTACACCTCACCAGGGCTTACGTGTACACACACACACACACACACACACACACACACACAGCTCCCTGCAAGCTCTCTGTGCTGCTCTCCAGCACTCCCCCCTGAAACAGAACCACGTAAATAATTCATTTCTTGTATTTTTATTGATCAGGTTGTACCACCCCTCTCCATAGCCCCGTTTCTGCCTCTCAGCATTGGCCCACTTCAGGTACACCACTATAAGGGTATAAGGGAGAGCTTTTATCCCTGCATGTGTTGTGTGCGGGGTGACCTCAAGAGAGTCAGGTCATCTTGAATGTAAAAATAAACATGTGTGTGTACTGGAAAAGAGAGAACCTGTTTACAAATTCAGTAAAATGTCTTTGTTGCAGAGGCTGGATGGTATATCTGTTTTTATTATTATTTATTCATGTGGCAGATGCTGTATGTGAGGAGGTCCCATTCCTGTATTGATAAAACTAACAAATCATACCATAATGAGGCATTGCATTTTATCAGGGATGCTGAGGGTTTCTTTCCAGATTTGTATTTGCCACTGTAGTATTTCTTTGCAAATCTGCTGTTAAATGTTTCCAACATGTGTAAGTTACTTTTTTTTCTTTAAGCATTTGTATTCCTAAGAGATTGCCATAACATGGACAAGCACTCAAATCTTTTACTCGTGTCAGAAATCTGTTGTGAGTTTCATGAATTTACAGCTTGAACCACCAGGATAATCACCCATCTGGATGCTAAAATGTGAACAGAATTGAAATAGAAAGTGAGTTAAACTCTTTGATATGAACTTAAGACACAAAATAAGAATTTACACAAGCTTTGTACCCTTGTTTGCAAAGAAATAAATGGAAAGTTATGAGTCATCACACCATACTTGGTCATTTTGAATTTGAGGGGCTGAGAAAAGAGAGCAAGAGACTGGAGCTTTGGATATTATGATGGGTTAGCACTGATAAATTATTGAAACTCTGATGCGGAAAGATGCAGGAGGGTGGACTGCGGAGGGGGGTCAGTGTTCTTGAGAGGGTGTGAGCTGTGTGTTTAATCCAGGGTGCAGTTACTATCAGACAAAGATTCACACACCACGTCTGCCGACACTCACAAACAACAAATGTTACCCTCAGACAGACAGAGCTGGTTTGGGGTGGAGGTTGTCCAGGAGGAGGTCGTGAACGTGGAGATGATGGCCAGCCGCTGAGATGCAGCAGCCCACAACAACCATTCCCACAGTCTTCAGCACCTAAAGACCCATGCCTCTTGGTTCTCACATGCTGCAGATGTACATTTGGCTTCTATTACCCCCCCTTTCCCCAGTTCCAGTCCATTGTGTGTATGTCTCTTTGTTCAAGAGCGGTGTTGTCAGACCAAAGACAACAGTGTCGTCCGAACTTCTTGAGAGACATTTTTCTGTATTTACTCATTGCTGCCAGCAAGTGTTTCCCCTGGACCCAGGTTCCCCCATGTGCTGTAAAATTTGTCTTGGTTTGCTCCAAACCATCCCATTAATGGCTCATGCTGTTCCCTGTAAGTTACCACTTTGATGCGTGATTGGTAATGAATGCACCTCCCTTCTGGTCTGTCTTCAACAGCACTAAGAGGTGGAGTCTCACAAACTCACTGGGATTTTTCATCCATGGCTGGAGAAAGTCACAGTGGATTTTTCCCTCTTTTTAGCAAAGTTCAATCCACATGTGAAACCCAACCGTAATGAAGTCCCCAGCCGTCCTGAATTCTGTCAAGGAGACAAGACTTACAGTGGCAAAAGGCTGGGTCTGCTGTTTTCTTTTTGATACTTACCTGCCAGGGGCAACGTCATGATTTTTCTTTTGTGTCGCTCCCTATAATGCTCTGCAATATGCAGTGTAACATAAGGCTGCCGCCTGCTGTCAGTGTGCTGTGCTTTTCCCAAGAGGCTCCTGCTCACACAGATCACCCAGTCTCTTAATCACATTGGTTGTTAATGGCTGTCTTTTGCTTGAATCTGCAATGTGACTGAAGCCTGTCTATGGCTGTTGTGTTTGTGTTTTTACCACTCTTGCTCTGACTCGCTTCTCGAGGACTAAGCAGCCCATTTTAACCTAAATTACTTCTGTGACCTCACAAGGCACAATATCAGACATATCTCATTATTGCACAGCAGCTGTACAGTAAATCACAGCTTATTACTCCATTAACATGACAGCTGACCATGGACTTGCAAATCTTGTAAAAGTCAAAGGTTTTTACACTCAAAAGGTGTAAAAAGTAATAATATATCATTAAAGTGTTTTACCATTAAAAGTAAAAGTACCATTTTACCACATAAGTATCATTAGTGCTGTCGGACGAGCAAATGCCACAAAGAATCGTGTGGTTGTAGTGTCATGGAAAGGGAAAAAAACTAAATTTTTTATCAAACTTTATTACCTTTATATCACTAATATGTGCACCACTGTGTGTGTTTTATATAATTTCTTATAAATTTGTATATTTTAATTTGCATGCATATAACAGCTACTGGACCTTCTGATTGAAAATGATGTCTGTGTGTAGTTGGTATGTTCTTCCTGAGCTAATGTTTCTTTTCTCACAAAGTCATAATTTCAGGTGAATTGGTGATTCTAAGTTGCACTTAAAGTGTGTGTGATTCCCTCATGATGGGCTGGGTCTCATCGATAGCATACCTTACCCCAGACCCTATGATTCTGGGATCAGCTCTGAACCATCACAACCCTGCACTGTACAAGTGGTTAAAAATAACCGAAGGATGGATATATTTAGTCTTGCCTGTAGACTCACTTGTTGGTTTTAGCCTCTGTGTGCAGTGCATCACATGTCTCTGGCAGCAGATTAGTTATCTAATGTAGATGAGTAATACTGGCTCTTTATAGCATTCCTGACTTGCTGTCTTTATTTGCCTGTTTTTCAGTGACGATCTCCACCAGCATGCACTTTGATGGCCTGCTAGTCACCGGACTCTACACCTCCACCACCGTCCAGTCAGCTCCCATCCCACCTCCTGCCGCTTTTGGGTTTGGTGAGTCTTTACATGGTGCCAACATGACCCCATAATACTGAATAACACACTGTTAGTTTCTGTCACAATCATGTCATGTTTGTAACAAAGTAAATACTTGCTGTTTAGATAAGTGTGTGCGGCCCACAAGAACTAGGGTTTTTTGATGCACCTTATTAACTCAAACTCATTTAGGAGCTGCTGTTAATGAGGATTCCAGTAAATTTGGAGTAAGTACACCATTTATATTTTTTCCCTTTCAATCAGGCTGGATGTATATGGGGATTGCTCTGTTCCCATAACCCCCTGCTCTTGTTCCAGCCCCCATGGTGGTAACATGACCCTAGATGCTATGTTGACTGGTGTGAGAGCAGAGTTTGGGCCCCTTTAACCCCCCCACCCCCACACAGCCTGGTGTCTGCGCCTTTCACAGCTGACAGACAGACCCAACTTGGGCTGCAGACAGTCTGACAGAAGGTGATGGATGAGGGTAGGCACAGGACACTCCCTCTGGGGTCTCTGAAAAATGTGTCCAGGAGAGAAGAAGTCAAGACTACTTAAGAAATATACATACTTAATAGGCAGTGTTCTAATTTCACCTCAAAGCAACAACAATTACCCAGCAGCTGCAAAATTATTTCAATTTTAGACAGCATGGTAGTGTCCTCTTTCTATTACTAGACTGACAAATGTGGCCATTTACTCCCTGGCTACCTTAAAATATAAAATATGCACTGCTTCTGGAGGCATCTCATCTCTTGAAAAGTCACGTGAACGTGTTGAAGAAATACAAATAATTCTACGTACGATGCAGAAAATACCTCACCTAGAACTGGTATCTGAAAGTGTCTGTGAAGAAAGGATTTTGCTTGCACTGGTGTGTAATAAGTCTTGAAAAGGAAGAAACTGGAGAGATATAAAACCTGTCTGATATGAAGAACAACACAAATGATTTTGTGGACTTGCAAGAGTCACGAATTAGGGTGCTCCATGAGGTTCCAAGGGATGGAAGGGGTTCGAGTCCCCTTGTAAGCCAGAAGTAGCTACAATGTCAGCTTTGGGTGCCCTGCTCTTTTTAGCAACCAGCAGGGTCATGTAGTTGGGGAATTTTCAAGGTTGAGGACTGTGCTATACATGAGTGGTATCATCTCAGAAAAATGAGGCCTACAGACCATAAATTCCAAAATAAAGCGTAGAACTTGACATTGACTATGAATGAAGTAGATTAAAAAGTGATCATCTATGTTTTATAATTGCTTTGTACAGACTCATGATGGACTGCCCAGGATCTGGAACATCAAAAAAAGCACAAGGGTTGATCAACTAAGAGTAAAAATACTAAGAATTGTATTGTGAGGTTGCAAGCCAGTGGGTGGTCTTATCTTCCCTCTATTCTACTCAAAATCTTGCATACCTTCCTTTATATTTTCACTATGCTTTGCTTCTGGGCAAACTTTATCAAGTGTGGATTCCTGTTTGCTCATTGTCAACAAAAGCATTACATTAAAGTCTGTCCTGAGACTTAGAGCACATCCGCTGGAGTACATCTATGACAGTCATGGGTGCCAAAAGGACTAGACAATTTCATGACAGGAAATTCACGATACTCTAATGGAAGGGAATTCATCCTTTAGTTTGAATAATGCGGTTCTAAGATATGGAATTTATATCCTGCGCTCTATTTGACATTTATTTGCCCCATCTGGTTGCAAAGCAAAGTGGTTGTGGTTGCAAAGCAGGGAAGTCTGTGGGGGGATGCTGGGATGTTTTTGCTTCTCTCTGCTTCAAACTGCTGTTTTGGAGGAAGACAGAGGCAGAAAGCTGGTCAGTCTAGATGTGAACTGCAGATGTGACATGTAGAGGATAGGAGTGTGTGGGTGGGTGTTGGATAGATAGGTGTGGGTGTCCATGGAGCCTGTATTTGGTTAGGCAACTTAGACCAGAGATACTTGGGACGTCATGTGGACTGCTGATGGAAATGCCAGTGGGTTGTTAATATACCAATCGCCACACCTCTGAGCTTTCAGACAGCAGTGGTTATCAGAAATGTGAGGAAACTTCATTGAGCCTAGAATGGAATCATATGAAGTTAATAACTCCTGACTTTGATGCATCAGGCTTTATTCTTCTTGATGATCTGGATATGAAAAAAAACTTAATTTGAAATATAAAAGGGTCCTGAAGCAAAAATAACCATGACCTGGGCACCTCTGAATATTAGGCTTGAGTAGTGGAGGACAAGGATCCTTTGTTTAAAGTGGGGTTAAACCAACCTGGGGTTTTCACCTGTCCCCATCTAAGTGTTCCATCTGCAACAGAAGAAAGAGACATTTTGGGCACTAAACTGCCCAACTAAACTGAGCACTAAACAATCTTATCTCCTCAACCTAAGTGTTACAACCCTCCAGAGAAAACAAAACAAAAAAATTTAAAAAGGCCAGGAGATTTATAGGCTTTGTTTGGCAGATCTTCGTTGACTTTTAGCCACAGGAAGGAGACAACAGCTCTGAGCACTGGTTGTGAAACAGAGAGCAGAACCCAGATACTGCGCCCTGTCCCTTTGCTGAGGGTGTTGGAGTGACACAACTGGCTGCTGAGGAAATACACTGTGGTTGAGTTCAATTCCCAAAAACAGAAACAATAACAGTGCAAAGTGAGTGGAGCGTGGCGACTGCCTCATTACACCCACACTGGCAGCTCCTTCAGTGATTCCTGTGATGAAAGTGGTGACTTTGTGGCCAATGAGGTGGGGGTGAACCCAGAGACATGGTGAAATGTGGTTTTGATTTGAAGCATGTGTTCATGCAAAGGCGTAATGCGCTCTGGATAGACATGAAAGTGCTCCAGTCAACTATTGCAGAAGGTGTTATTGAAAAGCACTTGGGCAGAGCAAGGTGCTGGTCTGGGAAGAATTAAATTAATATTTTCTCAGCAAGTGTAGGCAAAGACTCGATCTTCCTTGAGATCAGTCGGGGTAAGTGAGGTTCTGGCCAGGAGTCACGTGAGAAATAACATTGTCATTGAGCAGCTCTAGATCATCAGTACCTTTATCTAATTTTTATTTAGTCAAAGAAGCTCTGTTTTCTTCCTAGTAAGAAGGACTGGGGGTCTGAATGGACTCTGTGGACTCTTTCTGCCTTTTCACAATCTCTACGAGTTTTTAATTTATCTGGGATGAATTTTAAATTGTACATATGCATTTATGTTTCAAAAAAGAGTATGTTTTCAAAGAAGTGTAATTTGTTATTCACATGGATGAGGTTTCCAAGCTTGAAAAGGGTATTTTAATGGCTTATTAGTAATAGCATGTATTATCATGCTTAAAATGAGCATCATTACATAAACAAAATGAAACCAGGTGCTCGATGACAGACTACCACGCTCACAATAAAGCAGCAGTAAGAATCCTATTCCATACCTATTGGGAATGACATTTACTTATTACTAAGTCTTCTGTAGAGTTGTTGAGAACCATATCGTAAAGGCTCAGACACCACTGCAGCTGAAACATCCAGAGGTACGTGATTTCTTCTAGACAAGCACATGGATGTCTTAAAAGCCTTTAATGCTAATATTTGACGTGGTTTTTGTAAGCAATTCACAAGACAAATAAATGGACAAGGCAGGAGAAATCTAAATATTTAAATAATAACTGATTAGTATTAAGGTGATTTAGAATTTTCAAGCAAATTTTTTGCCAAGCAGAGTTTCTTTAACTGTAGCATATGAAAACTGTTCATTTCTGAGAACTGAAACTTGAACTTTAAAAGGACTTAGGTAAACCATGTAAATGACTCTGATAGATAATGCTTAATGTGGTGGACAAATATGGTGTGAGAGAGAAAGAGAGCTAGATTGGGCTCCCTTTAGATACACACAGTACATAGGAAGTCACTGAGTCAGACTGTGACATTATAACTGAGCCCTGATATTGTCAACAAGGAACCCCACGTCAAGAAACATCACAGGTAAAGACCTCCCCACACCTGTGCCATTTTGCTGTGCCTGTGTTCCTGTGTCACTCAGAAGAATGACAGTAAGCCTGTGCTGGTTTCCCCAGCTATTCGTGAAGGTTAGCTGCTTTCAGTCATGGTGCAGAATGAGATGGTTAGCATATGGTGGAGTATCCAATAACCTGTGGGGAGATGTTGGGAAGCTTTGACATGTGGGAGAAAATGGAGAGATATAGAGAACATTTGAATTGAACAAGTTGAGATGAACAGCACGCCAACATTGGTGAGGACACCATTGTGGTGACATTGAGGATGGATTGAGGCTGTGGCATCAAAAGAAGGAAAAAAGGCAAAGATAAGGGGTCAACCAAAGGGAGATGAGCAGGGGACAGTTTCACCGACTACGAAGGAAAGATGAAAGAAGAAGAGGAGGAGCAGAAGGAATGGAACGGGGACAACAGTGAGAAGTGACATTTCTAAATTGGCAAAACTGTTAAGTCAAACTATGTAGTTAGTGATGGATTGTGCCATTTGGTTATGTTCAACAGTGCCGCATACATTAGTCCCCCCAGCAACTTGTTTTTTCTGTGACTCATAAAAAATTCATACACATTTGTTTACATGTCACTGAAGGGACTTTACATTACATCTCACTTAAAGCACTCAACAATTGCTGAACCAACCCCATCCCCACATGAGAAGAAAAAAAATAGAACCACTTATAGAAGGTGAAAGCAAAAAAAGACATTGAACTTTTCTAAGAGGAGACTGACAGAGCAAACAAGTTTATCAAAACATTTTGACACGTGCCAAACGCACCAATGTTGGCATTTTTTCACTTGACTGATAACCAAACTCTTTTGCTCTAAAGTGCAAAGGCATTCCAGGAAAATGTCATTTAAAATACATTTACCTACCACTGGTAGGCTGCATGTAACATGACTGTCAGTTGTGGGTGTTTTTCAAATATTCAATGTGAAGACCCACATGGCATGTGACATCTGCTGCTCCCACAACACAGCATAGCTGAGAAGCAGAATGAGAAATGGAGGGCTGCAAAGAGTCAGAAGGGTGAAATGAGACAGACATGGAAAATTAAATTATAAAACAGAACCAAAAGGAAAGGAGAGTAATATAGGAAGTGATGAGACTTCAAACAAACTGGGGTTCTGTGATCTGCTCTGCTCCTCTTCGTGCTGAAACTCCCCTGGATGAGTGACACACCCATACATGGTTCCTGCCACTCCAATGGACAGTACCACTGCAGAAGATTCTCACACTACACCTTTGATCGATTCACAGGCTCTGAGGGATGAGATGAATCCTCAGGTGTAAGAAGATGACCGTGTCCTTTGATGTCATGCGGCTCCTCTATTTTCTCTTCACCAGTGTAAATTTCTCTCTCCAGCGTTGGCACTGAGCTGCAAGCACAGATTGTGGAGTGTTAACACTGGCCACATGGCGTCCTACCCCCCTTTTCTCCCGCTGCCCTAGGAACCAAACAGGTGGCTCGGCATTTGTCTGCTTTCAGAGTCCAGGGCAGGGCCCAAGCGTAGTTTCACGCACGGGTGAAGACCCTTCCTGAAACCAAACATAGAGGGTGTCCAATGGGTTTTCCATACTCCAAAGAGTTATCTTGGACCATCAGCTCTCGTCATCATTGTCTGCCATCTAGACCCTCTACCGTTATCAAGCTGGTGGCAGAGACATCATGACCAGCAGGTGCTGGTGAGATCAGAAGCACCATGTGGCCCATAGGACAGGGCTTGGAAATTGGAGGATGGAACCACAATTCCTCTTCTGAGCAGCAAGGCACTGGGCCACAGAGTGTGTGGTACAACCAGCTGAAAACTCTTCCCGGTCAAATAAGACTGTGGGAGTAAAGTTCCAACATGTCTTCTTAAATCCACAGTGCTCGAGGAGAGAAGAGAGATGTTTTTTCAGCACAGGAGTGTGATCTGCTGCTTCTGGAGCTTGCGGACAAACAGCTCACCAGCCGGCGACCTGGAAGAACAGACGGAGTGCTTGTGTGCTCTTCTCCTCCGGCTCATCATCTAGGTCCGAATCATGGCTCTCATTTAGAGCGGGGGTGGTGAAAGCCCAATGTGTGCTGAGGAGCTTTTCCTGCTCTTGGTCTTAAGGAAACCTGGATTACCCTCCCTGCTTCTCACACCCCAAAGTAAAAATGACCTAGCTATATAAATGGATAAATAATTGTAAGTAGTTTTGCATTGTCACACTGGAGAAAAATGTCAGCAAAATTAATAAATTTAAGTATTTAATCATAAAACTTCTACAAGCCCCATCCAGCATCCAGTGTTGCTGTTTGGCTGAGCCAGTAACCCTCCCCCATGCAATGGATGGATCCCCCTGGCCACCATAACAACTCTGGAACCCCCACCTTGGAGGGGCCTCTATCCCTACACTTTGGAGGGCAAAAATTAACATCAGTCACATTGGATTAATATACCCGGAGATGGAATAATTAGCACACAGTCATGTCAGATTAAAAGTCAAATCAGCCTGGTGTCCTCTTGGAGATGTGATGGGGGTGTCCTGGTGGAGCATGGTGCATGTGGGAGAGACAAAGGAGATTTACCCAAAGCTGCAGGAAAGAGGAGTGGCAGTGTCACTCCACCATTCCTTACATCCAACTGGAACTGAGGAATTGTAACCCTTTAATGTAACTGCTGCCAGAGCCCAGTGAATTGGCAGACTTGGTTGCATTCAAATGAATAATATATTTTAGAATGAGGTGAAACACAACTTCATATTTTATTGTAGTTTCTTTGATGTGGTTTGTTATTTGCTCTTCATAGAGTAGGTCTCCTTGTTTTGCTGGATGCTATTGGCTTTTTGAGTGGAGCAGGGTGTCACAGAGAAATCTGCATGGAATTTCAATGAGATTCTTCTGGTACTATTAGTCCATGCTTTGATTTTGAGACACCATAACACAAGGAACTTAAAACTTTGCCTTTTTTCTCAAGGCATTGACTCTGCATCAGCACAGTTAGAATCCAACCACTGACATAAAATCACTGCAAATCCAGTTATAGAAATAAAGCTCCTGCATGTATCATCTTGAATCAATGATGTAACTTGTCGTTACTGTGTGTTTTTGGTCTTTCTACATCAGACAGCCTCATCCAGGTGACCCAACCAGGATTCATCAGGCCCTGGCCTGTATCCAGGTAGTACTGCTTTGAACCCATGGCTCACCTCTGCTGATCCACAGCTGTCTAGACACCCTCTCTGTGGCCTCAGCAGCAGCTCTCATAGCCTTCCTCCTCTGACCACTGGTTATACTCATCATACTATAGAGTCTATGCAAAGACTTTATGGTGAAAACCCTGCAGCCACTTTAATAGATGCACAGCTTGTCCTCCAGCCTCTCCAGAAGTGCTGCTCCTCTAGTTCCTTATACTTTGCCACCTTTCCCTCAATGAACTCTTTTATCTGTTCCTCCCAAGAAACTATAAGCATCAACAAGATGACTTTTTCAGAGCTTCTGACAGCAGCACAATGTTGGGCCTCAGCATTGCCTTTGTGATGTGGCTGGAAACCCAAGTTGCTTTATTAAGTAAATCTGTATTAAGTATAACCTTTATTAAGTAAATTCTGTAAAAAAAAATCAGTTTACTAACACTTAGCCACTACATAGAGTCAGAAAGTAATTGCTACACATGAAATACAGTCAGCAATACTATACGGCTGAAAAGAAAAATTCTGTTACGACGACAAAAAAAGCAATCTGAGTTCCTGCAAGTAAAAAAGGAGTCAAAATATAAAACCCTACCACCACAACAAAATTCTCTGGGAAACGCTATGCACAATGTGTATGTGGAGAAAGAGAAAAAAGTAATAGCTGTGAATGATTCGGTCTTCAGATTCATTGCCTATGTCACAGTTGTGATGGTTTAGCATGAAGTGGGGTGTTCCACACCCTGCAGTGGGCTGCTCTCCCATATGCTGGGTAATCCTGTCGGTAGGGAGTTTTGACACGTCCTGGGCTTCACAATGTGTCTTGGCATCACAGAGCTGTTTATGCAACACTTTGGCCTCCGAGGTTATGGATGATGGATGGGTACTGCGAAAGATGAATAATTCCATTGATGTACAGAGAGATGCTGGACTGCTATTTTCTGTGAATGTACAGACCTCCTACAAGTGTACACACACAGAGGCATACACACAGACAGACAATACCAACATCTCCAGGTGTCTTTAGTGCCAGCAGAACTACCCTTCTCTTATGTGGCAGTTTCCCAGCTCCCACGGTGCTTGTAGATGCTCCCTCCACAGACATATAGTACTGGGAGCCCCCTCTACAGCCATTACCCCACAGATATCTCCTGGCACTACCACAGAGGCCCCTACCATAGCCACAGCGATGCCTCTATGTTGCCATGGCAGAATGATTGACAGGCGCTGTGATCACTCCTTGGACAGGGCGCCACTGGCACAGCGAGAGGGTGGGACATGGCCGTCACGCTTTGTAACCGCGTTGGAACCCAGCAGATTTCTTCGATGACCTTGAGAAAAACTTCAAAAAGCAGTTTTCAATGTGTGGTGTGTAGAGGTCATGTGTAGCAGGAAATGATGTAGTGGATGCAAACAGTTATGAAATGTGGAAACCCTGGTACTAAGGCCTGCATGAACAAAGGCAGTGTTGAGAATTTTCTGAATGTGTGTGTTATGAAGCATTAAATTAACCCTAGTAAACATCTTTCTCGATATAATTATTGAGTTCACTGATGTCAGTATGCATTCTGCTGGATCAAATGTAAATTTCCATAAATTTTAAAGTTGGACAAAACCCCCATTCCTCAAGCTTAAGATGTTTCTGTTCCACGGGTTTCCACTCTGTTCGGCAAGTGAGTGAAGATCTGGAACTCAGTCCTGAGGTGGTAGCAAAGTAGTTAAGGACCTTGGTTTGCCATTTAAGGTCCCTGGAGAGAACCTGCTGTTGTAGTGTGAAAAGAGCCCACAATGACTCAATAATGTCAGCCAATGAAACTGTAAGCTGTTCAATGTCCTGCAATTAAAACAACTCTTCTACTGGCATGCAGTGAAACATTTTTCTATTTGCACGGGCTGCTGTGCTTTACTCTGTTTGTTTATTACTTAAAGGTCCTGATGTGGGTCCATTAGTTATTGGTGCAAGTCTCTTTAGGGTCCTTATGTGGTTTCCCTTCAGCTGGAGGGCTTCCTCAGGGTAGAGGACTACTGGTGGGTGTTTAGCATGCAGGATGTCCAGGCTCTATGAGGGGCATGTCAAGAGCTTTTCTGTCTCAAGACTGGCAGTGCACCCTCTCCCACTTCCCCACCCTGCCCCCTGAAATATCTCAGCTCCTAGCCTGCAGGGGTGTTTGGTGTTGTTCCCAGATCACAGCAGGAGCAGTCAGATCGCATCAGCTCTGGAGGGTGAATTTGGAGAGGGGGGTATCTTGTAACAGACCCTTTCTGGTGGATATATGGAGCATTTAATGTTCCAATTCTAACCTTCTTAACAGTCTTACAGGAAAGATCTGAAAGATCTGAGTACTGTGCTGTGCAAGGATGGCCACATAATTCTTCCATACTGCCATATAACTCACTGATCCTTAGAGGTTCGACAGTGAACCCCTGACAACATCCAGGACAAACTGAGAAATAGAACAGATTCAACCTTACAGATTCATTCATTCATTCATTCATTCATTCATTCATTCATCCATTCTTCTCCTGGAATTACTAGGTGCTAGGCTAGGAGAATACATCCCAGATGGGATGCCAGTTCATTGAAAGGTAGCCAAATGCTCTTTTACACACACGCACACACTATGACCTATGGTAATCAGTTCACCTGAAACACTTTGGGACTTTGGGTGGCAACTGGAGCACTCAGAGAAAACCAGGGCAGACATGAGGAGAACGTGCAAACTCCACACAGACTGAGCCAGAACAGTACAGTGCTGGGAGGTGGCATAGCTAATAACCGTGCCACACTTTTCCTGAGCTCAAAACCATTCATTCATCCAAACACTGTGAACATTTCAGCTATTGCGCTAATTATGCTGTAATCCTCCCCTCTGACATCTCATCAGTGATCCTTCATATGCACCTGTGGCCTCAGTGTCAGGTTCCCCCCGGTGGCCCCCTCCTTCCCTCTCTCAGCTGTCAGGCCGTCTGTTTGTGAAGTCAGCGGTGATCTGAGTATCGGCATGCAGAGCTACACTGACGTGGGAATACAGGTCGTTGTTCTGTGTAAATAATCAAAACGGACAGCTCTAAGGTGGACAGTCTGTGCTGAATATGGCAAATCGTGCAATCTGTACCCAAGTTATTCTGAGCAGTAACATAGCTACAGATGAATACAATAGCAGAATGAATGACAGGTTCACTACCACGAATTTGCAGATTTGCGGCAGTGAGACTGACAGAGATTCACCCTTTTTCCACCCAGTCCTTAGAATGATTCTCTTCTTCAATGAGCTTAGTTAAAACTCACTGGCTTTTGTATGCCAGGAATCAGAATCCCTGGTCTTTGTGTGCTGCAGGACAGACCGTCTTCATTCCAGCTGAGCTTGTCACTCCTCATGCTTTCTTCTGGACTATAATTCAGTACTTTGCAGTTTACCAAGAATCAAGAAGAATCAAAAATTGCTAATTTCAGGTGCACAAGGGAGAATGAAGTGAAGTTCTTCCTGGTCTGCGGTGCTCAATGCACTTAATAGAAAATAAGGTCAATATAGATAGATAAATAAAAAAAGATATATATTATAAATATAAGATAAATATAAAAGATAAATATAAACAGATAGATATGGTAAATATAAAAAGGTAATATAGAATACCCAGATGTGCCAAGGTCTTAATTTATGTAAATATGTAAATTTAACGCAAATAATAAAATTATATATGTTTACCAGAGCAGGTATCCCCCTCCTTAAAAGCGTCATGCATTCCTGGACATTGGCTTGTGAGGAGAAAACTCATAATTTGGAGATGTAATTTTTCGCCATTAATTTCAATGGGAAACATTGGAAACGTTCCTGGGCCTACAGTCACCGCCATGACCAACATAACCTAAAATAATAATAACATTCAAACTGAAACAGATACTTTCTAATATTCAATAATAATCTAGCAATGTAACAACAACAACAACAACAACAACAACAATAATAATAATAATAATGTACAGTACTGTAATAATGATATGAGAAGGTAGGTGGGCCTCATTTTCCACTTTGTAGAATTGTTAATCCTGCTGACCAACATTTTTATTAAAATGGGATGACTACTCATAGATACCACTTCCATAAATGAAGTGGCGTCAACAGTTTTCATTGTCTTTTCTTCCACCAAACAAACC
Source organism: Arapaima gigas (assembly GCA_900497675.1). Lineage (NCBI taxonomy): Eukaryota > Metazoa > Chordata > Actinopteri > Osteoglossiformes > Osteoglossidae > Arapaima > Arapaima gigas. The sequence goes on along the minus strand of UFQX01000266.1, from coordinate 326,735 downwards.
GTACATACCGGGGAAATCGACACATTATGCACTTGCATAACACCACGTTTCATTGCCGTGGTCAATGCAATTAATCGCATTCATTTTAAAGCCGAGTGGGTTTGCCTTTTGGTCTCTTTTGGGGTTTCTCTTTTTGGAGTTTTTCTGGGGAGAGAGCCTTTCTCCCTGCAGTTAAGGGCTGCGATGCACAAGATGCAACAGATAAATAGAGATGAGTTCACAACATGGCACACAAGAATCACAGAGCATGACTTCAAACAAAGTTGCAGAGATAAAACTATGTTAAATTATGTTGTAGTTATTAATTATGGTTGTAAATGTTATACAGCCCTGAGCTTTAGAACGTGCATGTTTTTTAATCTCAACTCTACTGCAGCTTCTCTCTTTACCCTTGTTCCGCTCATTTACATGTACATACATCACTACCATTGTATCTGAGTGTAGTTGGTTCCTAAAAATGGCTCAAATACAAGAAGCTATTTCCATTATTCCTTATGAGGAAAATTATAATTTGTTCCAGCAGAATTTCTTTGTTCTTTTTTTCCATAAGGAACTTTTCAACCTTCTTTGGACTCATGGTGATGAATTCAACTAATGTTTAGAAATAAAAATCACAAAAGCACAAACTGTGTTTGAACCCAAGCTTTAAAACTAGGGTGGACGTGTTTGTTTCCGTGTTTGAGTACAGGAGTAAAACTACAAAAATACAACATATTTTGCCCAGGAGATCAAAAAGCCCACAGGCTTGTACAAGGATCCTCTCTAAACACGAAAAAAAGGTTAAAACACCAAAAACAAAGGAGACTGCAAAATCACCTCAGCAATTCACAACCACAGGCAAGGAGGCCATGAAACACTGAGCAAAAATATTAGACAATGAACAGTGGATGTAAACATATTTCCACATATTACACATATAACAAATTATGTGGATCCAAAATTCTAAATGCATTTCTTGACCAATAAAACATATACATCATTTTAAATAGGAGGGAAGATTGTTTCATACCTTGGACCTTGTAATCGTAATGAGAATTAAACACCTTGCTCTTGGCCTGATCTTTGTTGGTCGACCACTCCTGGGGAGGGTAATAATGGTCTTGAATTTCCTCCATTTGTACACAATCTGTCTGACTGTGGATTGGTGGAGTCCAAACTCTTTAGAGGTTCCAGCCTGATGTGCATCAACAACTCTTCTTCTAAAGTCCTCAGAAATCTCCTTTGTTTGTGCCATGATACACTTCCACAAAAATGTGGAAAAAGCTGTTTTGTAAGGAGGAATGGTCTAAAATTCCTCCAAACCGATGTGCAGGACTAATCGACAATTACCGGAAACGTTTAGTTGCAGTTATTGCTGCACAAGGGGGTCACACCAGATACTGAAAGCAAAGGTTCACATACTTTTGCCACTCACAGATATGTGTTATTGGATCATTTTCCTTCAGTAAATAAATGTCCATGTCTAATTTTTTTGACTCATTTGTTTGATTTGGTTCTCTTTATCTACTTTTATGACTTGTGTGAAAATCTGATGTGTGATCAAATTTATGCAGAAATATAGAAAGTTTTGAAGGGTTCACAAACTTTCAAGCACCACTGTATGCCACATACTCGCGTAACTCATTAAAGGGTATTAAATAATTTTCCTCATATACACGAAGACTCATACCTTATAATTTACCTGTACAAGCAATACATTTCACAGAACTAGTTAAAATGAAGGAAAATCAGTTGTGGGTAATGAAAGGGTCTGGTCAGCTGTGGTCAAATTTTCATGACCTGCTATTTTACACTGGGTTTCCTCAGTTCCTTTCCTGGCCAGTCAGTGAGTCAGGTTCACCATTTTTCCATAAAGAACTAGGTATCTTGAAAAAGTTAATTTTGAGGATGGACTGGTCCAATGACACTGCCCCCCACCCAAAATCTCCAAAATATGATAAAAGGGTTCTGGGTGACACTGAAGTTTTTCGATCTTGACACACAAATCAAAAAGAGCAATGAATTTGTTTGGGGCCTTTCATTGTGAAAAACACAGCAGTACAGCTGCCCACAAGTGCAAACATCTGCGGAGCTGAATGTTTGTTTGTCATTTTATTTTTCGTGATATTCTGAGCTTTTTTTATATGCTTGGGTTCTTCTAGATGCCGAACAGATGGAATTGGCATCTATTCATCAAATTTATCAAAACTTGCTTCTTCATTTAGGCATTTGGGGTTTGAAGCAGAATGTTTTTTTTGTTTGCACTTGATGTGAACTTCACATGCACCCAGAAATAAGGAAAAACTTGCAAGGTGGAATATGAAATCTGTAAGAGTGGTCACAGCAACGTCTCAGAGTGCATGATGGTGTTTTTTGTGTACAGTCTTCCCAGGCTATCTCCACCCCCACCTTCACTTGCTTTGTTTCTGTCCCTCTCAAGTGAAATTTACATAAACCCCTTGGATCATACCCTTTTTATATACTTTTTGTACTCCAACCCCTACAGGGTACAAACAATCTTCATATGAATGAAATCCTGGGGGAGGAGGTTGGGAATAAGGGTGCTATCGAGCTTTAAGACTGAATCAGTGCATACTGAGCAAGCAGAGTGGACGCACATATCGACAGTGTATATCAAGCAAGATTTTTACTCACTGCCACAGAACAGCCAATCCTGGAAATCCTTCAAACAGAAGAGCTATCAGTAATGGTTCTGTAAAAGGGTTACAAATAGTAGAAAATGGTTCACTACTTTTTCAAACGATAATAAATGCATTTCGAAGCTGCCAAATTTTCTCCACCTGGTGTAAAGTGCAGGCCATCATTAAAATGTCCAGTAATCAGATTACATATAGATACTGCATTTTTGAAATGGTCACTTCTTGGTTTGCACTGTCCTGTTGCAGATTTGCAAGGTGTCCAGTCTCAATAGGACAGCTGAAAATGTGCTTTTACAGGACTCAGTGTTGTGTTACAATGACAAGTTCAGGATGAACTCCTCAAGCCTATGGCAAACCAAATACTTCTTGGTGAGGCTGCTCTAAGTGTGGTGAAATGCTATGACAAGAGATTCCAGAAGACTGCAGCAATCATGTGTATGTATGTGTATGTTTGCCCTGGTTAACACTTACATATTAACATGTATGAGAGCCAACCATTGAGCATCCACATCTTTGTAATGTATAGAGGATGAAATTCACAAGCCTGTCTCTGAACAGCAATGACTAAGTGACTCTGTGTGTATGTATACATATGTTTGTGAGGGTCAGAGCACGAATGCAAGTATAAAGTCAGTCAGGCCAGATTAATCATGGCTTTCCAAGCTTTGTGCTGCCATTACAAAGTGATCACAACAGGCTCCAACATTACCATTACATGGGGAGGCAACCCCTAACCGCACCTCTCGATGCAGCAAGCAGAGCTGTCAACCCCTTATTAATCACATCCTCCCCTCCCCCTCCTAAGCTGGATGTCCACAAGGTGTAAGGCAGGAGGAGGTTCAGTGTGATGAGACAAAGGCTAAACGTACTGCACTATTTAATTCTCGGACCACGTCTTTCACTCTCCATCTGTTCCTTCGTTGCCACCCCCAGGTTCCCATTGCAAAAATTAAAAACATCAATTAGCATCTTGAGAGTCAGAGGACGCTGGACTGTGGGGAAGGTTGCTAAAGTCGAGAGTGAAGTTGCAGAAACAATAGGGAGATTTATCTATACCTTCCCAAACTGGGCAGGATTGGTTCTGGGGAGTTAATGAAGGGAAGCATATCTGTGTGAGCAACTGATGGTGGGCAGGGGCCAGCTCCTCAAAAGAGATAAAAGTGTGTATGTGTTTAATATCATCTGCTCTCTGAATATGTAAATGGTTTATTGCAGCTCCAAAGTGTCAGCTGACATTTTAACTTTTGTCATTGGCATTTAATGAGAAACCGATTGTGTGGCAGGAGGAGGAGATGCATGATGCCATTACAGCAATGGAATTATCCCACTGCATTATGATGTATTAATGAGAGCGTGGTTGTTTTGCTCAGGGAAGGGTCAGTGGTAATGGGTGGTCATCCATTAGAATGCGTCAGTGTAGGAGTCCTCCAAGGTGGTTTTTCTCTCTCTCTTTCCATTCAGCAGGTCACGAGTTCAGAGCCCACTTCAACTTTTATACAGTTAAAATCGCAAGGAAACATTTTTGTGCATTTACTTCTGTCCAGGGAGAAACAATGTACAAGGCAGCTTTTTGGAAAATATAATATTACAAAATGACACTGCTTCAAAGAAAGATTTGTGAAATAACTAGCATGCATAACTTCTCTGTTCTTTGTTACAAATGTATGACTGCTTTGCCATCTCTCAAGGTTGAAAGGCTACATACAATATTTCCAAATTCTCACAGAGGTGTCAGTCTGGTGTTTAACACAAAACAATGGTTTTGGCCCTTTTCTTTAGTTCTATTGTGGCTTATTCTTATTCCCATGACAAAATCCTTTATTGATGTCACTGTATCCTTCCTCTTTTGTTCTAGGTGTGGTCCCTGAGCAACAGTTCAGCAGCCAGTTTGTATGCAGCGTTGTGGCATCCCATGTCAGCCACCTGCCCTCCACCAGCCTCAGCTTTGTGTGGATTGCGCCCCCACCTGGCACTGGCTGTGTTAACTTCCTGTGAGTCTCCACTTTCATGTCTGTGAACTCCTGCATCTCTGCAGTTGGGTTTAGTGGCTAAAATGTGTGTCTGTTGCTTGCTGACTTGTGATAAATGGGTAAGCCTTGCATCCCACCTACAAGTTAGGAGTCCCCTGTCCCTTGAGTCCCTGGTTGCCATGAAACCAGCTGGTCTTCTTGGTTTAATGTTCAGTGCATTTTCTTGGATGCCTTCCGAATGATTGCATCCAATCTTTAGCAACCTGGAAGCTCTGAAGCCATGCTGTCAGGAAAACCTAGAGAAGCCAGATCTATTTCTACAAGATGCATTTATCTCCCTCTTTTTCCTGATGTCTTTCTTTAATTCTTTCTCTTGCTCTCTTTCCATCCTTTTCTCTCCTCTCCCTACCCATGATTTACAGCCTCAGGGCAATAATCTATCAAAATGCAATTAACAGCTGTTGGTGGAACAGCAACAGGGATGGGAGGAGGCAGAGGATTTCAACAACCTAGGCAGCTGAAAGTCAAAGTTGTCCCCCAAACTCAGTGAGGTATACAGGTGGTTTACCCTGCCTGGCTCGCTGCACTTGGCTAACTGGGCAGGAGGAGTGAGAGACAAGGTATAGACTGGGCATCCAGCATGATGACATAGAGTGCATGAAGAAGCAACAGTGAGTCATGGAATACAATCCTTTTTGTAGGTTTTTTATTGGGTCCCTGTGCTTGACAAAGAGATGGGGAAAAGGGGTCTTTCTAAGTTAGACAACAGAATCAGTAAAGGTTATTTTTGTCAGATTCACTCTTTCAGACTCGAGCAAAGAAGTCAGCTCAGGCTTTGATGTGAGTGAGGGGTTCCACTGGGTGGTCTGCATGGTTCCCCAGCACAAGTTTTCTTTTATGTTGTTGTGTGACAGATGTTGGTAGTACTCCAGGCTGGTCGATTCTAGAGAGTTCCCCTCTTGATACCTTTCTTGACTTGCTTTCCAGACTGTATACCTTTGTCCTCCCCCTGTACTCTAGGGCCACATCTGAAGTGAGGAACAAAGTGAAATGCAATACAAAACTCTGTGCAACTGGCCTGCAGTGGTGAGCTCTGCCACGATTGTGGCAAGCAGAGTACAAGGGTACTTGGGGCTCTTCGTTTTGTGTTGTAAAATACAAGGCCAGAGCTACTGCTGTGGGGCTGTTCCCATTTTTATCTTGACAAGTCCTATGCCATCTGAGTACTGAGCCTAAACAGGGATTCACTGACCATGTGAACAACTTGAAACTATGCACTGGTTGTCAGATGTGTCCATTATGAATATATATTTGAAACAACGGTTGCTATCTGTTCTTGCCTCTCTCATTCCTTAAAACACATAACACACCCAAAATAGCCAACATCCCCTGATCTGGGATTGCATACACTTCCCACAGCAGTCCTGCAGCAGACTTGCTCACTGGGTTGCTGCAATACCTGAAATACTTTGTTTCACATCATATTACTTTGGTTGTTTCAGTTTGTTACACTGATCCCTATATTTGAGTCCCTTTTCACAACTTTCTGAAATGAACACAAATATTAGTCAAAAATGTACTTGCCAGGGCAGGGCCTCTTTGTGACTGTTTGTTTGCATGATTGGTCATCTTTGAGATACAGCACTCATGTATAGTTTCCCAGTAGCTAAAGGTTTTTACAGACATATTGGGGCACTACAAAAAGTCGAGTTTCAGCCTTTTTTTAATATCAGTAACCAGTCTTCAACTTTTTATGTACTGATTGTATTGTTGGAAAAACTTAAGAATGAGCTCTAGGGCCATATCTGAAGTGAGGAGCAAAGTGACATGCAGTGCAAATCTCCGTGGAACTGGCCTGCAGTGGTGAGCTCTGCCTGGTTTGTGGCAAGTAGAGTTTCTTCACTGAGGATGATGAGCTGCTTGTACCTGAGTCTCCTGGGCACCCTCTGCTTGGCAAACACCTGTTTAGCTGTAAAGTGTGTGTGTGTGTGTGTGTGTGTGTGTGTGTGTGTGTACAGATGAGCCAGAGGAGCTGTGTTTTAATGCCTGTCTCTTCTTTTCCTAAAGCAACACACTGCTTCTTCTTTCTTCCGTTTCCCCTCTCCAGTCATTGTTATGCTTTGTTTTGTGTTGTTCTCCTGTGGACTACAGGCATCTGTGGTGGAGAGCCTTAATTAAAGTCTGCATGCAAGTGTGTATGTCTGTATGTTTGTGTGTTGGTGTGTATATCCCTCAGGGCTCCCATGAAAAAATGTGGGGTGGCTGACAGGACGGTGGGGGTGGTGGTTGAATCTACCGCCTCTCTTGCAAAACTCTGCAAAGACAAACTTGTAACATGAAGGCGGGGAGAGAAATTGAATTAGAAGCGTAAGCACGGAGGCCATCATCTTGTTAGGCTTAATTGAAAAGGAACGGCACGAGGGCTGTAATTACCGCCGCTGCAGATCCTAGTGCCATCTGCTAGGAGTGTGCCCATGGGAAGAGCCAGAGCCTGCCATCTCTACAGACCTGTCCTACCGCTGGGGGATGCTCACGGATACTGGGGGTTCAGTGGTGTCTGCTGAGATATGTGACAGGCAGAGCATCCTCCTCTGGGGGTATCACACAGGCACCGGAGGATGGAGATAAGGAGCCAGGAAGGAGTGAAACCCTGCAGGATGAGGGATCACTGGGGCAGCGACTGAAGCCTTCCTAGATATACTTACAATAATTATTTTCAGACTTTACAATTGTTTTTAATAGCTTTCTAATTTGTGTAGCTTTACAAGAAACAATTAGGTTTAATTAATTTGCTCAAGGGTAAAACAGCAAACCTCCTCTTAATTGACCTTGCAACCATCTGGGAGCAAGTTCCTAACTAGTTCCTCACTGAAAAAGATTCTCATTAATTTAGCAAGTAAGATTTACTTTATACACCTCTTACCTACAAAATGCTCACATGCAGAAAGGGATTATTGCTAACTGCATTGCAATTATAACTCTCCGGAGTGAGATAAAACAGATTTTTTTAGATAAAACATTTTTATCTTATTTTGTTTTTTGTTGCTTGCTGCAGGCAAAAGCACTGCAGAACACAATAAATACGAAATTAAATTTAAAAAATGCCCCAAATTTTTTTCTGTTCATTTAAATGTTTATCATTAAGATAATCAGAACGTAAAAATGTGACACTATGTTTATTTATGTCTTCATTAGTGCCATCCTCAGACATGGGTTTAAGATAAAATTTAGATCAAGTCTGTTGCCTTCCCACTACTAGTCACTGTCTATTCCTCACAGAATAGGTGTGGTTGATTCACCTTTTTGAGAAGAGCTTGAATTACCACTTTTTCTTATGGAAATTAAAAATGATGGTTAAATTACCCAGTGAGAATTTTAAAAAATAATTATTGGCAAATATTACCAAATCAGTGTATAAAGTAACAATGAAAGTGGCTAGAACATCTTCCTTTGATGGATCATTTTCTTTCCCCTTAAAAGCATAGCAAGGAAGTGGAATTGAGGGAGGATGTTTTACCCACAATCCACTGGGACACAGGTATCAGGTGATATGCACTTGGGATCTCACAGATATGTGAAGGGAGCTTTGCAGAAGTTACGTGGAGACACCCACAAGACAAATGAAGACAAACCTTTGTGTCAGAGCTTTTGTCCACAGCAGTTTTTGAAGAAACTGGTGACACCAAGACTGGAAAGCTTGTTACAATGGATGGAGCCTAGCCCCCACGTACACCAGTCTAAAGGCAGTGGGAAGGGGCATAGAGGGTGTTATGAATGCTTTCCAGAAAGAGATACAAACCATCCAAAAAATACAAAAACATGACTTGCAAAAAATCCCTTCAACATAGTTAAAAAGATAATGAATAACTGACAAGATATAGTGGTAATAGATAATAGGGAAAAAATCTAAGCAATATGGCTTGGACACTCCCAAGTATAAATGGGAGAAGCCACAGCAAGTGCTAGAGAACAGAGTCAAGATCCTGTAGGACCTCTACATCCAGACAGATAAACAGGTACAAGCCAAACAACCAGATATAGTGATAATAGACAATGAGGAGAAAATAACAGTGGTGACATATGTAGTGATTCCAAGTGAAAGAAACATCAAGAAGAAGGAATATGAAAAGCTGGAGAAATGCCAGGCTTGAATGAAGTGGAGTGAATGTGGAAGGTGAAAACCAAGGTAGTCCCACTGGTGACAGGAGCGCCTGGGGCTATGACCCCCAAGCTGGAGGAGTGTCTCCACCAGATCCCAGGAATTACAAAATCAATCTCAGGCCAAAAGAGTGTAGTCCTAGGATCAGCAAAAACATGTTACCCCCAATGGGGAAAACTGGGTGAGAAAGGTATTTATACATATGGCATTTTTCATTTTTTTATTTTGGCTGTTACATTTTTTTCTTTGCAGAATGGTGGAATACTGTTATGTTTTTATTTACTGCATATCTTACACTCTGGATTCTTTCTTTGATGAGCTTCTTCTCCAGTGTGACAAAGACATGAAGGTAGTGCTTTGGCTAAGAGCTAAAAAGGCAGTAGCTAAGTCTGGATATACTGCAAATGCACCTCTGATACTGATTGATCTGGACCATAAACAATCCGGTCAGTGTTGCTCTTGGGCCTCTTGCTGCCTGCCTGAGCCTGATAGTACCTACCGTTCACTCTCATTGGGGCTGGTAGGTGTGCAGGACCAGCAGAGTCCAGTGTTTGCATGAATCAAAGAGCCCCTTGTCTGCAAAACAGCCGGGATGTACAACAGAAGAAACGGCCTCTTGCTCTTTCTCTGGCCGCTCTCCAACACAGTGACTCTCTCTCCTTATCTTGTGGCAGCAGAGTTAGTATCCTGACAGATTTATCCATCCATCTTGATTTCATTGCTGTTTCATGACCCTGACTCTATATGGTGGTCTGACCACACAGCTTCATGTTTTACAATAGTCCTTTTAATGGGTGTGATATACACCTTTTGCTTTCTGCAAGTGTCTTCTCTGAAATTTGATTTAATCATCTGTCCATGGACTGTGGACTTCCATATGATGGGAAGTAAATTTTTTGTGGAACAGTTTTATGTCAAATGTCAGAATCTGGAAATACCTTTAGGCGTCAGGGCCAGTTTCCCCCATAAAACAATTTCACACAGTTACCAAAGTGAAGGATACCTTGTGTTGTTGCACTGAAGTTATTTTAAGTGTGGCTGTCTTTTGCACTTTGGAGTCACCTTCCTGCTCATCCTCAGAAGGGTAAAATAAAGTCCTGCTTGACTGCTGAATGGCTGAGTAAGAATTTTTTAAATAAATAAATACGGCAATTCCTTAATATCCGAACTCTCTATATCTGAATTTTTGCTATAACCCCTCTTAAAATCTGATCCCTATATATCAGTATCTGAATGGAAAATCTTGCTAAAAAGGTTTTTATCCAAAACTTATCCATTGTAAAAAAATTAAAACACGAACAAAAAAAAATCTGCAAATAATTAAAAAATAAATAAAAAAACAAGTCAGCACACAGTTACAATAGTTTCTTACGGCAGATATAAATAAAGCTTGTTGTGAGGACATGAAATCCAACACTTGTGCAAAATTTACAAAATGAACAGTGCAAAGACAAAAGTAAGAAAGACATTTCTCCAGCAAAAACAAGAATTATGTACAATACCGTACAGTATATTGTAGTAAAAATGAGTGTCTTCAGCTGTTTTGCCTGTTTTGCTTTGTCTGAACATGTTTGCGCCATGTCACCACATTTATTTAATTTATTTTTTACTAAACCTGATTATTTAAATATCATTTGTTGAGTGGAACAAAGAGGCAGATAGGAAGTTTCTCTAACACACATCTTTATTGCCTTTATTCAACATGTCATAAGACAAGTGGGGCTGCAAACCTCTGATCTCCAAAGTGTAATGCAGTGACTAATGTGTGAAATGTGCTATGTTGTACACACTCCCCTGCGATATAAACACATGCATTCATGACCTTTTTTTTCTAATTAAGTTACTGGTGTTTACGGTGTTTATCCTGCTGAAGTCGTAGCTACTTGTTCTACTAGTTATATAGGTGTTTTCTGATGGGCTGGGAGCCCATTATTTATTTATTAAATAACGGTAGATGGGCTCTTGGTGTTCATCTTGTTTTCAGGAATGATTTAGATTCAGATACCAAGGAATTACTCTATTATCTAATGTTATCAAATCAGTATATAAAATGACCACCAAACGATATCTTGCTTTGATGGGACTTTTTCTTTGGCCTTGAAAGCATTGTAAGGATGTAGTGAGTGACAATGTTTTACCCAGAACTCACTGGGACACAGGTTTCAGGTGCTGGTAACATATTCACCTGGGATCTCACAGATACGTAGATTGAGTGGGATAGAAGTGGTGTGAAGACACACCCAAGATGAATGGAGACATCTTCTAATGAAGGGGGGGCACCTATGTGGTATTGTTTGAAGGGTCCTTTGTGTCAGAATCTGTGTTTGGTGCTGTTTTTACAGTGTTTGCTTCATTGTGGAATGAATTGTTCACTGGCCATTAATATCCCTAAAACTGACCCAATACTGCTTTTGGTTTAACTGATTGGTATGTATTGTTATTTTTCCTCCTCACATGTTCTTCTACTGCGGTCCAGATTTTTCCCCTCATATTGTTTTCATATTATAAACAGAAGGAAGGAGCTTTGCTCAGTTGCTCCATTTACATAATGCCAGACAGTGTCAGTGCATAGTATAATATTAATATAGTGCAGCACACCGAATAAAAATTATCGTGCCCCATTAGATTCACTTTGACATGGGGCAGATTTTTTGATTAACCAATTAATTGACATTAAATGGGGTTCATTGTCCCACCTCATCCTGAACAACCCAAATCCCTGCTGTAACAAGCTGGTAATTCGTTATTGGATCCCATGACTAAATGTTTATTAAATTTGCATGTACTCTTTGAACTCTGGTCACTGAGCCCAAAATGATGTAATGTGATTTACCAACGCTGCTCCTTTGCCTGCTGTGCGGCTGAAGGAGAAGGCTCCTTCCGACCAGTCTGGTGTCAGTTTTGTAAGAGAGATGAAGGTGACAAAGCAGTGGATTAAATTTCCTTTGCCCGTGATTAGACTACAGCAGCCACAGCTGGTACTCAAAGCAGGAGATTAATCACACTTATATGGTGTTATTTTAAAGCGTGCCCACAAATTCACACAATGATGCTGATGACTGCCAATGGTCCCGCTTGTAAATCAATGTATTAATCATGATTTCATGCAGCCTGGGGGAGTGTGGCCAATGTAAGGTATTAATAAGGAACAAATAGCTGTTTCCACAGTAGTAGAGTCCGAACCTCCAAACCCACATCTCTAGTTTAGGAACGTTTTGATCCTCCCGGTCTGTATTAGAGTTTTTGTGTGTGTCTTTCTCAGTGTCAGTGAAACCGTGCATGTGTCTCTATGCACCCATGACTATCAGGGGGGTTTTCAGGATGGGTGGTAAGTGGCTGGTGGTCAGGCACACGAGCTGTTTAAGGCAATTACCGCCCCACTGGGGTGGTTGGAGGCCGGCTGTGGGTCACATGCCACTGGCATGTCCACGTGTCACTATGTGTTTTCTGGGTCAGCGAACACTTCTGTGTGTCTAACCACAAATGCTCCTAGATGGGCTGTCTGGGCCCTCGACCCACATCCCCAGCCCCCTACATGCTGTCATCCAATAAGTGAGGAGAGGAGCAGATGAATCTCAGATTTTACCAGATAAATGATCACTGAACTGGAACAAAGGAGTTGGAAATGGGGGTTAATGGCGCCTGATCGCAGAAAGTGAAATTAGCATTCAAATCTGGTCATAGCAAATGCTTCATTGACAACATGACTAATATGACAGAGGGTGGAATGGTGGTGTTGAGTAGATGTTCTTTCACACACACACATTCACACACCTTCTGGGCTTTCTTCAGAATACATTATCTATAATCTTTTTCATCTCATTTTAAAGAATGCAGATGCCTTTTCACTGCTTTTCACGGAGTGTAATAGCCAGTTGCCTGATGATTATGGGAGTGCAGTTTAACTCACATTTTTTTATTTTACAAAATTCTTCAAAAGAAATTTCAAAGAATTAAAACCTCAAAAAAAGATATGAAAGAAATCTATAGCTGTGTAGCCCTTAAAGTGGCCATTCTACTACATGTGAGAGATGGTGAGGGTCATGTGTGCATGTCTGTGTGCATGAGGGGGGGTGGCTGTGTATGTCTCTAATATGTGTGTGGAGGAATCCATATCAATCCTTATATATCACTGGGGAGGAGATGTTGGCACAAGTTTTCTGTGAGGCATATGCAGCTAGATGTGCTTAGACCTTCAGGGTTGGGGAAATGGAGCTTTCTTGTTTCCCTGCACATAGCCACTGTTTAGTAAATATTTAAGGGTCTTGTTCCTACATGCCTCCCTGCTGTTCATTTTGTGCTATGTTTTATTCATAAACACCACAACTGAATTTGGTCTTTAGCTACTTCTGAATTATGAATATAATTGAGTTTTTTTCTCCCCAGTAACCATATCACAGGAGGTCCTTACAAATTAATGATACCTCTATTTATTATTCATGAGCAGAGATGAATGTTTAAATATCTTGACACCCATAAAAACCTGTGGACTTTGGATGTGGGTGGTACTTTGGGGTAGGGAGGCACAAAAGCTGCACACATCTGGAACCAACTGGATGATGGCTCCCCAGAGGTTTAGTGCATTTTCTGCCTAATTCAGAAGTAATATTTTACTTTGCCCTAGTAATTCATAATCAAAGATATATGAAACACAAAACACTGCTGTAAAAGAGAAGAATCTGACAAACTATCAGAGTTGATTTCCTCCTGTCCCAATAATGAGAAGATGCTCTTTTAATTTTCCAAATTTAAAATGACATCAGAAACCCCACACTTCCTCCAAAACAGATATTTGTTCTTCAGAATTATCAGTTCTATGGTATTAGTTCTAAAGTAGACAGAAAATGCAGAAAACTTCATTTCCTCCAGCAAGTTCAGCTGCTGAAATACAACTTTTGGCACATGGAGTCAGTATTTTGTGAGCCCGGAGGCTGTTTACAGACAGTGGGGTGATTAAATAGCCTGCCATTTAGAAATAGGCTGTTGGCATATATTAATGCTTTTTTGTTTGGTCTTTTCAGTTTTTTGTGATTTTTTTTAGTCTAACAGTATTAATACATTCAAAAATCAATGAGATGCTGGAATGATTCAGAGCTTTTGCTGACTGTTCTCCTAGTTGATATCCAGTACGTTGCGTACATATTCCTTAACAGCAATGAGTGATATTTAAAGCATTGACAGCACTGTAACACCCACTGGCCTGCTGTAATTTTCCACTGTGATTAATCATAAATATTTTATGTGTGGGTCAGAATATGAAGAAATCACTGTCAGCTTCACTTTCTCTAGATTTTTTTACCTGCATCTCTGTTTATGACATGACATTGCTCTTTGCTGTTAGCTTGTCCCACTGGTTTTCCACTAGAAACATTCATTTTGCCATTGTATCTTAGACGAGCTGGACCATGTGTCACAGTAAAAGGAGGAAGCCATAATGAGGGGGAAAAAACTCTATTGTTATATGCAAACAGTATGGAATTTAGGGGAAAAATGGGGTTGCGGACATTGTCTCACCCTCCAAGGAAGTGTCCTTGGCCTGACACTGCCAGAGATTGCGCATCTCATCCTCGCATCTCTGAACGGCCAAATCTATCAGCCTGGTGTCCACTTGCGCTTCATTTTCATTTTGCTCCACCACCAGCACCAGGGTTTAATGTCTGGCTCCAGATGCTTGAAAGTAAAAGTGGATAGCTTTGGCTGACAGCTGGATAGGTGCTCTGGATGGCAGTGGTGTTTGGCACTGCTGCTGCTGCTGTTGGGAGAGGATTTATCATTAAATTACCGAAAATCACTGCTGTTGCTGCATTTATAACCAATGCAAACTAGAGCACACCGCCCTATTGTTCTGCAGACCTTAAAGACAGTAGTCAGTTTCCATAGTAGACTATGTTTAAGATATACACTGAAGGTCCAAATTGTCCTGTCCTACATCACATGGATAGCTGATGTTCCATTTGTCTTCTCTGTTCATTCTGTCTCTCTAATATAATAATCCTAACCCTACGATCTGTTTGTAGGTCACCGGTGTACTGAGGGAGTCAGGGGCTGATCCATCCTGGGTGCCAGCCAGAAGCTGTATTATGTCACATATGCTGATGTGCATATGACCTAAATGCTCATTTGCATTTTTACATACTTTCTTACTATTTCAAGATCCACCTCCATCACTGGGGTTATAAAGGGGAAGACTTAAGAAAGTTGAGAATGGGGACATGAGTTTTTTTTTGTCAATATAGCAGCAAACCTGTCCTCATAGAGCATACCCACACACATGTGGCAGCAGTGCATTATGGGATCCCATAATGCTTTGCTGCTGTATTTCAGTGAATATGGGGAATTGCTGACCCCCTCATTACTTCATGTGTTGAATGTCCATATGTCTGGGTATATTACAAAATGTTATTTTCTGGAGACTGCAAAGACATCTTGCAATTTGTCATGGGTATTTCTGTTTCTCAATGGGTCTCTTCCAGGACAAAGGAACTGAAATCCTTTGTCTTACTCTGATCCTACACACACACACACACACACGATGCGTCAATTACTTCTTGTCCCCACCTACATGGCGCTGAGATACTGAGGAGTATTTTTGAAAGTTCTTTTTGTAATGCTTTCAGGTTGGGTCCAGGTGGGCACCACAGCTGAATGCAGATGAGGTCTAAATCTTCCAAGTCCAGAATGGTTTATCCATTGACAGATTGCAAATATTGGCAATGCAATTTGGCCCACACAGGAAGGCTGTTTTGTCAAAAAAAAAAAAGATAAAAAAAACAGTTCTCGAGAACTTCATTTTAAAAATGATCTTGCTTTTTCCTAAATTGCCATCAAGTCTAAGGTACTGTGGTGGTGAGTGATCCACCTTAAATTGTGAAGTCACAGTTCTAGTAATCACTGTATTACTGGAAGAATTAGTGCTTATCCCTGTTTTTGAGAAGTTGGAGGAAAAGGAGAGATAGAAAAAACTATAAGCTGTCATGAAGTATATTTAATACTGACATTGAAATCCGCTTCAGCAGCTCCTGCTGCTGCCCATCTTAATCCCTGCTCTGAAAGGCTCCTCAAATTCACACACAAAGGATCCCAATTTCACCTCTGTTCAGAGGATTTCCACATATCTCAAACAGATCCACCCACTACCTTATCTCAGGCAGGCTAAGAGGGCCCAGCTCTGCTCCACCCTTGGCTGAATCCTCCACCTTTAAGACAAGGACCTTCACCCCTCCCACCACCTCACTGGCCTGTTTTCTCTTGTGTTTTCTTTGTTTTCTATGGCAGTCAGACAGGCTACTGTTCTTGTTAGATACAGCGATGCACCATCTAACTCGTGCTCACTCTCATTTTTTTCCTGGTAAATTAAACCATCTGTGCTGGATTAATCTTCATTTTTGGTGATGGGCTTGTGATGTTTCCCCTATCTATGCACCCGAGTAATGGTGCTAATGACTCCTGCTTTGTCTCTTGTCCTTTCTCTCCCTCTCTGTCCCACAGGGCCACAGCTACATATCGAGGACAGATACTCTTCAAGGACACCCTGGCCCAGCAGCTGTGTGAGCAGGGAGGTGAGGGCCTCTGAGTCTTCCACACAGGGTGGGGACTTTGGGAAACAGGCTTCAACACTGCCACAAAGTGGGGAGGGATGAGGGGCAGACAGTCATCTTCTTGATGCTGTTCAGTATTTTCTCAGCACCTGGATGAATATTTTTAATATTACATGCAACATACAAATGGCTGGTAATGTTCTTCCTTTTTTATCTTTAACTAGATTGACACCAGCTAATTTAATAGAATTCTATTTTCTCTGTTAATGACCACATGCTCAAAGCCAAAGGATGGCTAATACTCTTGAAAAACGGTGGCATTGTTTTTTGGAAAACAGTTCACAAGCCCTGTTACAGCATGGTAATGACACAGTGGTGTTATATTATTATATATATTAGCTCTGCATACTTCTTCCTCCATATGGGTTTACATACCCCTTCGTTCGTCTGAGGTACTCAGCTGGATGGTGTAACCAGTTGTGTGTGTTTCACTCTCCACCAATCCTGTACTGATTCCTGACTATTAGGTTTTTTCCTGAATAGAAAGTTTATTTTGCTAGGTCACTGGAAATACTGCAAGACGCAATATTGGTTAGCCCCCATGGCTGAGGGTGACAAGGAGGAATGTAGAAAAATAGGTCTTGAGTCCCTCCTCCAGATGGATAATCCTCAAGATTTAGTCCACACACAGATGCACATATGATGGGGCCTTAATGACTGCCTTTTCCTCCAGAGTGAGAAGATCATGTAGCGCTGCATGCATGTTGGCTATGAGAAGGAACAGGAAAAGCAGCACTAAATGGGCTGCAGGACTGGTATGTTGGGATCATATGTGTTTTCACAACTAGACATTTGTTTGGCCAATTCTGTGGACTTCATCTTTGGAAGGAGGCCCTGAAGGACAGACAAGATGCTTAAGGGATGACGATGAGTGCTGAGAGGTAGAGGGCCAAGAGGTAGGGGGAAGTGAGTGCAGATGTGAAAGACGGGTTGAGGATGAGAAGAGAGGTAGAAGAAAGTGGAGGGCGACACCGCAGTAAATTGCTGGTGTCAGTAATGAGAACTTGCTGTCCAGTGAGAGTGAGATGGATGATGAAGGGTGGATGATAATGAGAAAGTTGAAGGTCGTAAATCGGTACTACGGTGAGGAGCAGGGGAAAGATCAAACACCTTAAAAAATGTATGTGGGGGCCGGGAGTGAGGGGGGGGGGGGGGGG
>UFQX01000266.1:147743-309145 GCA_900497675.1 Arapaima gigas | reverse complement strand
GGGGGGGGGGGGGGGGGGGGGGGGGGGGGGGTTGTTGCAGGCTAATTCCTGGACTGCGAATAATATGTCATTTTTTGTGGCAGAACACCGTCAAGGAAATTTAAATTACAAATGAGACAGGATTGCGAGGGGCGAGAGCAAAGGAGGGAGCTGGGAACTTGGGAGCTGTAGTAAGCAGAGAGAAAGATGGTAAGAAAAATCTCAGGAGAAAAAGAGAAAATAATGTAAAAGTGTCAAATCAATGGGGTAAGATGTAGCTACAGGTGTACTGTATTGAGTTACTCTCTGCACAGGAGTAATTTTGTTCAAACCAGCAATCTCAGATCACCAATTCTACATGCCAGCTTTTGTGAGTGCAGATTAGAACTATAAGTTGCATCTGTGGACTGTGTTCCTGATCAGGGCCAAATTGCAGGATTAGATCTTGCAGAGATTGAACCTCTTCAATCATCTTGGAAAGCATAGAAAGCCCATTACTGTATTTAAAGTTTTCCTCCCCAAATCTCATTAGCATTCTGAAAAGCTACAGGGGCTCAAGACATATCAAAGTTCAGACATTTATATCAGGCTTTGAAAGTGGATGAAAAAAGGGGAATCTGTCAAAAGAAGTGTCATCTGTGTGAGACATGAGGAGGAGGGAGGTGCCTCTGACTTCTGAGATCAGAGGGAGGCTCACCTCAATGGGAAAAAACATGGAACATATATTAGCATATGGGATGGGTCCCATCTCCCACAGTGAGCGAAAGGGAAGAGGAAGAGGAGGGCAGCATCCAGCAATGATTTTGCTAATTAATAACACTTAGTTATTAAATTAACAGAATAACTTGATGTTGATAGTTCTTTTCAGTTGTGGAGTATTTTGGTGTCCACATGAGAAAAAGGTACACAGTGAAGACTGTACATTTTTGTTAGCAGCCAGTAGGATTGTGGATAGAGCCACTATCTTTGCATTGAAAGGATCACAGTTTAAATTGATCACAGTTTAAATTCTACCTATTGGAAAAACTGTCCCAACTGTGGAAATAAAAGAATTTTGCTAATATATTCTGCTTAATAATGGGCAGGATGGAGACGGAAGTAGCGCTAGGTTGCTCAGACTTGGGGTTTGAATCCAGCTCAGTTTGTGTGGAGTTTGCATGTTCTCCCTGTGTCTGCATGGGTTTCCTCTAGGTGCTCTGGTTTCCTCCCATAGTCCAAAGACGTGATTCTGGTTAAGTGATCTCTCTAAATTTCACATAGCCGGTAAATGTGTGTGGCCATGTGCTTTTACAGCCACCCTGCTGAGGGTATTGTTTCAAAACCTGGCACTCAGTGATTTCTGGGATAGGGTCTGGACTGCAGCAACCCTGACCAGGATAAAATAGTTAATGATAATGAAAGGAAGGCTAATTATAGTGAGTGTCCTGTTATTTTTACATATCTTGCAGGAGTCATGAAAACATGCTACAAGTGCTGCAAGTATTTTTGTATTTTAAATGGAAATTCTAACTTGTAAGCCTCAAAAGTTTTCTTCCTATCACCCCAAGGTCAGTCTTGATATCGAGTACATTTTTCTTGTACATGGCACCCCAAAGTAGACATTAACTCAGTATGTCATCATGAACAGTGGAGGAAGCTGACCAATACACAACCTTGCATCCCTACATTGAATTCCTCCCACGCTACCTCTGGTGCCATATCCTCTCTGCTCATGATGAGTGGGGAGTGAGATTGGATTGGAGTGGACTGAGGTTCTAGGACTGGTGGGGAGAGGGGGGGGTCTAGTGGTGGGATGAGTGGCTGTACATCAGAGTTTCTCTCTATCTCTGAACCTCAGAATCCTTTTTATTTCTGATGGAGGTGTAAATCACTTCTTTATGGTCCTGCACACCCCGGTCCAGTAGACGAACGATCCAGATTGCAGATAACTCACAGGGCTGCACTCGGGCCAGGACAGATTTGGGTGTAACCGGTGTGCTCAGTCTATGACAATAACCCATCTCTCATCAACACAGAACCTTGAAACCTCTCTGAGTCCTATGCCATGACAATGGTGTGAATTTACCATCTCATCCTGACAACCAGCCAGCAGCATAGGGTAATAAACAGTACTGGTCCTGCCTGGTTGAGTTCATTGGCCCCTTTCATTGGCTTGTGAGCAGAATGTTGCACGTACCTAATTATTTTACATTACTGTACACATTTTACAAAACCAAAAACCAAATGAGTTACATTTATTCCATTACTTTTAATTTAAAAGAAAAAAATACTTATACCCTTTTGCTTTTCTGTCATCCTATTTCTGTTATTTTCGATTTATGTGCATTTAATATTTAAGTTAATGACTTTAATGATACTTGCATTCAATGATGCTCATTAGCAATGCGTTAATATGATAAAGGGTCAACATTTCTCTGTGCAATGAGACCAGTCAGAGTTTAGTAATGAACAGGAGAGAGAGTTTAGCGTTGAGTTTTTCATCCTCTCTAAACTGATAACCTGATTTTAAATATGTTTAATAGGTTATAAGAGTCTGTTTTTTTCCTATGAAAGTTGAGCAGGTCTTAGCTTTTGAACTGAGTTATGTGCTGAGTTGTTCCTGTTTTATTAATGATTGGCTCATGCTAACATGGTCCTGACATGCTAATAGTGAGTAAAAGATATGAAAGAATTCTAGAAAACATACATGGTAAAACAATTACTCCTTCACTTTTCATCAACCACTTGTCCTTGTCAGGGTCACAGCAGTCCAGAGCCTGTCCCAGAACATCCAGGTGTACGACTATGGAAATACACCCTGGAAAGGAATTCAGTCCATCACAGGGTGGCCACACACACAAGCACACCTGGCGCACACCTGGCACACATTAATAGGTTCAAGGACTCAAGTACCAGCACTGAGTTTGCATGTTCTCCTCAAGTGTCTGAGTAGATATTGTTCCACAGTCCAGTGACATGTGTTTCAGGTTGAATGGTCAACCTGGGCTTTAAATCGCCCATAGTGTGTGCGTGTGAATGGGTGTGTGTGGTCACCCTGTGATGGCCTGGCATCCCATCCAGGGGCAGTTTCTTAACCGTCTGCTGCTGGGACAGCCTCTGGACTGTGATTTTCCTCAGGACAAGCAGTTAATGATAATGAAAAATGAATATATTTATCTTTTATATATATATATATATATATATATATATATATATATGCAGATTTAAATGTGTTAATATATCTATTTTTTAATCTATATTTTGTGCTCCATGTATACCAGCTGAACAACAATGTTTGACAATAAACAATTCTTGATTCTTAAACATTGATGGAGTCCTTCCACCACTCCACAATCTCCCTAGAAGTTGTCAGAAATTCTCCCCTCCAACCCTGCTGAACACAGCCTGGGCAGGATTCTGTCTTTCCCTCCTAAGGCAATGGATGGTTTGCCAGGACATCTTTGAGAACATTTACTCATGTTGCTCATACACACAAGCACCCCAAGTAGTTTTGTGGAAGTCTAAGACAATCAGTCGCCCAAAGCTGTAGGCTTGGAGATATAGGCATTAGCAGCCGCCAGTCAGCTGTTAATTAAAATGTTTAAGAAAATCAAGAGGATTAAATAGTACCATGAGTAGATGCCTACTTTTGGAACGGAAGAAAAAGCAACAGGCAGGCAGGAATGCAAGTAACTAAGCTGGAGAGCGATTGTGAAGAATGATTGTCCTGTTACTTCAACTGTCTTTGCTTCTGCGTGGCTGAGGAACAGACAGAGTGGACAGGAGCAACTTGATCATGTGACCATTTCTGCAAACTCTTTGTTGAGTCCTGTAATTTACTCACATAGTGTAATTTATTAAGAATATTATCATAATTATACTTGTATATAAGAGATATCACATCTGCATACCAGTGCCAGGACCCTGTAGTTATCAGATCAGTGTAAATGTTTCAAACGCTCATGGCTGATGGAAAACTCTGTGATCTCTTTGTTAATCACAGTTTACATATAAGCACTAAAGCTTCCAGTATGACATTCTTTTGGAAAAGGGATAGATCTTTGAATGTGTCATATCACTCACTCTTAGTCCAGCCATTTTTAAATCCTCAGCTTTTATGTTGCACATTAATTGCACAACAGAAATCCCAGTCTCATAGATCTCTGGAAAAGTAAAGAACACGGAAGATTAATCCATCAAAACTCTTCTTGGTTAAACCATGGGGCAGATGGGGGACTAGTAACAATTTAATGAGTAAGACGTAATCCCTACTTTGTGTTAAATGGAAGACTTCCACGTTCTCCTGCTGTATCTGGATCTCTATGCTGCTGAAAGGGGATTTAAAAGTGCTTATGGGGCAAGGGGGCTCAGACTTGTATCAATAATTTTTGTTCATCCAGGCTATGGGGTCATGCAGGACTGGAGTCACACTGAGAGTCACACTCTTGTCTTCAGATTTCAGATAATAAACATTCATGTGGTGAACAATTTACAAGAGACCAGTTGACTCTTCCTGTGTTAAACTTAAAGATTCCACCTGTTGCTTTGGCCATGTAAAAAAAGGTTGTCACGTTTATGTCGAAACTGAACCATTATCATACTATCGTTCAACCAGTGTTCTTACTTCCCAGTGCTTTCTGATCAGCTCTGTAGTCCCAACTCAAATGACTACTGATATGTGTGCGAGTGTGAGAGGTCTGTGCGAGGCCTGTCTCTTAGGAGAGATCGATAGTGGTATTTGCTGTTTTATGAGCACACTGTGGCCAGCCGGGATAGCGACGGTTAATTGCATTATGGAAACAAATTACTGTCTGGGTGGAATTTGGACAACATTTAGGATGGGAAAGAAATTGTGGGAAATGAAGGTTTCCAAGGAGGATGTGTGCATGTCACTCTTTAGCTGGCGGGGAAAAAAAAGAATTTCCTTTGTCACACATATCTATAAACATGCTGGGCACAAAGGTCCTTCGTGATTAGCCAGTTCAGTGTCTTTACTGGAGTAGGTTTTTTGAATCTGTTGCACCTGGGAAGGTCAGTGATCATGGAGCACCCTGGGTAAGGATCTGTATTTAGGGACTTTGTTCTCATTGTGTCCTCCCCTGTGCAATAATGAATACTATCTGTTTGTCTTCCAGCTCCAACAGATTCACCCCTCAGACCTCGTCTAGGTGCATATCCTTTTTCCATCATTTTCTTCTTCAGTGAGAATGTCTTATAGTTTTACTCTCCTATTTTCCTGTTATTCTGTAAGCCCAACTCCTTTTCTCCTCGTCTTTCAAACATGCTGTACAGCGGAAGTCCACCAAGATCATGTTGTCCTTCGTGATGACTTTGACTCCAACCAGCAGAATCCATTGGATGCGAGCATGTGGTAGGTGGTAACCGAGTCATTATTTACGCTGGTGGTCCTCCACATGCAATCCATTGCAAATATCCCTTTTCCATGTCTTGTGTTCTCATTCTCTGTTTGGCTCCTTTGCTACTCTTTCCTTGTGCTCCAAACCCTTGTGTTAAACTCATGCACCTCCCATACCAATCTTGTGATCAGGTTGGAGTGTGCTAACTGTGAGGTTGGGGAGCAGTGTGGGATCCTGATGCATGGTAGAGCAGTCACCTTCTGCGAGCCATTTGGACAGCGAGAGCTGGTAAGAACTCCTTCACTGCTTAGCCTCTGGGTACCTGATCTGTATGCAGATGGGATCAAGAAAGTAGCTCCGGGTTTTAGGCCTTCATAAACCTGCGCTCAGCTTTCACAAGAGATTAGTAGCTGAGACACATCAGACGGTGTTAAAGAAGTGTGAAGTACACCCATACCAAAAGAAATGATGGACCAGAATACTGCTGGCAAGCTTGCTTGCTGTAGGTGATCTGAAGATGATGATGTGCATGGCCTGCAGGACTCAATGTTGTTTACTTTGTCCTTTATAGACTACCGTAGCTCTCAACACAAGCATGGCGTCAGTCCTGCAGTTTGCCCTGGGTGAGTACAAATGTATAGTGTGACAGTTTGGCCAACCACATTCAGTTACAGCGACTAAGTAATCATTAAGAATACAATTTATTCTTATATAGCAATGCATCCTGAAGGCAGCCTCAGAGCTGATTGACAAATCAAAAACTCACGACTAGCACGTATAATAAGTATGCCAATAAATATAGGAATTACAGTCAACACTGATGTGCCAAAGTACTTTAAGGTGACAAAGCGCTGCATAAATGTTGATGAAATGACCAGCCAGGAATAAAAGAGAGGTGAACAAAAACTCCAGACACTTAACCAGATCAAATTCAACACTCCAGGGTGATTATTACTGGATAAAAGATTCCAAAGACTTGCTGGGGTACCCAATACCTCTTGACTGATTCCCCTCAAAAAACCCTTTTGTTTAGAATTTCATCGCCTGACCATCTCCTGGTTCTTTGTCTCATGTGGCCTGTTGACTATTTCCTCAGCACATTTCTCCATTGCTTTTTAGAGCAGCTAAGCTGATCATGTAGCTTTTTTATCATCATTTAGACATAATTTATATATTTATAATTTATGCCATTTGAAACGGAGGCTTAGCTGCTGCCAGCCTGAGGCCTGGGGGTGGTTCACTAGAAGTCTGGCTGTGGAAGCTGACTAGATGAGTAGAACCTGACAAGGTGTTTTGCATTTGCTCTGATTCTGTTGCCCTGGCTCAGTCTAACATTAAATATACTGCACTATCAAGTCTCAAGTCCCATGGTGTGATTATGTACATATGTTAACTCTAACCATCCCTTTTCACTGCTTGCCTATCTGTATGTCTGTTTGTCAGGTTCCGGCTTGTGCCGCTTCAGCTATTTGGACCCCGACATCATTGTCTCCTTCAGTCTAAATGGTTCAGATGATTGGATCACCTTGGAGAGGATCCGGTTTGTCTCTCTTCTCTTTCCCACCTGTTTCTTTATTCCTTGCTCAGCCTCCTGTCGTGCTGCTTCTAATTTCTGTGCTGTAATTGCATTGCTAACATCTGCACATTTTTCTCATTCACTTCTTCGTCTCATATTTGCTCTTCTCCTTGCATCCTCTGTCACATTTGGTGATCTCCCCTCACCACTCTTCAGCTGGCAGGGATGTTATCACAGCAGTCATGTCTTAGAACTGTAATGTAATGACTTTTAAGCCAACACTCATACACTGATATTCTTCACTTTCCTGAGAAAAAAGATCTAAAATGTTATCCTATAAACATTTTACCCATATTTAAAATGATCAGTTAAACAAGAATGAATTGATAGAATTAGCAATTAAAGTATAAAATCAGTAACTGCTTTCACTTTCGGGTTTTTTTCAGTCAGTTTTACAGTCTTTATTTGAAACATAACTAATTTGTGTGCTTAAGTGACTATATCCATACTAGGTGTGCTCCCCTCATAAACAGGGCCCCCAACAACAGCACTACGGTGGTGCACCTGCTTCCCCTTCCTGTTCAAGCCAGAGGTGAGGGGGTACGGCTCCGATGGTTCCAAGAGCCCCCTGCTGGACCTGAGGGTTATGAGTCCTGCTGGGGGGTAGACAACGTGCTTCTGGTCAACATGGCCCACCGACCCACACTGTTGGAGGAAAGCCTGGACCCTCTCGATACTGCTAACTGGCTCTTTTTCCCTGGGGCCACAGTTAAGGTATTGGCCTCAGAAAAAATTACTGTGAATGCAGTTACGTTGAATTCTGCTTTGTCAGTGTTGAAGTGGAAGAGATCAAGACTGCAGCATGGATGTCACACAACCAGACAATGTAAGCAAACACTAGGTTGGCTTTCTCTGTGTTATAACATGTGCCAACATCTGAACCTTCCAGCATTCCTGTCAGTCAGAGGGCAATGCTCTCTACTTCCATGGTGGAGATGGAGTGGGACACAGCTTTGCTTCCACTCGGGACATTGACCTGCATCGTGAGGAGGGGCGCAGCTATTGGGAGGAGGAGTTTGAGACTCCAGTCACTGGGTAAGTGTTATTGGGAACTGTGTTTTCACAGCAAGAACTGTTGACTCCCTTTCAAGATGGAAGAAAGCTCTCAAAATACATCTTCCAGACCCACATCATTCCTGACCTCCTAACTGCTCCATTATGTCATTATCTCCTTTGTATTTCATCAGTAGTGTTGGAAAAAAATAAACTTGTCTGCATGTAAAATTCGTTGTCTATTATGTAGCACACTTTAATTTACTTTGAGTTTATTCACTTTGATGTGCATGTCACTTTGGAGAAAAGCAACTGGTAAATAAGTAAATACAGTACTGTGCAAAACTCTTAGGCACCTGTGGGAAAAATGGTATAAAGCAAGGATGGTGTCACGCTGAATGAAGGTCGCAGACACCTGCAGATGTAAAGTGAAGAAATCCGTTTATTGCCAAAGGAGATTCCAAAGTCGTAGTCAGAAAATGGACAAAAACCAGAAAGTAACTCAATACAAGCATCAAGCAGATAAGGGTTAAGCACAAGCAAAAGCCGTATGACAAAACAGGTCTGTAACCAGAGCAGCAAACAGACAGAATGCTCAGTACACATGGGAACATGGCAATACCTCGCAAAGATCACTTCAGACAGACAGGTATTTATAAGATTTAGGTGCATGTGATCAGCACTCAACACCAGCGGAGTCAGAACCAGGGGGCGTGACAGACGGTCCAAAAATAATGCCACGAATGCTTATTAATCAGTAACCCCTCTAAAAAGTGCAGTAGACAAAAAAACCTGAATCAAATCAATATTTGGTGGGACCACCCTTTGCCTTTAAAACAGCATCAATTCTGTTATGCAAACTTGCATGCAGTTTAAGGTAGAGGTCGGTAGGTTCTTTCAAACATTTTGAGGAACTGGCCACAGTTCTTCTGCAGACTTTGACTGTCTCTGCATGTCCTCTCAGACTGACTTGATCATGTTGAGATCAGGGCTCTGTGCGGACCAGACCATCTGTTGCAGGCTTCCTTCTTTTTGCTGAACATAGTTCTGTATGGCTGAGATTGGGTGTTTGAGGTCATCCTCAGGCTGCAGAATGAATTGGGAACAAACAGAAACCTCCCTGATGGTAGACAAGAATCTACCTGTACTTTTCAACAGACATTGAAATTGCATGCCTAAGACTTCTGCACAGTACTGTATAATTGTAAGAACAAAACTGCTGAAATTGTGTTTTTACACAAACACCCTGACTGTTTATTTTAAAGGGAATCATAATGTCACTGTCCTTCACATAAAGCCACAGTCCAGCCTGTTTGTTCTAGGGGACATAACGTGTTTTAATCCTAGTACTGTGTTTATCAGTGATGTTCTGATCAGTGTCTGGCTTATCTTTTTGAAAGTATATATCTTAGGGTTACTGCAGGTTGTGGATTAACATAATATGAGTCAGTTAAAGCAGCGGTGCCACAGTTTTGTTTCATAGTCATGTTACATGGGAGTATAGAGTGGTCGGTGGTAAAAGCAGCTCTCCGTGGTGCTGAAATACATTTGCGTTATTTCCCACTGCCTGTCCTGCCTGTTGCTTGCAGATGCATCCCGCATTTTGCTAACATGAATGAGATGATTTTCTATCCAGCCCAGATACACCAGTAATGACTTCTAGTAACCAAGATGTGTTTCTTTTAATTTCAACATGACCAAACTGCAAATGGTGATCTCCACTAGAGCCCCGTATCTTGACTATACCTAGACTGTCCTTTTCCTCATACTTCTAGTTTGGTTCTAGCCTTTAACTTTAGATTTATATGTGAATTGGACTGCAGCAAACATTTCACACTAGGGTTTACCTGGCAGAAACAATTAGTCTAAGATTCAGTGTTAGAAACTGCAACATGTTCTGGCTCATCGCTGCCTGTTTTGGGGGGAGGGAGTAAGGAGGCAGGTTCTTGACACCACCGTGGCAGGCAGGAATGCTGCGCTTGTCTCCTCTGTCTGCAGCATGAAGAGCAGTTTGCTGTCATAGTTCCGTGAAGCGTTCTGGCAGGTGCCTCCCTACTGTTAATGAGGCACCCCTCCCCCCTTTTGGAGTGTTGGAGGTAGGGAGGGATTATTCACTATGCAGAGAGGTGAAGGGGGTAATGAGAGAATGGAGGTGGAGATGCTGGGAGGTGAAGAGGAGTGGAACCAGGTGGGGCTGGTGACAGGTGACAGGGCCTGGGTGATGACAGTTAATCAGGGTGCAACAGTTGGGAGAGGCACAGCATTGTTGGCCCATTAGTGGCAGGAGATGGATGAGCAGGTCCAGAGTTAGATGACAGTTGTATGTATACATGTGGGTCACCAAGCAGTGAGGAGGAGCAGTGGGCCGTGCCAAGGTGTCAGGAACGACAATGATCTAAGACAGTAAAGTTCAGCAGCATCAGAGACATCCATTTAGCACTGTCATTTAGAACCTTTGGCTTTTGCACTCTACTGCTTTGCCATCTCACTACTGCTACTGTCAGTTAGCTAAAATGCTGAGTCTGTGGGATTTGTTCTAATGGAAGCAGCTGGAAATGTGGCCACCTGCTGGAAAACAGCTCTAGCAGCCACAGCTTGCATTTTTGCTTGGTAGCCTGTGTGACACCCGTAGAAAAGTAAGTACTAGCCTGGCTTAGTCATTTGTTTCTGCTCCGGAAGGTGTTTTGCCAGTGGATGTCCCTAAATTCTTCCTCATGTTCACAGATGGGACATTGAGGGCGCTGTGTACGGTGTGCAGTGTGGAGAAGTGGAGTCTGGTTCAGCGCTTGTCTTCCTGCGGGATGGGGAGAGGAGGATGTGCACCCCATACCTGGACACCACCTCCTATGGCAACCTCCGTTTCCACTTCACTATGGGTGTGTCTCTCTCCTTTCGGTAGTGTGTCAGGCTGTGGTCAGACACTGACTGTGCAAGTCTGGTGTGTGCTCATGTTTGCCAGGTGGAGAGTTCTGCCACCCGGGAGAGTCTCATGAAAATGATGTGATCCTCTATGGTCAGTCAGAGGGCCAGAGGGAGCGTGTGCTGCTGGACACACTGCCATATTCCTCCTATCGGGTAAAAACACTGTATTCTCTACACTGCGCTTTGGTAAACACTCCAAACTGTACTCTTTCCTGGAGATCATTTTTCTTTGATGGTGTACAGTCATTATGAATTTGGAGGGCATGCTGATCACATCTTCTGCAAAAAAAACCTCCATAAAGTGCAGTCTGACAAAGGTCCTCACCCTACAAAGATAATTTGTTCCTGAAAAACCCTGCATAAGATGAATTATCTTAAATCCACAATGTAATTAACATCTCTTTCAAAGGCAAACATTTTTATGCATCTGTGAGTCATAAAACACCCATTTCTGCTAAAATGTCACCGAATATTGAAATGGACAGTTAACTTCAGTAAACATTAGTTATTATAGTGCAGCATAACAAGGAGGAAGCAGGAAGCCTATGAAATCTACATTTTATCCATGAAGAGGTAAAGAAGGCTTAAAAAATTAAAGTATTGGTATTAAATGAAGGCATTCATTACCCTGATACTTATATGTTCATATCTCAGGGGAAAATTGTTTGAAATTTAAGTGTTCCTAATGGACACCTTTCATTCTGCAGCAGTCCAGTCTTTTCAAACAATGTGGATGATGCTCCCACAGATCCCCTCTGTGGTGTCAGTGGCCCTCCCCACGGCATTGCAGACACCCGTGACCCGGTTCTGCCTTGAGCAACATACACATGGGGGCGCACGGCGCCACGTCTGGGCTGTGGATTTCCTACAGCTTCTGTCGGTGCTGCCCAGTACCCACACTCATATGGCCCAGTTCTCCATCAACCTGGGTTGTGGTTCCTACCAGCCAGCCAACAGGTACTGTGTCCTCCCTAATCACCAGCAGGACGCACTCAATCTGGGGGTCTAATACTCAGAGGAACGTGTACATGGTGTTTTTTCTCACTCTGTCTCCTGTCATGTGTTTTGCAGTGTGAGTCTCGAGTTCTCCACCAACCATGGGCGCTCATGGTCCCTCTTGCACACTGAGTGCCTCCCCGAGTTGTGCACTGGACCACATCTTCCACATAGTACTGTCTACTCCTCTGACAACTACAGCGGGTCAGTTTTGGTGTGTGAGTGTGTGTTTGCATGCTCATTTATGAAGAATATTTTATTTATAGATCAGGACATCCTGCTTTCACTCTTGCGTTGGGTTTTTCTCTCTGTGGTGCCTTGCAGAATTTTTTGTACATCTGTTGCCCCCTACAGGTGGACTAGAATATCCATTCCCTTACCTAATGCAGCACTGACAGACAGCACACGGTTCCGCTGGAAACAGACAGGTCTGGGCACGGGCAACATGTGGGCCATTGACAATGGTGAGAACCTTACAGTCTATCTGCTTGGCAGGTCCCATTTCAGTTCAGCATCCCTCATTTGGACTGGTTTTGTTTGCTTAATGTTTCATCTGCTCTTGCTCTGAACATTAAACTTTAAAGAAGTTCTACTATACAGGCGTGCTCTGTCAGCAATCCTCTGTTTTACATCCATGTGTTTCGGTGTCCTTCTGTCCTGCAGTGTACATTGGTCCATCCTGCCTGCACTTCTGCTCTGGGAGGGGACATTGCTCAAGGACTGGCTGCAGGTAGGAGAGGCAGCTGGCTGATAGGGCTTAACTGTGGCCATCTTCACTTTGCATTGGGGTGGACCTCCTCATTGTGCTTTATCCCTACCTTCAGGTGTGACCCAGGTTTCAGTGGGCCGGCGTGTGAGTTGGCCTCCCAGACCTTCCCAGCCTTCCTGTCAGAGAGCTTCTCCAGTGCACGCCTCTCCTCCTACCACAGCTTCTCGTCGCTACGTGGAGCGGAGGTCAGCTTTGGCTGTGGGGTGCTGGCCGCCGGCAAAGCTCTGGTTTTCAACCGGGACAGCCGCAGACACCTGATCACAGCACCTCTGGACAGCTCCCAAGCCAGGTACAGTGGAACTGGGGAACACGGGGAGACCCAGACACAACAGGATGCTGAGACACATGGACGTCACCGATGAACTCAGTGGAGAAATGCGACCAAGGCAGAGAAGGTGACATCGATGATACAGCAGGACATGGGACCACCTCAGTATATCTCCTCTCTGTGGGTGTCAATGGTGCTGACTGACACTGCTGGTTTCCAGAGCAGCTGGTTTTCTGCCCTCCTTTGTCATACTCTTTCCCCACCACCCTGCTCCCGAGACCGAAGATGGATGGGGATGGCAACGGGGGTGCTGATTAGGAGTGCTGACAACCTACGCAGAATTGATGAGGCTCCCTTCCGGCACAGCAACCAGCAGGACACCTGATGCCTGTGCTTAATATCACTTTCCTCCGTGATTGAACAAACACCTGCTGGAGCAGTGATTAAAATGTGATATTCAGCACACCTAGGCTACCTGGGCTCCTGTAGTCACAAATTATTCATCTTCCCCCTTCCTTACTGACAGTTTAGCTTTTCCCAGTTTTTTTAATACATGACACATTGTTTCACTGCTTCATTTCTGAACAAAATCCAAAGCAGTTAATGTTACAAAAATATTTAATGTGCTTATAAGTTTTAAGGGGGGGGGGGTTAATCAAATTAACTAAGTAAATTGGACAGTTGGTGCAGTGTTTAGAGGAGAACCTGGGTTTAATTCCCACCTCCTGCTATGTAATGCCCTTGACCAAGGGAAATAATCTGAGTTGCTCTAATTGAAATTATCCTGCACTGTAAATGGGTAAATAATTAGCTTAGTAGCTTTAGAAAAAAAAAAAAACATTTGCTGAATAAATAAATGTAAGGTCTGTATAAAACTAATGCAAAAAAACAAGTTCTAAATCCTCTCTAACATGCTCATTAGGTATCTCCAGTTCACCCTGAGGCTGGGGAGTCGCAGCACCTTAAGCTCTTGTCCTGCCCCTGACCAACCAGGAGAGGGCGTCCTGCTGCACTACTCTTCTGACAATGGCATCTCCTGGACACTTCTTGAACATTACTCTTACCAGGGATTTCACGAGCCCCGGTAAGGTGCACCATCTCTTTCTCACATGTGTATGGGACAGCGGCCCTCCAGAATCCCGTTGCTATAGGTCAAATGCCCTGCTCTGAAACCCCACACACACAACCTGAGAAAATTTAATGAAATTAATATATTCCTGAGTTTGGTGCAATGGTTCCAAAGCCCATGGTGAAGAGGCTCTGTAGCCCATAAGACAGTGTCAAAATAGAAATTTTACTGAATACTAGTCTCATTTTGATGTAAATAGTTTTTCCTTTTGTCCAATTACAATAATTATGTGTTTGATAAGTAATTCAGCAAAACTGTATGGATAAAGTCATTGTATTGGATTGGTAGGTGACCACCATGACAGTAAGGACAATGTTTTATCAACATGGTGTATGTCCATATGGAATAGTGTTTGTGCCTGTGGGTGTGCACACGTGTGTGTGTGTGTGTGTGTGTGTGTGTGTGTGTTTTCTGAGCTGTAACATGGAACTGCAGGCTGCTGGGAGCCATTTCTCTCTGACAATGAAGGAATCTACTGGGGCCTTTTGACTCACTTAGTGCCATCTTTTTCTGTAATGAAAACAAACAGCCCCAGGCTGCTGTCACAATAGGGTGGGTGCTCCTGGGAGCTCTGAGAACTTGTGTATATCAAAGGATCAGCCGATGGATAAGTTTCTCTATTGGTGATACTATGGCTTATAGCTCCACCTGTGGACTTTGACTGATACCAGCACAATTTTTAATACTGATAACACGTGCTCACAGATCCTAAAATAGATCTAACATCGATCTGCAATGAAGCTAGTTTGAAATATGGGTCCCTAAGGAGGAGCTTTCTAGGGAGCTCCCTTATCATGTGATATGTGTAGTGGGGCTTCACTTTGTGCATTATACTTCTGGATCTGTTTGACGGACTTCTGCTATTTCATTCTGATGAATTCCCTCTATCTGCAGCCTGTTCAGTATGAATCTGCATAGAAATGTAATGGCTGTCACTAGAAACCTTCCTTATCCCCATCTTCCCCTGGACCCTCTCTCTATCCTGCCAGAATTATCTCTGTTGAGCTGCCACCCAGTGCTCGTCGTTTTGGGGTGCAGTTCCGCTGGTGGCAGCCATACCACTCGGGCCGTGGGCTGGACGTTTGGGCGCTAGATGAAATCTCCATGACCTCTGTTCTCTTCAATACCATCAACCTGGACTTTGGGAATGTGCTGGATGTCACCCAGAGCCTGGGCTTCTACCTGGGCCATGTACAGCCCTATTGTGACCATGACTGGACACTAAGGTACCCTATGGCCATGCAGGTTGTGTACTAAAATGTAATGCAACACGCATTAATAAAAAAGTGATAGACTGCAGATTGATGCTGTAGATCCAGATACACATCACTTCTTTCCCTTTTGGTCCATTTAGTGCACTGGGGTTTTAAACATCCTTGTGATGGGATGATGTTTTTTTGGCCCTTTCTCAGCTTCTCCAGGGATCCTACCCCTGGCTCCAGTATCCGCTATGTGGAGACTCAGTCCATGCAGATTGGTGCCTCCTACAGCATCCAGTTCTCACTAGTAATGGGCTGCGGACATGAGGCATCCCCAAACATTGACACGCAGGTTCGCCTGGAGTTCTCCACCAATCATGGCCTTACTTGGCACTTGGTGAAAGAGGTGAGGCCCTTTACTGATCCTGAGGGTCCTAAAGAATAGGAAGCTGTACAACAATTGTGCTACACAGCTGCACAGTTCTTACATGCATGATACAAAATGGATAAACAGAAGTACACATCAGTAGTGCAGTTTTGTGATGCTGGGAAAATCTTCCATTATTGCTAAATTAACTTTAAACCGTATACTATACATTCCTTGTATATCCACACAGTTGTCTTACTGTAGCTGAGTGATGGTCTCCAAATGTCTTCAGCATGCCTACATACTGATGGCAGGTTATGTAGCTGCATTGTGTTTGCAACTGGCAAACTGTGTACTGTGCCATACCCTGCCCAGCTATGATCTTTATGTTTTCCCCAGGCTTGTCTCCCTGGGATGCCCAGCTGCCCTGAGTTCACAGCAGCGAGTGCATACCACCCCTCAGAGTTTGCTGACTGGAGAAGAGTCACCTTGCCTCTGCCTCATAAGACATGGTGGGTGGGAGGAAAATGGGCTTGTGCAGTGCTCTGTGTACACACACCCCATAATCTCCTGTAGCTTAGCACAGACACTCAGAACCTGCTAGCTACAGCTGACCTTCGGAACTTTTTCTGTACTTTACTGTAGCCCTTTCAAAGACCACCTGCACTAACAGACTCGTGCCTCCTAGTGGCATGTTAGAAGACACATTCATGAGACTCTCTTTCCATGTCCCTATCCTTTCTCCTGTCCCTTTATACGGCAGTGTACATTAATTTGATTACTTTATTAATGGGAGTTGATGGTATCTAACTGGAGATTAAACTGTGCTCCAGATGAGGTCAGAGGTTATATAATATTTCAACAGGAAATGGTCACGCTCCTATTCCAGATCCTTTCTCTTGCATACTAAACATTTACACATGATGGAAGGGGTCATAGAAGTGACATAGATAGCAGCTGTAGCACACTGCTACAGCCATATTTTATAGCCATCTCTTAGTTCTATGGATGTATAGCATTTGCTAAAGGAATCATTGCTTTGCATCACAAAACATCAGTGAGATCATCACTCCCAAAGGATCTTCACATCCATTCTAGACTGGCTTTTATTATGCCTGAATAGTGGGATACATGCATAATCTGGGTGGAAGATAGCATGTTATGGGACAATCAGGTATTTAAAGGATGAACTTTGTCATTTTACCAATACATTTCAGGGAAAATGATGTATACTGGTATATGTTAATGTTCAGAATAATTCTGAATATGCACAAATGCAATCTCTACAGTCTCATGGATTAGATCTCAGTTTTAATGCGTACCCTATATCTAGCATTGACCAGCTCCTAAAAACAACTGGAAGGGCCAGTTATTATAACTGTCAATTGCTACAAAGTTTACAGATAAGCCCCCCAGCAGGAGAATGTTGTAGCATATATAATCTTTCAAAAAGGGCTTGTTCCAATTTGCAGTAATGCCTTTTGTGTTAGATGGGGCTTCAGTCATCTTCCAGCAGCTGAAGGATAGGATTCTACAGCAGACAGGATAGTATATTTGGATGATGTGTTTGGAAGGAGCTTCCCTTTTTGTCATGTCTGGAGCTCATAAGCTGACCATTTCCTTTTTTGAGTTCCTCCCCCGACAAGAGGAACCTACAAGGCCTTATAGTGGAGTGTTCGTCCTTATTATTTCTGAGATTAATGGGGTTCCCTTGTCTCCCCGCTTTCACTGATGGTCTTAGGTCCAGTGCAACACGATTCCGGTGGATCCAGAACTACTACAGTGAGCAGGATGAGTGGGCATTGGATGACATCTACATCGGACAGCAGTGTCCTAACATGTGCTACGGTCATGGATGGTGTGACCATGGACACTGTAGGTGAGACCTCTTTCTCTCTCACACACACACACACACACACACACACACACACACACACAAGTGTGGATATTTCCTCAGTACCATGATATTATCTTTGCTTTATCCTCTTTGCCTTCAGGTGTGATGATGGCTTCATGGGCCCAGACTGCCAGCCATCCTCTCCACTATCTTCTAGTGTTCTTTCAGACTTTGAGTCTAAGGGGGCAGTGCTTACCACCTGGCAGGAGGTGATTGGTGGAGAGGTGGTAGCCCCTGACCAAGGTTGTGGGGTGGTTTCTTCAGGGTCCTCACTCTACTTCAGCAAGGTATGGGATGCTGCTGCCTGCTATTTATCAACGTGTCAGCCTACTATTTACAAAATATGGGTCCTACAGCTGTGTCTGTTGTAATTCTGAGCAATGTTTTAACAAAGATTTAGAGTAGTGCCACTTAAAAATAGAGAAGACATCATAAGACAAGAATGCATTCGTAGTACCTGTAATTTCAATTTTGTGCTGGTGCTCTGTTCTGCTGACAGGGGGGTCTGAGGCAGTTGGTGAGCTGGGACCTGGACACAGAGTGGGCAGAGTTTGTACAGTTCTACCTGCGTGTGGGTGGGGACTGGGCCGAGTGCAACAATGCTGACAGCAGGGAGGAGGGTGTGCTACTTCAGTACAGTAATGATGGGGGCATCAGCTGGGGCCTCATTGCTGAGATGTACTTCACTGACTTCACAAAACCACGGTGAGGGCTCCAACACTTTATTTATCTAACTAATGCTTTTCTCCTATGTTCTTTATAATGATATACATTTATACAGCTATAAATGTTTGCTATGTTAAAATCAGATGATATATCAAAACCTTATATTTAAATCAATGAGTACCTTGAGAGTAGAAGGAGGGGTTGATATCTATGTTGGGTAAAACCTATTTTGAGTGCAAGACAGCAGCTGTAACTACTACACCACCTGCTGCCCCTTTGTTCACATTTAAATGTATTAATTTAGATTAAACTTTTCCCTAAAGATACTTCTAGTAAATTAATCATTTATTCAGCTGGCTAACTTTTAGTGGAAAAACTTTACAGTGTCTCTCTTACTCAAGAGTTCTGCAGTAGGAGACATGATTTGAACCTAGAACCTTTGCAAGGAAGATAAACGTTCTGACCACTGTGCCCCCTACTTCCACCTGTCAATAAGGAATAAATAAAGAAAATTAAGTCGTCAATAAAGGGCCAATCTACCCCATTCTTATAAAGGAAAAACTCAATTATGTATCCCGAGAGGCTGCTTCTGTTGATGTATCTGCATATCTGGCAGTCTTTCATTGGTTTACAGGTAATTGCTATGTAAATACAAGTGCAGTCAAACATCTCTGTTTACCTGAACACATCTTTTTACAGTTTTGTGCACTATGAGTTGCCACCAGCTGCCAAGACCCCCTGCACACGCTTCCGCTGGTGGCAGCCCCTGCACTCCGGCGAGGGCTATGACCAGTGGGCCATTGATGATGTCATCATCCTGTCTGAGAGAGAGAAGCACATCATTCCTGTAGCCAGCCCCACCCTACCCCAGGTGAGCTCCCCGGTGGTCGGGGGCAGGTTTCCTTTATGGACAACCAACAGGTTTGCTGGCAGTGAAACAGCGTAGTGCATGTACTGCCCTGCTCATTATCTTACAGAACTTCTATGAGAAGCCGGCATTTGACTACCCACTGAACCAGATGAGTGTGTGGCTGCGCCTGGGCAACGAAGGCATGGAGAAGGAAAGCAACATCAGCTACTGCGCCCCGACACCTTCTGCAATGATTTTTGGTCGCTCTGATGGTGACAGGGTGGCGGTCACCCGGGACCTGGCCCTGCGCCCTGGGTACACCCTGCAATTCAAGGTATTTTCCTGGGGGGGCCCAAGTGACATCCAGTTTATTAAAGGACATGTTCTGATTTTCATAATTAATTAAATAATGGTTCTGAATGTTATTTAACAAATATGAAGGTATGTTGTCTGTTATTCAACTTGAAATGCAGGTGACTACAGAGCTGACCATTTACCTTGACTGGTTATTGTTGTCACCATTCTTTTTTTTTGCCACTTTATTTGAAGCTGAACATCGGCTGTGAGTCACAGTTCAGCTCCTTGGCGCCGGTGTTACTGCAGTACTCCCATGATGCTGGGCGGACCTGGGCTCTAGTGCAGGAGGCGTGCTATCCTGGCATGCTGGCTGTGAGCAGCTGTGAGGGCAGCATGCGGGAGCTGAGGGAGCCAAGCATATACTACACAGGGGACTTTGAGTACTGGAGCAGAGTCACTGTGGTCATTCCCCGCAATGTAGCTGCCAGGTATTCTGACAGGAATTTGCGATGGCACACAGTGACTACTATTTTATTTTGCACAATCTCAGTTGTGAAATCTCATCAAGAAGGTGTTTCTAGCTGCATACTGTTACCTTCTCTATGTTTACATTTACTTTGATTTGTCTAGTAGACACTTTTCTTAAAAGTGATGTACAACTCTGTGAAGAAATGTGCATTAACAGCCGACAAAGACATAGATGCTGACATGTGATTCTCAAAGCACAGTCAGCTTGCCTAATACTACCATGCTTTATTGTCTTTATAACTGGTACAATACAAAGGTAATGTGTTAGGCAATGTAGTGTAAATTTATTCTTCAGATAGGAAATCAGGAGAAAAGTGAGACCAAAAGAAATGTGTTTTGGAATCCTGCTTTAATGTTGAAAGGGATATAGTTGTTCTGAGGACTGAGGGAGCTCATTCCACCACATAGTAGCCAAAATTGGGAACTTTTGGACTTTTGACTTTGGACCTTTTGACCTCTTCTCTATTCCCTTTGCCTCCCTACCCTCTTTCTCTTTTTCACCCCCAGTAAGACGCGGTTCCGCTGGTTCCAGGAAAGCAGCATACACCCGGATGCCCCCGCCTTTGCCCTTGATGGGGTGTATATCTCAGAGCCCTGCCCCAACCACTGTGGGGGCCATGGGGACTGCATCTCTGGCGTCTGTTTCTGTGACATGGGCTACACAGGTATGACCCAGACTTATAGAGACACAGACAGACACTGACTGGAAGGAAAGAAAGGAGGTGAAAATAGGATATGGTGCTAAGAAGGGGACAATGTTGGAGAAAGCATGATGAAAAATGGAGAGGAGAATAAGGGCGCAAGGATTTTTTTATTGGGCACATCAATTGCAATAAATCCAGAAGTGATCAAGCAGCACTGTACTAAAAAATGGTGCAGAGCTCCTATGAGTTATAAAGGTCAAATCTGTACTGTATCCAACATTAAAGTTCTTTGAATAAAAAATAAAGTCCACAGAAAATCTTCTGTGGTTAAGTACACAACTTAGCTTACAGTTACAAAAAGGATTTACTTCCACAAAAGCTCTGCTGAAACTATAGTTCTTAGGGCTTGTTTTACATGGTACAGTGTGTCAAGAGTTTGTCTGACTTGAAGGTTTTTATCTGTGTGTGGTGGTGTGTATTTATCCCAGTGGAGCAGGACAGCTGTGTGCCTGCTATGCCAAGCCCCACTGAACTGATTGAAGATTTTGAGGGCAAGCTGAGCCCCCTGTGGCAGAGTCTGTCTGGGGTTCAGACTGATGCTGGCTGCGGGACCATAGCTGATGGGAAAGCTTTGTACTTTAGCAGCTCTGGCAGGAGAGAAGCACGCACTGCCCCCCTGGACACCAGCAACAGCCGGTTGGTACTCAGCCATTGACCAGATTCCCCCACTGCCCATACCTACTATCTTCAGCCTTCTTCTCACACCTTTGTGTCTCTGTACCCTACAGTCTGGTCCAGTTCTATGTTCGAATTGGTGGGAAAAGTATGGGCTCAAGCTGTACCCGGCCACGGTCCCGAAATGAAGGTAAACACTTTGTTCCCATCTTGGGCCATTTAGAAAAATAGAAAAATATTTGCTAGAAAGTTAGGATTTATTAAGGAATCAGAGTGGGATGCGTGCATGGAGTAAATGTTTATCAGTTCTCTGGCAGTCATCACTGCTCAAAGCACTCATTCCGAGGCACTTGGTTTAAGAGATGGCTCTTCTAGAATGTGGTCTCCCAGAGTAGACATAAGAACGCCTAATATGAGCAACAACATTACAAAAATAACAAGAAACTTATCCCACTTGGAAAACACAGAATTAGATTTTTTTTTCTATCTAGTATTTCATGAGGATTCTTTGTTACCATGCTGGATGCCTGCAGCTGTCGGCTGTCATTGCATGTAATACATCAAACAGCTTGTCTCTTTGAAGCGAACATATTGTGTTGTGCTGTCAGTTAAGTCTTACTGCTGATTGACAGGCTTTGGATGTTCCCTGTATCTAGTTATTCAGAGCAAAGGGAAGCAGGCTGGTGTGTTGGCCTTGCTCTCTGCCCTGTCTCTGTGTGCTCAGTACTTTATTCTTCCATGCTCAGGTGTGATTGTCCAGTTCTCCACCAACAACGGTGTGCAGTGGCACTTCCTCCGAGAACTGGACTTCAGCGCGTTCCTGG
The DNA here is from genome assembly GCA_900497675.1 of Arapaima gigas. NCBI lineage: Eukaryota > Metazoa > Chordata > Actinopteri > Osteoglossiformes > Osteoglossidae > Arapaima > Arapaima gigas. Next base: position 287,230 of record UFQX01000266.1, on the reverse strand, counting down.
AGCCCCAGGTGGTGACTATTGAGCTACCTCCTGCAGCCAAGACAACCCACACTATATTCCGCTGGTGGCAGCCACGGCAAGGTAAGAACCTTCAATCTGAGGGATCCCCTTGGTGAAAGAGAACCTCGGTTTTTTACTGTTTCATGAAACAAGACTTGATCAGTAATATTGATGGATAAATAATGATATCTTTTTCTCTGTCTCTGAAAATTGCCATTTTCTCGCAGTAGGTAAACATGCTGCCCAGTGGGCTCTTGATGATGTCCTCATTGGAATGAATGACAGCTCCAGGACTGGCTTTCATGACAAGTTTGATGGACCATCTCCAGTACGCCATAACTGGTATCGTGTGCAGGGGGGCGAGGTGGCTGTGGACTGCCTGTCTCTGGACACAGTACTCACCTTTGGCTCAGAGTCCGGTGACAGTGAGTCTATTTGTTAACATCAGTGTAAAGGATGTAACATTACAACAACATTATATTTATTCATTTGCTAAACACATTTGATTTTGTTTTGTACTGCTTGATCAAGGGATTTGCAGCAGGAGGTGGGGTTTAAACCTGGGTCCTTTAGGTACAAGGCCAGTCTAACCATAACACTACCTGCTACCCCTCAGACATATACATCATTCATCATCTTAAAAACACCATATGAACTGTGGAAGCAAACTGAATTATTCTCTACTTTGTTTTGAGGCATTTTACTGCTGCGTAACACCTAGACACAGAAATGGGAAAACAATTTTAAAATTCTGTTTTATAAAACCTTACTGAAATGTTCTTCACATGCACTCAAAGAACATGTATAATCTAAGTTTAACAAAACACAAAAACCCATTAGAATGCTTCACCTTTTCACCTACTAGTTCACTTTGTGGATTTTAAAACTGTAGCCAAAACTCAGGCAACATAGGCTGGAGGCTGCACTCCCAAAAAATTTTAAACCTTAAACCTAAGCTGGTGTTTCAATGCATGTTGTTGCTTTAGTTGCTGCTTTTGATACAGTAAGGCAATTTACAGGAAAGAATGCTATTTTGAAATTCTTATTTAAACATTAAAATTGCAGTAATTTATAGCTGTGTGACTTTTTGCACAATGCAAATTACCGTCTTGTTACACTTTTAGACAGCTTGGTATTTCACTGAAGCCCTCACAGGGCCCTCTGTGGACATGAATACTGAATATTCTTAAGCAGTGGGCCTCCTATAGCTCTACATTGCAACAAAACATCTATATGTCAAACATTCTGGGAAATGGCTCAACCTACGCTTGTGTGTGACTGTCTATCTGTATGTTTGTATGTGTATGTGTGTTTATCTCTGCAGAGAAGCCACGGTATGCCGAGAGCTGGGATTTTGAAGTGTCAGGATCCTCCTTCCTCCAGTTTGACTTCAGCATGGGCTGCAGTAAAGCTGCCTCCAACTCTGCTTCTCATGGGGTGCGCTTGGAATACTCCACTGATGGGGGGCGCCGCTGGGCCCTGGTCACACCTGAGTGTGTCCCACCAGCCATTGGCTGCTCCAGTTACACTCAAAGCTCCATCTACAGCACTCAGCAGTACACCCGCTGGAGGAGGGTCACTGTCTACCTTCCTAGTGCTGCTAAGTAAGCCCTGCCTATGGACAGAACTTCTTGGGTTCAGGTGGTTCTGATACAAGACATATAACAGTCCTGGAGCAGTTTCCTTAACGTATGTACATCTCTCATCTTTTTCCTCATCAATTTAAATCCAGCTCCCCTAGGACACGGTTCCGCTGGATCCAGCCCCATTTCACCCCTGGTGCGGACGGGTGGGCGCTAGACAATGTACTGCTGACGCCCGGCTGCCCGTGGATGTGCTCAGGCCATGGCTTGTGTGATGGAGGCCATTGCATGTGAGTCAAACATTTTACTTTAGTGGTCCTTTTCCATGGACATTGTTGCACCTATCCTTTTGTGGCAGAGCTCCTTATCACTACCATCCTGACCTGGCTGGGCTCTCCCCTCCCCTCTGACAGATGTGACCGTGGCTATGGAGGTGTGCACTGTGTCCCCATGACCCCCTTACCTTCAATGCTGAAGGAGGATTTCAACGAGAACTTGAGGGCAGAGGAGTGGCCGGAAGTGTATGGGGCTGAACGTGGCAGTCTCAGTGGGGAACCCCTCAAATCAGGCACTGCCCTCATCTTCAAAGGGGTGCGTATGCATGACACAGCTTTTACACTTTAATATTGCATTTAATTTACTTCATATCCATGTTAAAAACAAAAAGTGTGACCCCACAGAGCAAAGAGAAGCATTGTTAACTGTATTCTCTTGCTCCCTTGTCACATGGAGCACTGTGCCTCTGAAGAATCACATATTGCCCATTACCCTCTCATACTCAGCTACAGATTTCTTCCTTTATGTGGTTATAAGGTTTCTGACCCTTTTCTGTTTTTTTCTGATTCTATGGCACCCAGGAAGGCATCCGAATGCTGGTGTCCCGTGATCTGGATTGCACCAGCGCTCTCTACATTCAGTTCTCCTTCAAGTTCATTACCAAGGGTGTGTGTCACAGTCCACTCCTTCTTAATTCGTCTGTGAGTGTGTGTTGTGTTGCTCTGCAGTTATTTTTGCAGACATTTTATTTTGTTCCATGATTGTACATAGTCAAGTTAATGCATGCTGAATGTGTGTGTGTGTGTGTGTGTGTGTGTTTAAACAGTGCTCCCGGAGCGTTCCCACTCCATCCTCCTGCAGTACTCGGTGAATGGGGGCATCAGTTGGTTTTTACTGGACGAGTTCTATTTTCCTGCATCCACGGCCACACTGTTCCTGCATCTGCACCTTCCCCACAGTGCTCAGACAAATGCAACGCGCTTCCGCCTCTGGCAGCCCTACAATAATGGTGAGATGACTCAAACACTGAAAAATGCACACACACTAATGCAAATGGGACCAGAAGGCATTTGCAGCATAACATATTCTGAAAATTAATTTATTTGTAGTTTATAGTTCATTTATTTATACTTTATCTGTACTATTTTCATCAACAGCTCATGCAGTGTAGGGTCTCAGTGTCCCTCTATCCTGGAAATCCCAGCCATTACACAGGATACAGTGTGAACTGGACACAATTTTATTTTGTTATCTTTTATTAACATGAAACAATGTCCCATCTCCTTTAAAACTGACTCAAAGTGTAAAACAGTGCAGTGTCTACAACCTTCTATTCAATGTGTCATGTTCAGTTTTATGAATGGATGATAGTGCTGTGTTCCTCCTGCACACCAGGTGCCACAGAAGAATGAAACATAAGCGTAGAGAAAGGAGTGAGTTGCAATGATATGGATTACAGGGTGGGGAAAACATACGAATGTCTTTGACCTTAAGACACTGTTTGTGTATGTGTCTGATCTGTGACTGATAGCAAAAAATTGAAAAAATGTGTGACTGGTGACTTAGGGTTTGGAATTAAAAAATAATAATAGTAATAATAGACACATACCTCTGTTCATTTATGGGGTAGTTTTGATAAAAATATCTATAGCAGTAATAAATATTAATATTGCTATAATAAAATGAAAAAGTAAAGTCACCCTTCCTCTCCACAGATTCATTGAAGTTTTATGCATTTTGTAGTTGGTGGCAAGTGGAAATGTGGGCCTTTTTTCACTGTGGAGCAAAGAAATTTCAGAAAATAGAATGATGACGAAAAATTGGAGTTAAAAACGGATAAATAGGGTGGCACAGCTGCCTCACAGCAGCCGTGCTGTTCGGGCATAGATGTGAACCCAGCTCAGTCCGTGTGGAGTTTGCACGTTCTCCCTGTGTCTGTGTAGGATTTCTCTGGGTGTTCTGGTGTGTTTCAGGTTAACTGGTCACTCTAAATTGCTTAGTATATGAATGTGTGTGACTTTGTGTGTGTGTGGCTCCTTTGTTATGGAGTGGAGAACTGTCCAGGGTACACCCCTTCTAGTTTTGCTCCTAATGATTCCGGAAAATGCGCCACACCACAGCAACCCTGACAAGGACAAGCAGTTGAGGAAAGTGAGCGAGTATGAGGGTGACTAGATAAATAAACGGTTTGTACCTTCAAAAATTGATAATTCAGTATTTGTAACGCAAGACACAAGAATATTGACACTGTGTCTTGTGCATTATATTGCTTGTAGGAAAGAAGGAGGAAGTGTGGGTGATTGATGACCTCATCATTGATGGCAGCTCCCTGCATAACCCCCCCATCCTGTCAGACAGCTTTGAGGGTGAGCCCCTCAAACATGGCTGGCTCTTCTACCCTGGGGGCAACACTGGCTTATACTGCCCCTTCCAAAAAGGGGTGCTGTGAGTATCAGCAAAATGTTTCTGTGTTTGAAAAATTAAGACAAACACAACGTTGTTGGATGAATTGTGACCACCGGTATTGATTAATGATACAGCCCAGTTATAATGGGAATTGATTTTGTTGCAGGCAGGATGAGTCGGCCATGGTTTTTGTCTCCAGTGAGCTTGGAGAACATTCAATAACCACGAGGGACATCGGAGTCACTGAGAACACAATCGTTCAGTTTGAGGTACTGAGGGGTTCCAGTGGCAGGTTGGAACTAGCCTCATATAGCAGTAGAAAAGTGGTCATTTCCAGCACCGAAATGTTCCTTACCGCTGTCCTTTCTGGTAGATCAACGTGGGCTGCACGACAGATAGCTCATCATCCCATGCTGTGCGCTTGGAGTTCTCCAGGGACTTTGGAGCAACTTGGCACCTGCTGGTCCCACTATGCTCTGGTGGGCCCCAGCCAAACTCTCTGTGTTCCACTGAACTGCACCCTGGAAGCATCTACTACCCTGGCACTACACAGGGCTGGAAGAGAGAGGTCATCCACTTTGGAAAGCTACGCCTCTGTGGGTGAGTGAATTTGAGAGACACATATGAGATATCTAAACTGAAGAATACTTTATATAATATTTTAGTTCAGTTTCTGCAAGTATACCACCTGTTAAAATGTATCTGTACTCTACTCTTGCTTGCTCCCTGTAGGTCAGTACGGTTTCGCTGGTACCAGGGGTTCTATGTAGGTGGTTCGGCTCCCCCAACTTGGGCCCTGGACAATGTATACATAGGGCCTCAGTGCAAAGATATGTGTAGTGGGCGGGGGTCATGTGTTGGAGGCACCCACTGCGTATGTGATCCAGGGTACTCTGGCCCCACCTGCTCTGTGCCTGATGCACCCAATCCTGACTTCCTGAAAGAAGACTTTGAAGGTACCAAACATGCTACTGTGTGAGGTTCCCTGTCTAAGGCCAAAACCTGTAAACTTGTACTTCATCTTATGGATATAATCAAAATGTAAATTTTCATAACTCCATCCAACACATGGAGGCATGATGTGGTTGATCAGCTGTTGTTTGTTGGCCCTTCTCTCTCTGGATATAGGCAGCTCTGTAGACAGCAAGCACTTCACACTGCTCAGTGGTGGCAAACCCTCCCGTAAGTGTGGCATCATGACCAGTGGGAATCACTTGTTCTTCAGCGAGGATGGCCTTCGCATGCTGGTGACTGCCGACATGGATCTGTCCAATGCCAGGTACAACATAGATGCTCCTCAGTTTTGACATGCATTGTGGTTTGTTTGAGGTTGACACACACTCTAATTCACAGTGGCATTCATTATGTGAATGTGGACCCTGGTGTTACACACTGCTTACACTGACTTCAACTGAACATTACATACACATACACTAAAAAAGCTTCTGGGGCCTCATTTCTGCTCCACCCCCACAGGTTTGTTCAGTTCTTCTTGCGACTGGGCTGCGGCAAGGCCCCCCCAGACCCCCGCTCCAAACCAGTTCTCCTGCAGTTCTCTGTAGATGGTGGCCTCTCCTGGTCCTTGTTGCAGGAGTTTCTTTTCAGCAATAGCAGCAACCACGCTCGTCTGGTGGCCCTGGAAATCCCACTCCGAGCTCGCACCCCAGCAACACGTCTGCGCTGGTGGCAGCCATCTGAGGATGGCCGCTTCCATAGCCCCTGGGTCATGGACCAGGTGAGCTGTGCAGACAATTTTTGCACAAAGCAAGAGGTGGGAAAACCAGGGCAGGTATTAGTGACAGGATGGCATTACAGGTGTGTGCTGTGTTATGCCAGGTGGTGGTGGGGGGCAGTGCCAGTGGATGGGGGCCCCTGGAGGATGACTTCTCCTCCATGGATGGGCGCTCCTGGCTTCTTCACCCAGGAGGCACCCGTATGCCTGTGTGCGGCTCTGTGGGTGAGGCCTTTGCCTTCATTGAGAAGTCCAACACACGCTATGCCGTCACCACCGACATCAGCGTGGGTCAGGATGCATTTGTGCAGTTCGACTTCTCAGCCTCCTGCTCTGTCACAAACTCCTGCTACAGTGAGTTTACTGTGAGGGGTGCCGGAGGAAAGGGGAACAAATGTCACTGGGGCTTGAAGCTAGAGGGATGAGTCCAAAATTACCAGTGTCAAAACAACATCATAATAACTAGACATTGTTTTGACTTTCTTATGTGTGTTTGACCGTTAATGTTTATTTGCACCCAGCTGTGGAACTGGAGTACTCCCTGGACCTGGGCCTCACATGGCAGCCGCTTGTGAGGGACTGCCTTCCCAGCAGGCCAGACTGCTCCTCCTACACACTTCAGAGGTTGCTTCTCTCAGATGTCTACAACAAATGGGGGCGTGTCACCGTGCCAGTGCCTCCTTACGCCAGGTAAGTCCCATCATGTCGTTGACATGGCTCTCCCCATGGTCTCAGCTTTGATCATTAGCCTTAGATTGTTCTTTTTCCTCTAAATTTTCTCTTAAGATTTTACAAGGTGTGAAACATACACTGATGCAGGGAAAATTTACAGCCATAACCTAATTTTATACAAAACAGCCCCTACCATCCCACCCAACCTGTACATTAATAAACTAAAACTCAAGCATAAACAAATGAAAATTTAAAAATTGCATAAATAAAGAAATGAGGAGAAAAGAATGTGAATGAAAACATTGGGCGGGGGGGGGGGGGTAAATAGTCCAGGTTGTAGTAGAAATTCCATCAAAAGCATCTCAAGGGTCCAGCAAATCCANGAGGGGGGGGGGGGGGGGGGGGGGGTAAATAGTCCAGGTTGTAGTAGAAATTCCATCAAAAGCATCTCAAGGGTCCAGCAAATCCATGTTTAAAATGTATGAGCACAGACACTGCAAAAGGCCAAAAGTCAGCATGATGAGGGAGGGGCACTATTTCTCACTTCAGAATGAGAAAATGTGCCAGTCAAGATCAAAAAGCTATTAGATTGTGGAGGTGGAATAACAAAAAGTGCTGAAGATGGAATTGTGACACATACACTAATGGAATGGACAGAATGTTAAATACTAAAGTGCAGAACTTGTAGAATAGGACTAGAAAGGCAAATAGGTCCAGAAGGTGTGCTCCAGAGAGGCAGGGGTATGACTGCATGTGTGACATGAGAAATCTACATCAGGGTAAATCTGTCCTGTAAACAAATAATCTGGCTTTAGCCATATTGACGATGTACAGCCTTGAACAGAATCTGATGTGTGTCAATAGAGGAGATATGTGCTGTGCTCAAAGTGAGTACTAGTCTTGGAGATCTTGGAGATCTTCTTGCTATGCCAGTCTTATAACAGTCAAAGAAATCAAGTGCATTTATTATGTTTATCCTTACACTGATCATGAAGGCGGTGTGTCTTGTTGTGACAGGTCACCTGCAACCCGGTTCCGTTGGCATCAGCAGGCCCCCTTTGACAAGCAGCAGACGTGGGCCCTGGACAACCTTTACATTGGTGACGGCTGCCCAGAAATGTGCTCCGGACATGGCCGCTGCCAGCAGAGCACCTGTGTGTAAGTGGTGCTGGGTGGATCTTGCCAGCCAAAACACTTAGAGAAAAGCTACCCAGGGGAACCATGTTAGTTTATAAACCACCTGTAGATACAGATCTGAATTTACTAGGATAGCCAACATTCTGAGAACAACAATAAAGTAGAAAAACAGATCATAGAAAAGAGACTATATTTACTATACACATTTTATGTTTGTCAAGGGTGGACATTAATGTTTGCCCAACTGTCTGGAAAAATGCTATTTGTGTAAATTTTCAGTCTGACCACAGTCATTTTGATAAATTGAGGTAAAATATTAAATTCAATGCTGCATGTTGCTGCCATCATAATAAAAAAAACAAAAACTGTGACATTGCTTAAATGAATTTAATGACAAGGTACAAGCAACAATAGTGGTTTGAATGACCACTACAGTTTCACCCCTGAAGGGATGCAACCCTGTGTCCTCACCTTGCCTCTTTCCCACCATTTCCCCAGGTGTGACCCTGAGTGGGGTGGGGTGTACTGCAATGAGCCACAGGCCCTGCTACCCACCCAGCTTAAAGACAGCTTCAGCCGCCCCCCAGCAACCAGCAGCTGGCTCCTGTTGACAGGGGGGAAGCTGAGCAGTGTGTGCGGTGCTGTGGCATCAGGAGATGCACTGCATTTCAGTGGGGTACGAGGGATGTGTCTGCCTGCCTGTCTGCCACTCCCCTTGTTCTGCCACTGTTATTCTTTTCATTCTTTTGCAAACCTTACCTGAATAAATGCATAATTTAAAGAGCAAAAATGGTAACACTCCAAAAAATCTGAAAAGCATTTTGTATCATTTCCTGTTACATTACTTCTTTAACTGACCACTTTGTCAGCAGTTTCTAGTTTTTCATTGTCACAAGTTAAAATATGTATGTTTTTAAAGAGGACATTTGTACCTCAGTTTACAAACATGAATGGGACCAAAAGTTTCATCATATCACTAATCGTTCATAAATCCACCCATTAAATCATGATCTCTAAATGCTGAATAATACATTAAATTCCTTGATATAGTCACAAGTTAATTTTTTTCAAAATATCATGACATAAAGCTCTGATGAATAAAAAGGGAAACCAAATGATTATCTTTTAACATGAGGCAACACTAAAGTTAAACCTGCTGCAAAAGGACTGAAAATATGAAAAAGTTTCCACGACCTCTTAGTCGGGGTGTTTTGTGCTCTGCTTTATACATGTGAGACAGTGTCATTGGGCAGGCAAGCAGAATGAAACAGAGGAGTAGGAAAAGATGAGTGAGTAGCAGAGCATCACGTGGGAAGAAAGTGGTAAAAAAAGTATTTGACTGGGTGTGTCATTTCCAAATGAGGACAACAAAACAGCACAAGGAAGGTACCCATTGATCACATAAACATGTTTGTCAGCATGTGGTCTCTTTCAGTTTGCAGTTGGAAAATTGTAATAATGGACATACCTCTGTGGATTGGGTGTTTTCCAACATATAAAAAATGAATTAAAAAATGAATGGAATCAATCTGTGAAGCAACCTCCTACCTCAAAACAGCAGAGTTTGAGTTTCTATTTAATTAAAAATAAATAACCTGAAAAATGTTTGTAACATGTGGTACAAGTGTACTGGAATCCCCTGCAGCTATTTGGTTACAGTTTCTTAAGCATTAAGTTGTCTGCTGCCGTTAAACTGACATGGAATATAGTGTTAAAAGTTTTTCAGTATTTTCTTTTATTTATTACTTCCTATAGCAGAAGCCAGTTGGGTAATTAACATGATCACAACTGTATTTAAAGATGTGATGTGTGGTACCCTTGCTTTTAGAGCTGCAGTCGTCAGCTGGTCACAGTGGACTTGAACTTGACCAGCGCTGAGTTTGTCCAGTTCAGCTTCATGTATGGCTGCATGGTACCTCCCAGCAACCGCAACCATGGTGTCCTCCTGGAGTTCAGCCTCAACGGGGGAATAACCTGGAACCTGCTGACAGAGATCTTCTATGACCAATACAGCAAGCCAGGGTAAGCCTTCATTTCAGGTCAGCATCTACACTGTTCAACACAGGATGCACGGCCAGCCTACAGCACATCTGAACAGAGCTTCCTGGTAGGAACCTGTAGGCAGCCCAGTACAAAGCCAATACCTCTTATTACTTGAACATTCATTTACCATGTAGCTTCCAATATTTTACTTTTGTTTTCTCGTTTTGAGTAGGTTTGTCAATGTGCTGCTGCCCCCTGCTGCACGGGAGGAGGGAGTACGAGTCCGCTGGTGGCAGCCACAACATGATGGGGCTGACCGCAGTGACTGGGCACTGGACAATGTACTCATTGCTGGTTCTGATCCCCGTGCTCAAATCTTGGACACCTTTGGTGGAGTTGCCTTGCCCAACCATGAGCGGTCACCAGCTGATGGAGCCCTCAATGGGCGTGTTGCCCACGTCACTCAGCTTGAGGAAACTGCCACTGGTAACATAGTGCATTTTACAGCTGTGCTATGTGCCATAACTTAGCTGAAAACATAGAGTAGGTGGGCTCTGAGACTGTGGTGAACACAGCAGTCATAATACCAATTCCCTCCTCTTTAATAGTGAGTGACCATTGGCTCTTCTCTGAGGATTGTCTGGTCCAGCGCTTCTGTGGCTCCTCGGATGGTGTTATGGTGTGCGGCAATGTGGATGGACGAGAGGTGTATGCTGTCACCCATGACATTGTCCCTGACCATGGCTGGGTCATGCAGTTCAAGGTTAGATGGCAGTCCTGCTTGTTCAGTACTAATCCATAATATTGCGTCACTGTTTTTTCAGATGAAATGGACTGCTGTTGGAATGTCATGAAGGCTGGCAACTTGTATGTTTTGATTATGAATGCAAAAATATTAGGCGTGTTGCCTGCTTTAGTCAATCACACAGGACAAAAAACTATCATAGGAATCCTTATTCAGATGCAGCTCTCAGAAGACAACAACAGTGTCTTTGTAATCAACACCAACAAATATGACCCTTTTGCCTTCAGCTAGAACAGGATAAAACAAAAAGGAATTAAATAAAATATGGTATTGGTCTGTCCTATAACACCAAGAGAACACATATCTTGAACATGTAATTTTTACGTGCATTAACCATGGAAAATAAATATAACAATTTCTATTTGTATGGTGAACATAATTTATGTCAACTTCCACGTGTTTGTCTAACATATTTTCTGCTCTCGGAATTAATTTCCTGCTTAATTTCCTCCCTATTTAGAAAATGACATTTAAACTGCTGCTTTAAAAAAACAAGCAACAAAAGCAATACAAATATACACAATCCTACTAGAAAACGTGTGACATAAGAAATATAAAAAGCATCTTGTTGTAACAAACAAAATGGGATCCTGCAAGCTTACTTCAGCAAACTCAGAGTCCAAACCAACTTTAACAGCACTAGTTGCGTCTTGTGTTAAGAACATCTGTCATGAAGTTTTCTAAAATACGAACACTTCCAAGGTTATTTGTCTTTATTGCATTGTCTTCACACTTCTGTTCTGTTAAAATTTCTCTGCTGCAAAGTGAAAATTGCTTGTGATTCCATTGTCTGCCAGTAGATAGCAGTAAAATGCACTTTGCGGGTTGGGGGTATATTTATTTTTTTATAGCCGAAACTTTTACAGAAAGCACCCATCAAACAAATAGAGGGATTTATCAATTATTACATGTTTTTATCTCAAAACTGAATGTGAAACAAAAGTGAGACAAAATTTAGGTGATGAACCGATTGCTTCGATGTGTCTGGTAAAAGACAGTTGGGATTTTAAGGTGAAACACTTTCTAATAGTTTCTGCAACTCAGTCTCCCTTCTCCACTGCATTGTTTTATTCTGAAGCACAGCAATATCACAAACACCACATGGTTGTGTGTGCAAAGCAGACTACAGTGAAGGAGACATTGAGGTGATTGAGGTATTTTCAAGTAGATTTAACAAAAAAAATTAGTGTGGTCTCCAAACAAAAACAAAATATTATTTTCTTATAATTACCACAATACTGTTGCTCTGAATGTCTCTGGGTTTATGTGCACAGCATGACATACCTGGACACATACTTTCAGTACTTGTCCAAACTTCTCCATGCTCTTAGAATTAGTGCTGAGTCTGGGCTGTGTTTATGCAGATGGCCATGGCCTGTGGTGTGCCAGACCACCCAGCTGAGAGACAGGTACATGTACAGTACTCCGTGGATTTCGGGGTGTCCTGGAAGTACCTGGTCTCACAGTGCTTGCCGGCCGACCCGCAGTGTGGTGGCCAGGTGTCGCAGCCTTCTGTCCTCTTCCCAGCTGAGGGCTGGAAACGTATGGTATACCCACTGCCTGAGAGTCTGAGGGACACGTGAGTAGCTTCTGTCACCAAAAAAGTGTTCTGTACTACTGCTGTCACTATGCTGCTACAGCTACAGTCTCTTTTCAAAAGACAGGTGCATTTGTCAGTAGCTATCAAAATCATAGCATTCAGGAGGTGTGGACAGCAGTTTTCCATGAAGCGTGCATGTGTTCGCAGATCTGTGCGGTTCCGCTTCTACCAGCAGCACTCGGATGCCCAGTGGGCCCTGGAAAACTTTTACATCGGGCCAGCATGTGATGGCCACTGTGGTGGCCATGGAGACTGTCTGGACCAGCGCTGCCTTTGTGACCCAGGCTTTTCTGGACCTATATGCCATGCCAGTACACCACTTAGGGTACTGGCATCACCCATAGCCTGCCTTAAGTCTCCAGCACCCAGCTGCAGCCCTGAACAATTTTGGACTTTACTCTCCTCTCACATCTCTTCAGGTTTCCCTGAAGGAACGCTTTGACTGGGAGGGATCTCCAGACCCACAGTGGCAGATCTTGGAGGGTGGTCGCCCCTGCACTGACTGTGGGGTCCTGGTGGAAGGGACTGCCCTCTACTTTGGAGGAGCCAATGCTAGACAGGCTGTCACCATGGATCTTGACCTCCGTGGAGCCAAGTTAGTGCATTCCCTTTCCAAGTCTTATTTTTTTTTTAGTGACCACTGCATGATAAAACAGCATTGTTTGATTGCACTGACAGGTTTGTAGAATACTGGGCGAAGATTGGCAGTGAAGACAACATGACCATGTGTCACAGACCCACGTGCCGTAAGGAAGGTGTTCTGCTGGACTACTCCACCGATGGAGGTACTGCTGCTGCCCACAATCTGATCTTCACTTTAGCCCCCGGCTTTGAGAAAAGATCTCATAAACCTAAGGCTGGAAGATAGCAGACCAGGCTTTCCATCCTACCATTTTGAAAGACAGGTTGTCTGAATTTTCTTTCTTTTACTTCTCATAGGTGTGTCCTGGACTCTGCTGCATGAAATGGACTACTTGAAGTATGTATCCATGCGAAGGGATTACATAATGCTACCAGAGGGGGCACTGACCAATTCCACTCGCCTTCGCTGGTGGCAGCCCTTCACCATGTCTTCTGGCCTGGCCACGCCCAGCTTGGACCGTGCTCAGTGGGCCTTGGACAATATACTGGTGGGTGGTTCTGACATCAATCCAAGTTTCCTGCTGGATACCTTTGATGAAGGTGAGAAGTACAGTGCAGGGTCATCCTATTACTACACTATTTTTGATGAGCTAAAGAACGTCTGCCTTCTCATTCTAGCACTCTAACCCCACCCATTCCTATTACACTTCCACCTTCTTTGTTCTCCCTTTCCAAACCTCCCACAGAGGGCATGTCACATGAAGAGAGCTGGAGCTTTTACCCCAATGCCGTGCGCACAGCAGGCTTCTGTGGCAATCCCTCCTTCCATCTGTATTGGCCCAACAAGAACGAAGATGGAACTCACAACATCCTGGTGACGCGTGAGCTCATCATCCAGCCAGGCTACATCCTCCAGTTCAAGGTCAACCTTCCAGTAACCGTGTTGTATAATGGCTCTCTTTATGATCACAACCTAGTTTGTGTGACCCATGTTCCCATGTAACTTGCTCTAGATTGTTGTGGGCTGTGAGGCTGACCGCTGTGACGACCACCACTCGGTGATGCTGGAGTACAGGAAGGACGCCAGGTGTTGGACAGTGATACTGTGCAACATGTCCCTTTTCAAATACTACATGTAACAGTGGATCTTTTTCATGTTGAGTGTATACTGGCATGTAGGCTTGATGAATCCTCTCGTATCTATCCTACCCAACCACTAGGTCTGACTCATGGCAGCTGGTCCAGTCTGAATGCCTTCCCTCTTCTGTGAACAATGTTGGATGCTCCCCCTTCCAGTTCCATGAATCCACCATTTACAGTCCAGTCAACAGCTCAGCTTGGACCAGGGTCACAGTCCAGCTGCCTGACCATGTCTCCTCTGGGTATGAGAACAGTGTCTATTATCATACCTCAGAAACATTTGTAAAAATTTTTTGTAAAAACTGTTCACGCCATCCAGTGCTGCTTTGTTATTCGAAGCAAGAATATTAGCTGAGCTGACCACTCCCTTTGTCACAGATCATTTCTACCCACCCCTGTTCCCCGGGGTTTACATTCTCTGACCTCCCATCCCTTCTCTGCTGCAGTGCGACGCAGTTTCGCTGGATCCAGAAAGAGGGTGCTGGCGAACGACAAGGCTGGGGAGTGGACCATGTGTACATTGGGGAGGCATGCCCTGGGCTCTGCAGCGGGCATGGTTACTGCACCAGTGGTGCCATCTGCATCTGCGATGAGGGGCATCACGGTTGGCATCATGGCTAGTTTGCAACATAGGAACAGTTTAAAAAATATCAAATTTACCTAGATCTGATTACATTACAGTTTCATAGCGTAGTGTCCAATGAATCCAGGATAGGTTCTAACCCCGGCCAGGATTAAGAGATTAAGAATGATGGATGATAGCTGGATGGATACTTACATTTATATGACATATATAATTAAGTATCTATTGTATGTGATGTAATGACCTCTTGTTCAGGGTATTTTCAATTTTCCCAGGATTTGACCCTAAATAATTGTTACATAACTGAATTATCAGTTACTGAAAACAGATAACTCAGTGAATCATATATAAATTTGCAAGTGTGTCTACCTCACTGATGTTTGGGTAAGATTTCTGTTTAGCTTCTCTTATCTATCTTGTTCCATCCCTCCATCACTGCTGCTTCCTCTGTCAAGGTGATGACTGCTCCCTAAATAATGCTGAGCTACCCAGCTCCATCAAAGACAACTTTGAATCTGGCAGTGTGTCAGAGGAGAGCTGGCAGCTCATCCAGGGAGGGGGCGTGGGCAGTGGGTGTGGCCAGCTGTCACCCCACGCCCATGGAGACTCGCTCTACTTCAATGGGTGCAAGATACGGCAGGCCATCACCAAGCCCCTGGACCTCACCAGGGCCAGGTATCCAGTGACAGCCTCTACTGTTTGGTTAAGGATTTAATCTCATGGCAGGTTTGCATGTGGATCTTGGTGAAGGGAAACCAAAACTTCTCCGACTTGCCCCCTCTTACATACCTTAAAATAAACATGCTATGACATTCAGAGTACAAACGTGTCTCTTTGATCAAATGATGTCCGTACAGTAAACTCCATAAACCCATAAACAAAGTCCAACAGCAGGTCAGGATAACAGGTATATCTGCTAAATTCCACCACAGTAGAAAACAAACTCCCACAATGACTTTTTAATAAATAATTATAGTTTTAATCAGTGCTTTTTTAGTAAAACTACTTTTATTTTTAATAGGTCTTCACAAACAGTGGCCAGAGTCACAAAAGAATTTGTCTCCTTGTTTTGTCAGTGAAATTTTATATACCAACATGCATAAATTATTCTCTGGTGGTTGCCCAAAATGGTAGCATCAAATTCTGTTTGCCACCTGTTTTTTGATGTCTGATGCTTGTGACTTTCCCCTTCTCAATCTTTGTTCCTCTGTCCTGCAGTAAGATCATGTTCGTGCTGCAGATTGGCAGTGTGTCCCAGACAGACAGCTGTAATGCTGCGTTGGATCGACCCGACACTGTGGACCGGGCTGTCCTCCTCCAGTACAGTGTCAATCATGGCGTCAGCTGGCACGTTATCGCACAGCACCAGCCCAAAGACTTCATCCGGGCCCAGAGGGTGTCCTATAACATCCCGCTGTGAGTGCACAGTGCATTTTGAGAGAGTCTACCTTTTCATCATTGTTCCAGTGTTTGTCTCTGTAACCTGCAGAAAAGTCACACTCTACACTTTTACTCCACCTTTCAAACCTAACTGGGGCACAAACTCTGTTCATATCTTTGAATTGTTCATACGTCCACCTAGTATGTCACAACGTGTTGTTACTTCTGAGCTTCAGGCACCAGAGGAGATTAAATGAGTGTAGTAGAGAAAGGCCAGTAAGTTTCAAAAAGTGTTAAAAAGTATTTCACCTTGAAATCCTCAAAGTATTTCACCTGCCATGTTCATCACAGAAACAAAAATGTAATAACAAACATATCCTAATCCACAAGATGCTGCAAACCATCCTGCTCCCCTCATGCACCCCCCACCTTCTCCTTCCTTATCCCTCCTCCTGTCCCCTCATCTCAATGTGTTTTAGTAGTGCCAGAAAATGGAAGTGTAGGCCATTTTTGCTCTGCTAGAGAGAAATTTTAGAAAGTAGAACAGTGGAGAAAATGCCTTTAAAATTAACTAAACTTTGAAAAGTCCATTCTGTAAAAATTTTTTTTGTATGCTTTTAAACATGAGGTTTAGGTGTATACAGGGCAAGCATGTAGAAAGGAGGGAAGTCCTACTCTATGTTTACACACCGATGAAGATTGGCTGCTGGAAAATTTAATTGCTGTTTTCTGTATCCTTCAACGCAACCCAGGGAGGCTCGGGTGAAGGGTGTGAATCTCCGCTGGTGGCAGCCTCGTCATGGTGGAACTGGTCATGACCAGTGGGCCTTGGATCATGTTGAAGTTGTCCTGTGAGTACTGCCATCACTTGTGTCTGGGCTGCACTTGGAGGGTCACGTGAACACATACATACACATGTTCCATCAACCTATCTTTTCCCAAGACACTTCACCTACTGTGATTAGTCACCACAGGATCCTTGGTTAGATTATCAGAAATCATTGCACTGACACACCACTGAGCACCTGTAACATCCGTTACCAAGTTCCACACAGGGTGTATAGCCACGTCTCACCTTATAAAGACTTTTGCTCCTGAAAAGCCCTTTGCAAGGTGAATTCTCATAACTTCAGGGGCAAAAAGTTGTATGTATTCCAGTGCCCCAAAATTAATACCCATTTATACTAAAATACCACCAAATCTCATTAAAATGGACACATCACTTCAACAGTTAGCAAGAGTTATTATAAAACAAGGCAGTTTCCCATCACTAATTAATCTGTCACAGGTTATGCCCGTCTTCTTCCATTCATTCAGCTCTTTCATATCAAGTATCTGGTGTATGCTTAATAATTCATAAACAAAACATTCCTACATACAATATTTAGTCCTTATATATTAATTTCATATCTATATAAATGAATTCACACTCACAGATAGAGCTGGTGTTGTTGGGACAGGCCAAACACCAGCCATGATTACAAGATTATACTAGGTGAAACAGGCAAACAAGAAGTAATGGAGGTTGAGAATTTAATTTAGTACAAGCCAAACTATAACTGTGAAGAAGACTGCATGGGGTGGTACTGGTCTAATACCACTCAGCTGTCAGGAAGTGCATAAAGTGCCTTCTAATCCAAAGCAGAGGTGTTAAATGAAACTCTTCATAAAGTACTCGTAAAGATTCTTGTAGCCTTATTGGGCATATCTCAGCAATCACTATATTTATTAAACACTGTAGATTATATGTGAACACCTTTAGATGCTTACAGCTGCTCCCGCTTTTGCTGTTTATTACAAAGAATACAGCACAGTTGCAAGTGTCCCCTGACGCCATTAGGCAGGCAAGTTCTCAACTCGTTCCATGTCCTCCTAAAAGGCCGGAGCAGAAAGACACAGAAAGGCAGACGCTCAGTCTTTGAATCATGTGACATCCTTGATATCCCTCTACTCCTCATACGACCTTCTCATTTTTCACTTCTCTTTGGCTAGTCCATCCTTCTCTCTGAGTTAGTCCTGCCTTCCGTCTCTGTCGTGTTCCACGTCTGCATTTCTGTCCTTCCGGACTGCTTGTACTAATCCTACTGACCATCGGCACAAGATACATTGTTGGTTTGCATTATTAGTATTTACAGATTTTTCCCCCATTTATCCTATATAGTCTTTTTCTTCCTCCTTGTAAAGTTTTTGTAGTTTCTTGTACTGGGGTGGACTCCTCTGTCTCTCCTCTCTCTGTCTCTCCACTTCTCATTCACTCCACCACACCCTCACCCTCCCTCCACTGCCCCACCAGGCTGGGTCCTCTGCCCCCCAGGACCTTCCTGCGAGGCAGCTGCCCCCTCCTGCCCCTACACTCTTGTACTCTAACCTCTGCTCTCTTCTGTATTCTGCTCCCTGTGGCATGGCTGTAGAGTCAGGTAAGTGTCCCCGCCTCCTGCCCCCTCGCCACAGTGCCATCGCTCTGACGCTCCACAGCCATATCCCAAGTCCCCCTCCATTGCTTCCTGATCCCACCAGTGGCATTGAACATGTGAGTAGGGAAGAGAGGAGGGCCTACGTTCTTCTTCTTGAGAAGAACCAGACAGCAAACCCAACACGGGAGCTACTCTGTGCACAATTCGACACATTCCGAAAACGTGTGACCTTCCAATGGCTGGAGCAGCCAGACAGACCAACTCAGACACAACAAATACATTATTGCATTGCAGTTACATACATTCCAGTTACAGGGTCATTCCCACATGCCACCTTGATGGTCTTGTGTTCGGTTGTGTGGAATAGGCCTTTTGACACAATGTTACAGTTTCTGCTTCTGTGTCCCCGGCTGTCACCTGTTCCATTTCTGACTTGTACCATGTTTTGATGTTTTTCTCTTTAGTGTGTCAGTGTGTATTCTTGGTTCACAGGGTTGTGTGTGACAAGGGTTTAGTGTGAAGTGGGGAGGTGGAGCAGAGTCATTCAGTTTAAATTGCATTTCTCTTGTGTGTGGAGAGATGTTTTACACATGAGCATCACTTTGAGTCTTTGGTTACACTAAGTGGCTATAGAGACTGAAAGCAGAGAAGATCCCCCCCTCCTGGTCACGGCACATCCTCTTTTCTTTCCTCTCCTGCATGGCTTCTGCGCTCTAGCTGTTTTCCACCCTTCATGAAGCGAGTCTAGCACCCATGGCTGACACTGAGAATGGAAACCATGACTCACTTCGGACACACATTGGCGTAAAGAGCATGTCTCCACCTTCCCCTATAGACACTCCCACATCCCCCATACTGCTTTGCAGAAGCCCCCATGCATCCCAGCTGCATGTCTTGCTGGCACCACTCTGCTGGAAAGAAGAGGCAAAAAAAGGCTAAGCAAGAAAAAAAAACGTCATGATGTTTCTTTGTCCTTTTTTATCCCTCTGTCTCCTTTTTAGTTTTACTTTTTATTGGTTAGTGTGCCACACTGACCGGGACTTTCCCTATGACCTCAATCACTCGCTCGAAAACTGCATTATCATTTCTCACATTTTCTTTACAAACCCCTCAAGCTGGGCTGTACTTTTGTTTAGGGAATGGAGTAGAACTAATGTCATCAGGCAGATGGCAGTTTTGGGGGTACAGGAGGGTAGGGAAGGGCAGGGCAGGGCAGGGCAGGGCAGCCTGGTGGTGTAAGAGAGATGATCACAGTTAAAAGAGTATTTTCTAAACTCAAGCTGAGTTTATGGCCACTCACATTAAAAAGGAATTAGCCAGCAGAGCCGTGCCAGGGTTCACGCCCATCAGCTTGCAGATGGCATCCTGACCTGGTAGCTCACTATTTAGAATGACCCTTAAATACGAGAGTGGTTGGGACTGATTCCGAGCATCTGCTCTGTTTTTGGCTGCTGCGGGATGTCAACAGGACAGATGGAGGGAGTTTGTGTCAGTGTCTGAGGTCATGGAGGAAATGTGGAGGAAAAGAGGCTGTCAGCTGCCATCATGGGTCTGTCCATGACCTCTGTTTAGTGTGGACCTCACCTGATGGTTAATGCTTGTCCCCCTCCCCCACCACGCACCCCCTCCCTCTGACTCCTCTTCTTTCCACAGCACCCGTAAGCAAAACTATATGATGAACTTTTCAAGGCAGATGGGCCTGCGCCATTACTACAGCAGGAAGAGGCGGGCCCTACGACAGCATGCTTGATGGCGTCAGAGGGACTCGTCCTGCCACCTGACAGCCACACGCAGCCCTCCTTCTCCCATCTGTCCTGATGACATCCAGCCCTGGCTAGTGGCACCACTGGAGGATTTCCCATCAGCCTTGGACCATCCCACTCTGTGACCGACACGCGGGCCATCCACTCAGAAACCTCTGAGCTCTGAGTGGCAGTGGCTCAAGGCGTTTCCTGGGAAACAGTGGCAGGAAGGACAGCGCCACATGACACACCAGCCCTTTTGTTTACTATCTGCGGACTTTCTGGGTTTCTGGTTGTTTTGTCCTAATTGCTGTTTGTGATATTATTACTATTATAGTTGCGATACTACCTTGGGCTTCACCTTGCACCCCACTCTGACCACACTGTGAAGCATGAAGACGTCATGGGCGCAGCAGCATGAGGCTGGGGACAGAGCATTCAGTTGCCTGGGCTCCATGTGTGACGACTGAGATGAGGCGGATGATGATGACAATGATGACGTCATAAAGAGCATTGTGTTGTTGCTGTTCTGCGTGTCTGTGGATTCTTTCTGTGACCAGTTGATTGTGCTGCTCCGTCCACTTGTTAGTTTGTTCGTCAGGTTGTCTATCAGTCCCCCCTCCCGGCTCACTTTGTAAATGTGTTCCGTTTGTTCTGCTTTGTAAATGGTTGATGGTCAAACACCTGGCCTTGGGGGAAGATGGCAGACAAAAAAAAAAAAAATGAAAGGGAAAAAAATACAAAAAAACCTTTGCAACTGAATCATTTTTTTAAAATATTTGTTTTTATATATGTTGGTTCCCAAAATGCAGATATTTATGGCTAAATTCTCCATGTGACATATTTAAGATGCACAGTGTGTGAAATCTTATTTTTCAGTGTTAAGTTATTAGATGGCCGAGTCAGACTCTGACTAATAACCCCCCTCCTCCTCTTGTGCTGTTACCTCCTGCTCTCTGTTTGTTTATTTCTAGTTTCTGGAGGTGAAATATGCCCTGTCAGTGTTGTTTTTGCAGTCTGTATTATCCTCCATTGTATCCCCCATATAGCAATCTTCTGTATATAGATGTATATTCACTATGGGAAAACCCAGCAGCCTTATCAAAGGGAAATAAAGAACAGTCCAGCCCCCTATTCACAGCCCCACTGCGTGTGAGTGCATGAATTCTCACTCACTCACGCACAAACACAAACACACACACGCTTTCCTCACCCTTTTGCTCCTAACAAACAACTTGAGTCTAGTGCAAGTAACGCAATAAACAGAAAAGATGCTGTCCTCTTTGTCCAAAGCAGCAACACTCAGGATGGTAGAACAGCTTCAAAATGTGAAGACTATCACTCTAACAGCCATTGCTACTGTGGAATGCATGGATTTGTTTATTTAATACTGATGAGACCATACACAGACAAAAAATAAATAAATAAATTCCTGGCAGGAAATATTCTCCAAGTCTTCTAAAATTAAATTAAAAGCACCTTAAGCACATGAGAATATTAAAAGGCACACAGCTCTCCAGACAAACTGACCAGCCACTTGGAAGCAGTTGAGATGGAGCTGGCAATGTCTGATCAAACGATCTACAAGGAGCGCCGACCAGGCAGACACGTGCTGTACTTGTGACAAGTAGTTCTGTGGACAAGTTACTCTTCTAGACATGGACTTTCTACCAAACCCAGACATGAGCTGGGCCAGGAGCAGAGGGTAATGTTGTTCTCCCTGTCTTGCTAGCACATCCAGAGGGTGAGCAGGAAAGCCACAGGCACCAGGAGGCTAACAAGGAACGAGATTCTGGGAGCCGAGTTGCACAAGTTCCAGTCACAACAGGTGTAGGTCATGGTGAAATTGGTGCCCCTGTACCGGAAGTGGTGCTCTGTGGTGCACTGCTGCCTGGTTGCACACCCTGAGGTTGTCAGCCCAATGTAGCCATTATGCCAGCCCTTTGCCTTAAAGCACAGCTCCTGAGGGGGGCACTTTGACTGGACCATACGGCATATCTCATTTTTCACCTGCAGGGGGCAGTAGTAGCACAGCAGGTTTTCACAAGGTAGCCCTCGGAACAGCAGGCCAATACTGAGCAGTAGAGCCAGAACCCTGGAGAGAAGCCAACAGTGTGGAATGAAGCTGGTTAACTGGAGAAAACGTGCAAGAAAGCATAAATAAATTAAAGTAAGACAAATCAAGTCGCCCCATGTACCTAATCTACAGAATCATCACACTCAATCCTGTCCTTTTACAGCATTTCATAGCAAAATTGTCAATTAAAAGGGTAAACCATTTCTAAGAGTCTAGACTTAGTTAAACAGTAACCAGCTGGTACAAATGTTGACTCAGATTCAACATTTAGACTAGTAAACAACCAAAATTATCCTGAGTTTACGTAGCAGACCAGTTTTAGTTGCAATCATTTTGACTTAACAGGAGCTCACAGATTTTTTGTGTAGCAGTGTAGCTGTTGAAGTTGTTACCTGTTATTTGTTACCCAGATAACTTGCTGACCACTGAGCTACAAATTGTTTACTTAAACTGACCTGTTAAGGAAACAATAAACCACAGTACATTCATTTCCTAATCTTAGTTTTAGGGGTTTTTTTTAAAGATTCTAGACTATTCATTTTGATTTCTTTAAAATTTAGGTAGTACTTGTTAGGTGTGTGGACAAAAACATGTCACAACCCTGGATTTATTTTTTAACCTAAATATTCCCTTATCTTGTACAAATAAAGCTCACACCCGCTGGCGTCAGGCTGTAATCTAAACACTCACCTGTACATATTTACAACTACTTTAATGCAAGGCCAACCTGATAAAGTTGAGGAGGAGTCAACTTCTGGCTTTAATCTCCTTTATTAAATCTCAGCACCACACCTATTTCAGGCCAGTCAAGCTCATTTAAATGAGAACTGCTGCTTCTCTAACAGTTTCACAGGTTTTGCTTGTTGAGGCAGTATTAGTGCAAGGTAGGTGTGTTGTGAATATTAATTTCTTATTAACTGGATTCCCAACTAGTCATGGGGAAACACAGCTTGTCAAAGCTTTCCACACAACTGTGCTGAAAAAAAGGTTTGTTACTTTAGGCTTTGATCAACTCCCTGACAGTCAAAACTATTTATAGCAGTTTAACACCTGACATTAAATGTGGTTAGTAACCAAGTAAATAATTGCCTGGTTATCAAATACATATTTTAAGTCAGTTGAAAATGCAAAGAATATAAATCAATTATTTTAATTTCAATTTCTAAACTTGCATTACATTATGTATCATAATTATGTTTGTATTTCCTTTAATTTCTATATACAGCTATCTGTATAAGGGGCTCCTGTGAAAATGGTGGTGTTGGACAAACAAACTACTGGTTGCAGCTATGATTCTTGCTTTGTAGCAAACACCTATTGCGGGGGGGTGTATGCAAATGTCAAGAATTTGGTATTTTAATGGGTAAATGGACACTTTTAATCAAGTGTCTTTGTTATACAAGTGCCTACAAACTGCCCCAGGTCTGCCTCTGATCTGGCTGTCAGGGGCTCTGGGGCCCCCCAGGGCAGCTGTCTGACTCTATGGGGCTGTTCAGGCTGCTCTGTGGCCTTGGGACTCAGTGACACTGGGTTGGAAATTCCTAGAAGCGGCAGAGAAAGCAATGCACATGTTAACTGCTTAGAGCAGGTCATTCACATTCTATGTGCAGTCAACAAACTTTTCTGTTTGCTCAAGAGGCAGGGGGCCTCTGTCAGCTCCCAGCTTGCACTACAGTCATGTGGCCCTCCAACTTTGACATCCATGAAAGGAGACAACAGAAGTGAACTGGGTTCTGTGCTCACTATGGTGGATTTGTAGGTTTCTGGTGCCTATTTTGAATACTTTAACAGCAAACACTTGAGGTGCCTAGTGGGAGAAGATGGAAGATGTATGTTGTGCACTGAAGAGGTGGTGTTGCTCGGAGCCCGGAAGAGGGCGTGTGGGAAGTCATTCTGTATAAAACAAAATGCATATCAATGGCCTCACGGGGGGGAGAGAACCTCAGATGATCAGAGGGGCTACCATTTATCTATCCTACCTCAATCTCTGTCTTTTTGGCTGTGTTGATGCCTTACTTGTGTATTAAGGCTGTTGTACAGCAGATCCAGGAGAAGCAACACTTTTGTTCTCCTTGTACATTTGTACAAGTGCCGAATGGAAAAATCCACCTTTAACCTTGAAATGCATTGCTTCTTACATGACTGTATTTACAAATTGGTTGAAATGATAATGTTGTAGTAAGGGGTTTTTTTTAAGGCCTCTGACTACAATTTGGACTAGAATTTTAAGGGCAAGACTTCTTGTAGTTGGACTGTTGTGGCTGCAGACACACCTGAAGGCCATTTCCCTGCAAGTTCACACTATATGATACAGGTTTTTCCTGCAGGGTTGGGGCCAGGTGGCCAGAGCAAGTGGCAGTACCTGATGAGTGGATCTGAAGTGAAGAGTTTGGCAAGTATGTGGCGCATCACACCGCAAACGCAATGGAAAGCAGTTTCTGCTGAATGTCTATCATGTCAGATGGCATGTGGTGGAAGATGCCATCACCCTAGGCAGCAGACTGTATGAGGTCCCATTATCAGCTGAGAAATGAAAAGGGTTTCATTTAAAATGAATGAATGTAAACTTATTGTCTCCTGGGTTAATGAAAATTTGCCAGCACGCTGCAGCATCTTTTAAGGTGTACATTTTAGGAGCAGTGATGGGTCATTCAGATGCCAGGTGGCATGAAAACAGGTGTAGGTGTTGATAGAGCATGATGGGTAAACATGATTATACATTCAATAATTAAATGTAATATTGCAGAACAAATGTAGGCATTTGAAAGAACCATGCGGAAAACACCATGTGCCAGTAGTCAGCGCTGGATCTCTTTTGGTTCAAAGTGTCTGGGTATTCATTGTATTTATATGGACTAAAACTTTCTTTAAGAAATGATTCCTTGTGAAACTTACATGGGTAAAATGGCTTAGGTTTTATTTTTGCAGTTAATAAAAATGAAGGTGACACGGTGGTCCAGCAGGTAGCGCTGCTACCTCTGAGCTGGTGTTTTTTGCTCCATATTTATAGCCCAAAGATGGGGTTCCAGTTAAACAGGTGACTAATTTCCCTGGTGTATTTGTGAGTGTGTGAGAGAGAAATGTACATTGCACACTTACTGTGTGACGCTGCACTGCTTTGGCTGAGTTGAACAGCTCAAAAATATTGGATTTGCAGAAGATGCACTTCAACAGTGAAAAGCTGCAATCCCCAAGTGATGTGTTTTTTAATTGTAAAAATAAAATGGGATTTTGGTGGGTTTTTTTTTTTTTGCACAAGAGCAAATAAAAAGCACATAATTGGCAACAGAGGGACAGGTGGCTTAGTCTCTTGATGGAATTTGAGTGTTTTTCTGTCATAATTAGAGGTTGTGGTTTTGCTTTGTAGAGAAACCTGATTGAACCAGAAGAATACTCAATGTGTAGTGGTCATCCCTCCAAGTCTGGCACCTTCTGCTGGCCATCAATGCTTTAGGACTGGTCAGACTCCAGCTGGACCGTTGTTGTGCTGCCAGGGGGTGAGGGATCCATGTAGGGCTTCCTAGGAGAATTCCCAGGGTTGGTTCTTGCACAGGGAAAGCATCCAGCCAACATGAAGCCCCTCACATTACTACTGCATTCAGACATGTAACTGCAGCAGAGGGAGGGTGCAGGGTAGGCTTCTGGGGGTTGATGGGGCAGAAAGGGTTTGAAAGAGTCTAAATGCTGTGCCTTCGGTTGTGGATCATGGTCATGATGTGGGTCAGATCTAGACTCTTCATCATCACCTCCATGAAGTCATCATCGCTGCGTGCCCCAGCCACAAACTCCTCTAGGGACAGCTCCCCTGTGGGACAAGAGAGGACGTGGTGTCGCCACACAATTCACAGTACAAGCAAGCTCACGTCTGTCTTAATTATTGATACCCGTTATTTGGTCCAGCTGTAGTTGAGTCAAAAGTATTTTGGTTTAGAAGACTTGAAAGGCAGCTGATCATGCAGCTCACAGCTGGTCTGTATTGTGGTTAAACTGCAGACGTGGTGTTTAACGATTACGACCCTTAGTGTTGGATGCCCAGAATTTATGATGCTGTGGAGTGGGGAGGAGACGCACCATCTCCGTTGACATCAATCTTGTCAAAGACACGGTTGGTGAACTCCTCAGCTGAGACCTCTTGAGACTCATTCCCGTTGATGGCTCGGATGGCCTTAGAATGATGGAGACGGTGAGACGTTGTCAGAAAGGTATTAAGGCACATCAGATAAGCAGCTCCTCTCAACACTGGTCCTGACAGTGGCTGTCTGTCATACACAATACATAGATAAATGCAACTAGTCATCAGCTTGGTTGTGTGTGTGTGTGTGTGTGTGTGTTGGAACTGAGATTCTGAGGTGAACAGATTGGGCTCAGAATGCAGCGTGGTAGGGATCAGCGAGATTATCCTACAATCTGCTGACTGTTTGATAGCAACCAGAAGAAGCTGACAGTTATTCCACATAGCACCACTTTTTCTCCACCTGCATGCCCAACCCAAGGAGGAAAATGGACAACAGCATTCTATGCTGGATTTCAGAACAACTGGTGTTTGCAAGCAGGGGTTGCCCTGTTGGGCTCAGCACTGATGCTGCATTGCTACCTTGATGATGTTGAGCAGCTCATGCCGGTCAATGCAGCCATTGCCATCCACGTCATACAGCTTGAAGTACCAGCGAAGTTTGTGCTCCATCTTGCCTCGCATCACCAGGCTCAAGGCAGCCACATACTCCATGAAATCGATGTAACCATCCTGGAAGTACATGGTCAGCATACAGTCAAAAGCAGGACTACATCATTTGGGATTCAATGTTTTTCAATGCGTTTAATTCTGCTTGTGTCAATGTTTTGTGGCCCCAGTGATGTGCAAAATGTCCATTTTTAGAAAGTGCTATAATATTACACATGCTGAGATGAAGGGTTTTGGAGTGCATCTCTGCTGGTAGATCTTTACTTGTTTTTGCTAAAAGCAAGTTAAATGGCTTTGCAAAGGATGAAATCATGGAAGTCATTTTAGGGGGGGGGGGGGGGAGAAGGGGGAAGGTGTAAAATGTTAAACCTTCAAAGCCACCACATTCTTTATTCTATACCCTGTTCTATTTTATTAATGTGCTAAGCAGAGCAAAGCATCACACAACCATCTCAACTTCTTCTTACTTCCATTGTTGTACACACTGTATAAGGCAAGCAGAATATTCAAGGTAGCAGCAGGTTGCTGTGTATCAAATCCATCTGTTATCCTTAACCACTGAGCCAGCTGAGGCTCGTGGCAGTTTAGAGCCTCTCGGGGAAATCGCTGTGTGCAGCGTTGTGTATTACAGGTGTCGCGCTTGAATAGTGTCAGGAGTTTGTCAGTACTGCTTTTAAAAACCAGACTTGATGCCATCTAATCCTTCAGCACAAGCACTTCCACTCCAGATTAGTTTACGTTTTGGTCACTTTAAATTAGTCCACTTGCACGTCAATGTAGTTCTATAACGTTTCTTTAGCTCCACCAAATAGTGTAATTCATCTGTATATTCATGCAGCACTCAGATACCAATCTACCTCAGACACGTTTTTCTAAAACTATGGAGCCCCAACCACTCAGAGCAAATATTACTTTTTAAGAGTGAGGTGATGACTGCACCCTTTGAAATCATGTTGTAATAATTTCAATGGCCCAAATTGAACAGTATCCAGCTGAATATTGATGTTCTTTAAAGCTTGGCAGTAAAACTCACAGCATAGAAGTGATCAGGAACTGCATCTGAACTGGTTTACAGGTGTTACACATTATTGCTGTACCATAAGCAAATTATTTTTTACCAAAAATGTAACACAGTGAAGACATTAACTGCCATCTAAGCACTTACGTAGATTTCAGGCTAATAATTTCATTTGCACAGCTGCAATTACGCACCTTGTTCATGTCGAAGGTGCGGAACATCTGCTCGATGTAGGCGTTGGCCTCGGAGTCCAGTCCCCGAAGTCCAAAGAATTGTTTAAATTCGTGCAGCGTGAGCTGCCCAGAAGGACACTCCGTCATGAACTTTTTGTACCACAGGTGCATCTCCACAGCCTGGAGATCATCCACAGTGCATCCGGTTGAGTTGCCCATCATCTGAG
The DNA here is from genome assembly GCA_900497675.1 of Arapaima gigas. Taxonomy (NCBI): domain Eukaryota; kingdom Metazoa; phylum Chordata; class Actinopteri; order Osteoglossiformes; family Osteoglossidae; genus Arapaima; species Arapaima gigas. Next base: position 259,019 of record UFQX01000266.1, on the reverse strand, counting down.
GTTGGCACTGTCAGCGTGCTGGATGTGTCTGGGTGGAGTTCTGTGCTCTTTCTGCTAGCCCGATTGGTCTACTGTGTGAGGACCTCTCCGCACAGTCACACAACTCCGGGACTTGCAAGGATCCATAGGACACTGGGCCTTTTATTCAGGCCAGGGGGTCTGACCCCCCCACCACTCACCCGTCTCCAGGTCATAATCGCTGGCTGTAATCCATAACCAGCAAATAAACAGCTCAGATGTGCACATACTGATGGACAGCACTGCGTACACGTGACACATGGCCTCACGAAGCCTTACTGCTGCATCAGCACCTTGAAAATGTTATAAGGAGAAGTTTTAGTTTTCTACAAAACTCCTTGCATTTTTTTTCCTCTTTTACCCCAATCTTGTATTAGTGGTGCAGTTAAACCATTTATGGCTGAATTTCCTTTGTTGCTATCTGAGAGAGACTGAACAAGTGACTTTTCTACAAGGCAGCCACAACACCACTAAGTAAATACCGTGAATATGAGTAAACAATGTGAACAATGCTGTCATTGTGTGTTTAATTTAAAAGCCTTTGTCTTTTTTAAAAATCAGTAATAACGTTTGTTGCTCTGAAATTGCCCAGCTACTCGTCACGTTTGCACATTTTTTTAGTTTGCTTAACTGTGTGAAAGCACCAGCAGAATTTCATTGTCTGTTATTAGTACATGCTTGTGTTAATGATAAGAGAATAGCGAGATTAAGTGTTACTGTATTGCACCTTCTTTTGTACATCTTTGAGACATTAGGAAGCCAGATCTGGTCAAATAGGGGAATGATTTCTGATACATTTACACTTATCCACGTATGAGACATACTTCTCCAAAGTGAGAAACAGTGATTCTTAATCAGTATTTAGATGTCACCTTTGTCCAAGGTGACTTACTACTATCATTCACTGTTTAAACACCAGAGTGATGTAACAGACATGTGCGCATGCGCACACACATTATATATATATAAACGCAGTTTGGAGTCACCTATCCACCAGGTACATGTTTTCAACCGTGAGAGGTGATCCATATGAACCAGCAGAATAGGCAAACACTACACAGAGTGAGGTGTATTTGAACCCACATCCAAACCAACAGTCACTACCGCACCACACTGCCACCCAGAGATACAAAAGAATCTTAAAATGTGCCTGCTGCTTTTAATTTGTTCTTTTCACGCAGTTCCATTTACTTATCTACAATCAGTGTATTCAGCTGGAACAAATAAAGGGCTCCTTGCTGTTGTTTCCATGTGTCTGAAAGGTGCTGCAAGGCAAGCAAATTCACTTCACTTTACTGAACACGTTACTGAACTGACTTTACTGCACAACTGCATCAGTTCCTAATTCCGAGCTTAAATTAATCTGTGAAAATACATTCCTCTAGTAGTTTTTTTTTCTTGTTACAGTGATGTTTGTAGTCTAGTTTATATGATCCTTTAAGTGCTACAGGACATATTTCTGCAGTAACAGAGGGCATAAAGTGTGCAAATCTTCACTTTAAAAGGTAAATCAGTGCAACAGAGCAGGGATAATGCAGAACTTCCAGATAAAAAAAACTAAAGTATTTAACACGACTATGTTGAACATCTGTCACATTTACCACATACAGTAGCATATATCCCATGGTTATATTACATTTTTTAAATAAAATCATTTTTAAAAAATGAATCAGTCTTTAAAGACAGGAAGGAAGATTGTAGTTGATATGGCGCTGGTTTCACCACCTATGTGTTCCAGAAAATTATGATGGAGAGAAAAAAAAAGCAGAGAAAAAAAAACAAAAAAAGTCATAATTTTAAATAATCTTCACAAGCCGAAGCAGTTCACAGAGAAATGGAGCACATGGTGTTAAGATGGGAACTTTCCCATAATTATCCTGGAGGATCATGCAGGGGTTTACAAACCACTGTGAGGAATTCCTGCAACAGGCTGAACTCCAGAGAATATTGTTGACAGAACAGAGGAAAGTTCCCTTGTCAGGTCTATACTGTGGAACATAATATATTCAGAGTACAGCAACATTTAAATAGGATTATCCTGTTTATAGTCTGATCGCTTTTGATGATTGTTGTTTGCTGGATTATACTTCCCTGGTAACTGATACCAGATGCTGATCAGCAGCAATCCAGCTGTCCTTTTCCAGAATCATCTTCTCTGACACTGACCTATTATCTAGTGCCCCATTTCAGAAAGTGCCCTTGTTGATGCTGAAGGAGTTGTGAGGGACAGCTCTGTACAAATTCTAAATCCTTGCAATGACCTCCCTGCTTCTGAGGAATGACCTCCAGTAGTCCTCCTTGTGCTTCTCACTCGCTGTCAGTCAGACTCAACAGACTCACTGTCACTTCCAGGACCAGGACACATCTCCACGGCCAACCCGCTGCCCCTCCTGCTCCACCAGTGCAGGTAGGCATGCAGCGTGTCAAAGGCTGTCACGGTGTGGTGCACAAACACCATTGTCCACTTGGCACACATCATGACTACGGTGACGAAGCGTCCGGCTAAGCTCACAAACATGGTGACATAGTGTGCGAGGATGAGTAGACTCCGTCCAAGCTGTCTGCTGTAGTTGATGATCAGATTTACTTTAAAATCGTGTCTAACCATTTTTGGCTAAAAGAAAACTTTGTTGGTTGTGTATCCTAAAATGTAAAGATGGGTTCCGAAATACTTATAGCGCTGCCACGCTGCCAAAATGTCGTCCCACGCATTTTGGAAATGGTTTTGAAATGAGCGTGAGGTCAGGCTGTCCAAGTGACAGACGTGCAATTTAGAGATGACCCCTTGGTCATTGCACAACAGGACAGCGCAGTTTCTCCAAAATACTTCGAAGTATTTATTTTCTTTTACTTACTGCTTCAGACAGGTAAACAAATCCCGCGAAGATGGGCTGAAATGGAAGCATGAACCCCGTCACCCGAACTTGCACGCTCAGCTACTCCTGTACGCCGCGCAGTAATTTGGAGACAATCCCTTGTTTATTACGGCGCCTCGCGGTGGAAAAACAGCTCCGCGCTCATTTCATTTTAATTTAAAAACACAGTTTGAGGAGAGGTTTTGCTTACAATAACCGCAAGATGGGATGTGTCCGTAAACCTTCAGGGTCCAGCCTTGCTGAATGGTTTCGCCATGATTTTTCAAACCCCCTCCCAAAAAAACAAAAAAAAGACAGAATTATGCCTGGTGTTCTCTTGTTCTCTCGATTCATAACTTTATTAAAAATTTTTCCTCTGGGCAATGACAGCGTCCATGTTTTGCGGATCTACAGCTGCGCAGCAGACAGTGGGGAGCTGCGCAGGCGCAGTTGTGCAAGGCGGGAGGAGACGGGGGGTGGGGTGTAGATTTCTCTCTCTCTCTCTCTCTCTCTCTCTCTCTCTCTCTCTCTCTCTCTCACACACACACACACACACACACACACACACACACACACACACACACACACAACACGCTGTTACTGTTTCTGGTACTTCAGAAGATGATCAGAAATTCAGGGAAGTTCCATATTGAAGCTCCAGGAGCTTGAGTTATCACTGTGGGGTAATTCCCACATTAAAATTCTCTGGTTCTGCTGAAAGGTGAGAAAATAACTCAATGCTGGAATCTGCTGAGCGCTGTTAGTCCAATGTATGTGCAGGACACATATCCACAACACAGCATACAGGGATTTGTATGTAATTTATGGTGACCCATTTTTACATGTTTGGATGAATTGAGGAATTTTGCTTTTTCTTTTTTTTGCATCACAGCAGCCTGGTAGGTAAATTGAGTAATGTTGTTAAAAATCAAATCATGTTCCAGGGAAAATGTACAAATCAGGGGTGAACAGATCTTGGACTTCCTGAGCAACAAGCCTCAGTCTGTGAAGATCTGTGAGGCAGCACCTCCCACGTTATCATCTTGAACATAGGCGCTCAACAAGACTGTGACCCTCCTAACATGCAACCATAACCAAAAACACCAGCAACCACATCATCTGCCACGGTTCAGGACGAACTGCATTCCATTCTCTGTATGACGTAAAATGACAATAAAACAAACCTTGAACCTTGAATATGACATGTCTGTTATCCAGATCATTTACTGTAAATACACTGAGATTTAAAGTATAAAAGAAATGGAGGAATTGTAATTTTTCCCCTCCTCTTCCAGGGCTTTGTCTGTCATCTTCTTTCGTTGGGAGCATTTTTGATTGAGGGTTTCATTCCCAATGCCAGCTACTGCTCTAGCAGCAGCACTGGCCTTTTGCAAAGTACTATAAATGTCTCTAGTGAAATGTTGAGATGTACAAGGAGGTAACACATGTTCTGTACATTTCGTGAACACAGTGACAGCTGAGCAGTACATTTATGATGGTTTGTATCTGAAAGAGTGAAGTAGAGCAGTTTAAGGAATGTTAATGCAGATAACCAAAATACCCAAATGATTTATTTTTCTCTCATTGCAATGGCTCGATGTCCTATCCAGGGTGTAGTTTCATTGCTTAGCACCCAATGATTCTGCATATAAGTTCTGGTCTGCCATGACCCTGCCCAGCAGTTAATCATAATGGATGCATGGATAGGTGAATGGATGGATGGATGGATCAATAGATGGATGGATGATGCACCCTAGCATCCCATCCTGGGCATAACTATCTAACTGAGCACCCAGTGATTCTGGCTCCAGCCTGCTGCAGCCCTTATCAGGCCACGCGGTTAAGGATGGATGAGTATTTTTGTCTTAACAATGTAGGAATCATCTCTTTAAAGCCTGGGTGATGATAGTTGGTGTCTGAGAGTGCTACTATGGCAAGGCTGGTGATCCAGCAAAAGGAAGTATTCAGGGAGAAGGAGAGTCAGCTGACTGGCACTGAGTTGAGCAGAAGGAGGGAGAAATAGCAACAGAGAGCAGTCATATGGTTGGCAGAAGGACAGAGAAGCAGCGGCTTGTTTCAGATGCCAACTACAATTTTTTTCATCCAAGTCGCATGTCTGTCTTGTCTTTGCACTGTTGAAACAGTGGAAACATCAGAGTGCTTTTGGAGCAGCAGATCTGGCAGTTGTGTAGGTGGAGTACCATGCAGTAATAGGAGAAGCCCTGGGGAATGGGGGGGGGGGGTGACTTTTCAAAGCTCACTTGATGCCTTTCAGACACTATGGTTCCGTATTATGTTGCTATATTTGTGCAACTGCTTAGACTGTTTTGGTAGCAGAAAATTTGTAGCTGTAGCTTCCACCCATTGTGGAACATTAGGATACTTGTTTTCATTTCAAATCTTTTCTCACCCCTTCAGGCTCTTTTCACAGCTAAAATTGTTTTTCACAGTCTCCCCCCAGTCTTGAGGTCCAGGAGTGACCACATGAAGTCAACAGTGGGTCAACATCGGGGATCTTGTGGGAGCAGCTCCAGCCTCCTGTGGAGTGCCTGTGTGAAACAGGAGCACACACAGCCGGTATTACATCAGCTCCCAGTGCTGTGAGTGTCAGTGCCCATGTCCAGATGTGAAGTGTCTGCTTCTGCCAGAGTGTTTCTGGAATGCCTCAGTGGGCCCTTGACTGATGTGTTGCGATCTCCAGCCACCATCCCTGGTGTGTGAGGACTTGAGCTCCCAGAAGCAGGAGGTGAAGCTGCTGTGATTCTCAATAAGTTGTCCCTTGTTCCGTTGAGCACTGAGGCACAGTGATAAGGCGTAGGAGATGGTCAGGTAGTCAGGTACCAGTTTCTGGAAGATACAGATGGAGTGGCCAATTAGCATGCAGTTTACACAGGCACAGCGTTTGGCACATTGGGTTACTACTAAGAACACAATCACTTATTAAAGAGTATTAAAAAAATGGTCACATTAACACCTTAATGGCATTTGGCACATGGATGACACTGTAATGTAAACAAAACATGATTAAAAGATTACAAGATCCCTAAAGGGTAGGCAGAGGAAGAGATGGAGCTCTTTCTGAACTAAGCATTTAGAATGACACAAACTGAGAAAATTAGGTACGGGAACATCGTCATCCACCTCACGTGGGGCGGTAGAGCAGAAGGTGGAAGTGAGACAGCAGCTAGCCACCCTAGTGGTCACAGAAAGCTGGCTTGGCTCTGGATGCAGCAGAGGGAGATGAGGAAGAAGAAGGATGAGGTCTTGGAAGAAAGAAGGCAGGCAGAAGATCAGGGGCCAAGGCAGGCACAAGAGGTTAGGGTGCAGGAGAGGGTAGAGGTAGCCATTTGGATCCCCTGGAGGGATGGAGGAAGCCAGTGTAAGACAGATTTGTTCACAGATTTGTGCGCCTGAGACTGAAGAAAAGCCTTGCAGACAGGGATTCATCTGAATCCAGCATAGGACACCTGGAAGAACCAGGGGTCAAGCTGCAAGTGGATCAACAATGGTATGAGCACTAAGGGCCAGACATCAGCAGAGACCACAGGGAAAGAGTTTGTCTAGCTTTGCAGACTCAGCAAAATAAGCATCAGACACACTTATGTGTGTTGGGCAGTCTGGGGGTTTTGGCTGAGGGAACACTGGCCCAGATAGGAGCTCCCGCAGACAAGAGGATAATGCTGGCACTGGCTGTCTCTTGGCCTGTTAGCCTGTAGAGGAGCTAATCTGCCTGAGCAGAACCTTTGTTATGACCCCTGACCTTGACACCAAATCTTTTCAGGGCTCAGAAGCAGTGAGCTCTGTGAGAAATGCACCACACTGCAGCACAGCAGCTCATGCTTAGGACTGTGAAATAAGAACATCTGTTATGTTCTCTTCCAACAAAGCATTAAATGCAACATATTTTGAGTCACTGGGATACTTTTCCTTTTAGTTGCCTCCTAGTTTTTTGACTGTGACTGAGATTTGAGTGGAAGGTAATGGGATGGATAGTATGTTTGTAAAATGTCCTTGTTTTTATATGTAACAAACATAAAATTGAGATGCTGAGAAGTGTGCTGACAAGGAGTGATGGTTGCAAGGATCTGAGTGGATTCATACTGTCCAAAATAGCTTTTTGTGGCCTTCATATTATGTTTTTACATCCTTTACCTGAATGCACTTCTGTCAATTTGGCTGTATTCATTTGTGCATATATTCCAGCACTTTCACTGGAAATGAAAATACTCCCGCCACACGTGATGACCAAAAATCTCAAAATGCAACCATCTTGATCATATGATTTTGCAGGCTTTTTTAGCAAAGGTTCACACTTGAACTGTCTCGAAACCAGTGACATCTACTTGGGAATAAATGCGTACAATTTACACTGGTGAGATGCCCTCAGAATTCCTCTTTTAACTCTGAGCAACTTTGCACAGCTGCTGCTGGAATTAAGCTCCAATGTGCAAACAACAGCAGATCTTCAACATTTAACTATAGATTAGTGAATTATGATTGGTAACATTCACTTGAAGCACAGTTACTAATTTTGGTTGTGCATCAAGTGTATAAAATCTATCATGAAATGTTATCCATGCATGATTTGTATGCACTTGTCCGTCATTTTGATTTCATTTACAGTTTTGTTTTTTTACGTACTTCATTGCTGCCTTATTTAGACAGGACTGGGCCCCTGAAGGCGGGCAAATGCACTGTGCTCCTTCCTCCATCAGCACACTAACACACACTGTTTCCTCCACCACCCGGCTGCGCACTTCCTAATACATGCTGAACGGCAGCAGCCTCATCGCGGGTCACATCTCTCTATTTATTCATTAGGTATTTCACCACCCGAGACTGAATGTAAGTGTCTCTCCTGCTCTGTTGTTTATTTATCTCAGTACTTATATCAGTGTCAATAATCTTCATAAATACTTCAGCTTGTCAGCAAGAGGAATCAGGAAGTAGTCATAAATATTTATTTGCATGACTTTTTCAAGTAACACGTCAACATGCTTAGAAAATGTAGGAGGTTTGTTAGCCTGTTTTACTTTATAGTCCATTCTACAGGCAAATATACCGCATTTGTTACACAAGCAGTTTTTTGTGATTTAAAATAGTACGTTTTGCCCAGATAAGGAAGTGAAATCCTTTTGAGATGTGAATTTTTTTTCCTTGCTCAAGTTTTGCGATGCATTTATTATACGGTCAGGGTTAGCAAAATTGCATGGGGGATTCTGAGACAAGTGGGTTCTCCTCAGGGTGAGACATCAGTTCATATAGAAGTACTTCACAGCTGATACACACCACTTGTACTGAATGTCATTCATGCACTGAAAACTGAAATAATGTAGATAGTTGCCCTATTGTGTGACACCACATATTTTGTCTGATAATGTCAATGTGACTTTTAATGGCCTGCAGGCTTTTACATTTTTATGAGTGTGTGTCTGTAGGCTGTCATTTTGCAAACATGCACACAAAACAAAGCGGTTATTGGTGCTGCAGCGTGGCGCACCATTTTGGACAGTCGGAGTATCTGCACGGAAGTCGTTTCAAACTGCAGTGCAGATCAACTGTTCGCTTCCTCTGTGGTGAGAGTTAAATGAGGCCAAAAGTGGCCTTTCAACGTCACTTGCTCTACTGCGACAGAAAAGGCGAAAGAGGAAGCAAGACAAGCAATACTTCTGTGTGTGTGTGTGTGTGTGTGTGTGTGTGTGTGTGGGTGTGTATCAGTTTTATATATAGAACAGCAGTTCCATACTTATACATTTGTTGGACTATTTATGGTGTCTTCTTTGTCAGTAGATGTGGAAATCAGTGGTGGGCCACAATGTCTCCATGAAGGTGGCCTCTGAGGGGGATGACTGGGAGACAGATCCTGACTTTGAGGTGAGCTGTTGGCCCAAAGAGAAAGACAGTAGGGTTCCACTAGGATGCGGGACACTGTGTCTTGGGATGCGTTTAAGCGTATTGAGGGTGGCTTGTGTCTTTCAGAATGACGTGTCCGAGCAGGAGCAGCGATGGGGTGCCAAGACCATTGAAGGTTCAGGCCGAAAAGAACACATCAGGTGAGTATGTAGAAACTGCTGTTGGGCGTCTTAATTTGTCTACCAGCTGACTTTTGCATACAGGTTTTTTGGGATGACAAAAGAGAGCAGAGTTTGAGAACAATTAAAGCCTTTTAACCTTTGCTGAACTGTTTGCCCGCTTTTGTCACTAAAATGGAAAATGAAAACCACAAGCTGAGCTGCATATGAAGAATTATTAGTCATCTTAGGTTTCATGGAAATGTGAGCAAAAAACTGTCATTGCAAGGAAGGAAGTTAAAGCAGCAAATGTAATGTCTGGCGTAAAAATGCTGGCTGGGGTACCTTGCTGGGAAGACACTGGTGTGTCAGTTTGTGTGTGTGTGTGTGTATTCTCAATTATCTTGCAGTGTGGCTGAGTTGAGGCAGAAGGTGTCTGCTGAGCATGAGCAGGTGAAGAAGAAGGAGCTGGAAAAGGGTCCCAAGGCCTCATACGGCTATGGAGGGAAGTTTGGGGTGGAGAAGGACCGCATGGATAAGGTTGGTCTTTCTTTATGGGAAGCTTGTTGATCAGCCTTCTCCTCAGTAAGATCAGCATTGTGATTGTAGTACAAATACCCAAACCCTCTGCACACGCTGATGTTTCCATCTCTGTGTGTGTGTGTGTGTGTGTGTGTGTGTGTATGTGTGTGTGTGTGTGTGTGTGTGCACGGATTTGGATGAATTCCCAGGCGGCCAAGGGGCACAACTACGTAGCAAAGGTTGACCAACATTCATCCCAGACGGATGCAGCATGTGGTTTTGGAGGGAAGTTTGGAGTGCAGAAGGACCGCTTTGACAAGGTGAGGAGTCCACACAGTTGTTGAAGGAGTGAACATGTCCAATAAGACCAACTGATAGGAAATACAAAGGTAAATGTGATAGATGATGCAGTGCATGTTTAGAGAGCAGGCAGGAGATCAGGAAAGGTGGGGGTCTGATAGAGATGTATTTCGAAACCCTTCTTGACTGGATTCAGCAGCTCTGAGGTCTGTATTATATTGGCTTTCAAAGTAAGTGTTACACACTGCTCTGTAAAGGTGGTAAGTATACCTGTGTGCCCTCAGTGACACATAGCTTTTCCCTTTTCTTTGCCCACAGTCAGCTGTTGGCTTTGAGTACAGTGGGCAGGTGGAGCAACATGGCTCCCAGAAAGGTATTCATTTTCATCAAGCACACTTTACATCACAGGTTCGACATCCTGAACTCTTGCCAGTGGCAAAAATTCACTTTGCTTGCTTTATTGTTCAATGGTTACATCTTCCTTCTGTGTTCAAGACTATGCAAAGGGATTCGGTGGCAAATACGGCATAGAGAAGGACAAGGTGGACAAGGCTGCCCTGGGTTATGACTACAAGGGTGAGACTGAGAAACATCAGTCTCAGAAAGGTTAGAGCGCCTCCTGTTGACAAGGAGTTGTTTTTTTTTCTGTGTAAAAGTGTGGGATAAACATAATTTAGTTGTTGTCTTCTATTCTCCCTGTGTCCTGTTTCAGATTATGCAAAGGGTTTTGGTGGCAAGTTTGGAGTGGAGAAGGACAAGGTGGACAAAGCTGCCCTGGGTTATGACTACAAAGGAGAGACTGAGAAACACCAATCTCAGAAAGGTGGTCCTCAGATCTGCCCACAGGGCAGATCCAAGACTTTTTACTTTTTTGTGTGATGCTTGCAAGGAGATTACCTGTAAATTTTAATAATTGTAATTGCAATATATTCACACAGAGATGAAGAAAGACAGAAGGTAGCACAGTAAATAAAATTATTTAAAAAATATTACTAGTTCTAGTTCTAGGTGGAATCCTACTGTTGAGAAAATTATGGAGCCTAGATATCAAACTACATGTAGGACCTAAGCTGTAAATTGCAAAAAATAATTCATTTAATTAAAATAAAATGGCCAAACAATAAAATGATTAACTTCAGACTAGAGTAATAAATGGTGGACATAATACTGACTTTGCTGTCTTAAAAAATGTCAAAGCAGACTAGTCTGAAAAGAGCAGTCAGTTGGTGTGGGAAAGGTTATTCTTTCTTTTTCACTTTTTCTTCTGTCATACCAGACTATGCTAAGGGTTTTGGGGGACAATACGGTGTGGAGACAGATCGCGTGGATAAGGTAAATAGCTGTACTTTGTCTTGCTGTGCTGTGCCATATTGCTGCCTCTGCTCTGGGCTTTTATTTCTAATGTTTTCCTCATAGAGCGCGGCTTCTTTCACGGACATGGAGTCTCCAACCACTTCCTACCAGAAAACACAGCCCTTGGAAGCCTGTAAGTGGCCCTCACTTGTGTCTGCTGCTGTAGCATCAGCCTGGGGCGCAACTGAAATGAATCTGTAAATGAAAGTTATTAGTTTGAATCCCTGTAAGGGAATTCTTATTGTAGCCTTGAGCAGAATAATAGAATAGTTTGCAAGATTCTGGGTAAACCTGGCCAGTGAGGAGATACAGAAGGTGTAGTTGTTAGAAGTGCTCCCTTCTGCTTGGATGACTTGAGTTTGAATCTCACTCCTGCTGTAGCATTTACATTTATTTGTTTACCAAATGCTTTTCTTCAAAATGGCATAAAACTCAGAGTAAAGAAAGGTGGCCAACAGAAAATATTATAGACACAGATAAGTGGTTGTAGTGGTACGGTCAATTTGTCCAGTTCCACCATTTTTGCTGTTACTACAGAAACTGTGCATAAAATTATATGGAACAGGTATTATGGCGCAAGATGATGAAGCACGTGAGAGATCTAAAGAGAAGCGAGCATGAAGGACATGTATTTTGAGACACTTATTGAACCCTACCCTACTTCTACTGGTGAGAAGGTCCTACATTGCAGCGAAAACTGAGAACCTTGTTGTTGCTTGCCTATTGGTTTTGGAACTTTTGGGCATGAGACCACCAAGCAGCCAGAGGCAGAAGAGTGTAGGTGTCTTGCTGGACTGTGCAGGGTCAGGTTCTCTTGGTTTCAGGGTGCAGATACTTTGACAGTCCTTAAAGACCGGAACCAGCATCTTGAACTTGACATGAGCTGCAATTGACCTGATATCACTTCACTAAAAATGACCTAGGAGCATAAATGGGTAAAAATGATGTATGCAACTGAACATTGTAAATTATGTTAGCTAATAAAATGTAATGGTTTGCTCGGGTGCGCATGAGCAGCAAGTGCTGGGGCTGGGAACCTGAAGGCACGCTTTGAGAACATGGCCCGGGCATCAGATGAGGAGAACAGGAGACGGGCGGAGGAGGAAAGGGCCAGGAGGCAGGCTAAGGAGAAGTGGGAACGGGAGGAGGCCCAGCGGAGGCAACAGGTGCACCTTCCTCTCATGCGGTTGCTCTCAGCAGACAATTTGCTTACAGGAGCAGATGTCTTCTTAAATACATAGTGCCTTGGTGGCTAGCAAGCTGCTGGCAACAGGGAGGTCTTTTATTGCTGGTGATTATGAGGTCTAACACATAATAACAACTGTCAGTAACAATGCAAAGAAATTGATCAAATCTTTCAATTCCTCAGGAGAAGGACAGCAGAGAGCAAAAGGAAGAGCTGCCTCCTCCTCTTCCTCAGGCCAGAAACATCCCTGTGACACCCAGACCACTGCCTGAGACACCCAGAGAGGAGCCAGAACCCCCAGCTAAGGTGCAGAGGAAACAGACAACGGATCTTTCATGCATACAGCCATCCCACATATTACAGAAGCCTATATAACAAAGCCCCTATAATTGCTTCAAAAAAATATAAATATTATCTGTTTTACTCATGAGGATACTGTGGTCCTGCTATAGAAAATAGCAATAAATATCATATTTAAGACTAACTAAGTAATGAACTCCATGGAAAGAAAATTTGAACTCACTTATTAAAATAATACAACATTTTTATGAAACGAATACTGTAGACTACTGCATTTCTCAGGGTTTACAAACCTTCGTGCAAAAGTTTCCTACCAAAAATTATGAACACTTTCCAACACAATTCTTCATACTGGTTTGAACAATTTTTATAATAAAGTATATAACTGAGTATTTTTTTACAAATGCTATAAAAATGCTGGTGCCCTCATTGTTATGTATCATGCCATTTATTTTAGTTTTAGATGGTGCATTTTTCATCCAGGAAGTTAATATCTTGTGTTCCTTAAGGAAAGCAGTAATTGTAAAATAATTGTAATTTTGCTAATGGGCTAATTTCATTGAATGAATTAACCTAGTTGAGTGAGAGTAGGATGTGGTTTTGTTTAGGGTGAGGAGTGAAATTATCACTAGAAGTATCATTAAAATAAATTTATACAGGAAATAATGATCATGTTCCTGAACACTGTGATCCTGATTAGGAAAAGCAGTCTGGGATAAAGGATGGATGGATGAATAGATTGATGGATGGATGGAAATAAAGACTGCAGGTCTGTAACAGGCTTGATGTTCTTGTGCTCCTACAGTACCACAGAGCTGGTTCTCCACAGATTAGTGCTGTGCTCCATCAGAGGAAACAAAGAGATTTTTAAAAAAGTTAATAAGAGACTAACTTCATATTTAGTGGCACCATTTGTTTGAAATGAGCTTGCGCCTGCCCCTGCCAGGGTCTGTAACTGCTCTTTATTCTGGGTTGCAACTATGCTGCTGCATGACAATGTCTTCCTCCTCAACCTGACAGGAGGAGGAGGAAGAGTTGCAGGAGGATGTGCCTGAGTATGATGAACCGCCTGCGCTGCCACCCCGTGCTGCTGATCTACTGGACGAGGACCTCGGCATCGTTGAGGAGACACCTGCACTGGGGCAGGATGACGATTATGAGGATATTTCTCAGCCACCCAACCAAGGTTGGTAGTTCACAGCGATGTTTGTAACCCACCCATATATAACCATAACTTAGTTGGTTCTTCACTAACTTCTGCTTTGCATTTTTAGACAATGATTATGAGGACTTGAACTGTGGGCAGACAGCTGTGGCACTCTATGATTATCAAGGAGGTAAGTATTACTTTTGTGCTTTCCTGAAATGTGCTTTTATATGGAAAATTCACCCAGCTGCTGCAGTGTGAGATTCTTCTTAACAGTTTTGATCTGCCATCACACCGATGACTGGTGACTGGTGACAGTGGTGACAACACATGCTGTTTCCTCAGGCCAAGCACTTCTTGGGATGGTATACAATGTATACAGTAGACTTAAATTGTGTTTTTTTTTCTGATATACAGAGGGTGATGATGAGCTCTCCTTCGACCCAGATGACATCATAACAAACATTGAGATGGTGGATGAGGCCTGGTGGCGGGGACACTGCCGTGGCCATTTTGGTCTCTTTCCTGCTTCCTTTGTGAAGCTGATGTAGTGAAGTGCCAGGATCATTATCTGCCCATCTCTTCTTGTCATTCCAGCACCATTTCGTCCCATGGTTGTCACTTCCCACCTGTGTTGGTCTTCCTTATAAACAAATCATCTCTTCTGAGGTTCCTGAGGATCTGAGGTTGATGCGTCTCTCTATTTCTGTCCACTTCTATATTCTTTGTCCACCACTTTCACCTTCATTTCCAATATCCTCCTGTACTTAGTAATTTCTGATCTCCAGTCCACAACTGTATGCAAAGACCCACCCTGACATGTCTAAAACGTGTCACATTTATATTTTGCTAGTTAAGTTAAAGAAGCTCAGTTAAGACTGTGTGCTGGCAGTGATGTTCACATATCTTTTGAATGGATCTGTCATAGACTCACCAGATTTTATTTTAATATAGCAGAAAGTTATGTCACACTTCTTCGGAGAATGTGTTTAGTTAATTATTCATCTTTTCATGGATTTGCTTTATGTTCTGTAAATAAAATAGCTGAAAATACAGAGCATTAATGTGCATTATTTTGTTGAACTTAGAATAATATCAAACTGAAAGAGCATGGCATCTTCTGCCACAGCAGATTTCGTTCCTGGCAGAGTTAGAAAAGTATGATAATTCCTTGTTCACTACATTTTAAAATACACCACAATGTACTAATTGACACAAAGGAATCCCAGCTTTTTTGTACTGCACAACTTCCCTGAAAACCGATCAAAGGTGACCATTTTTGACATTATAGGTACAATTTAAAATGCTATGATTAGATTAAAAGTAAACATACATGGAAAAATATTACCTTTTGCACAGTTGTAAATATGAGAATCATCCCTGGGTATCTAATAATGCCAGCAGACCAATCCCAGGTAAGAACAACAAACCGTAATACAGTATAGTCCATATTGCCACATCTCAGTGACAGTAAACAGGTGCAGTTCCTAATATGTGGGGTAGAGTCCATTTTTTCTGGAGCCTTGGATTTTTTTTTTTAAGTCAGATTTCCCATCCTTTGCTTTAAAGTGTTTGTTTCAAAGACTAGAGTGACTTGGATTGTGATGATGAGCTAAATTCATGAAGACTTGTGTGAATAGTGCAGTTTAAGGCAAATGGTTGTCAGACAAACTGTTGCAGAGTCCATTTTGTCCAGGTGATTTTAAATGAAATTTCTTTACTGGTCCCTTTTCTAAAAGGTTGTAGGAATTTAGTGGTGATTTAAAATCAGCCCACAGCATTTACAGCTTCTGCCTGTCTTGGTGACTGAGTTTGTGGAAACCATACATTTCCATAATTTAAATTTGTTTAATTGTAATGCAACTTTTACTTAGTAAAAACACTAAAAAACATTAAAAGCTAGGTATTGTAGCTATATCTGAGATTTTTACACAACCTAACAATATCATTCAGATTTTATTGACTGTAACTTAGTGCAAAGGTAATGTTGGCATTATCATCAAATTGAACTACAAACTGAGCTCCCTTTCCAGTAGTGTTTGAAAGCTGAGTTGCCAGTTACTCTTGTGCTCTAAGCAAAGTTCTTGCTTAATTTTTAGTATTTCATATATTTCCAGCAAAGTATAGACTGTGGTTGTATTAATATGGCCTCCTGTCCTGAGTCCTCTGGCTTCTTTTGGTTTATAAATCTCAATATCAGCAGTGGTAGCATTTGAGAGGAGGATAAGCTGTTGCCTGTGTAGATAGCTAAGTGGACAACAAAGTTTCAGCATCACTGCCCTGCAAAAGACCAAACTTAAGTTCTTTAGGAACCCAGAGGAGGAGTTCAGGGTAACAAGCCCAAGGGAAGTTCTACAATACAGGTACTCAGGTGATGCTAGGGTTGCTGAAGCAAGTATTCAGGTAATGAAATGAATGAAGTGCAGGGACAGACGAAGTCCCAGCTTTACCACAGGGCAATGGAGGGCACAGCTGCTTCTGGAAGAATAAGTCTGGGTAGTGTACCATCACAGTGACATGGCAAGGTCTGATGAAAAGAGAAGCAGAAGAATGGATGAGTAACATGGCTGGGTTGAAACAACAAGAAGTGGGAACAAGCATTTCAGCATAAGGTCCAGTCAATAAAGTTCTTGACCCAGGCTGTGTATGATGTGTTGCTTAGTCCATTCAACCTTTATAGCTGAGGAAATGTGGCTTCTCCATCATGCCCACTATGTTCAAAGAGAGTGAAGGTGAAAGTTAGTAATGCTGGTGCCATGACCAGGTGCTCAGGAGGGTGGCAGAGCCCATTAGTGCTCAAATAACATACAGAAGGACCTATTAAGGTTTTAATACTTGTGAGGGAAGGTGAAAGAGTGAAGTGTAGTGGCAGGTCAGAGCTCCTGGTGATGGCAAAAGACTATTCGTTAATAATTCACTTAGGGAGACAACTAATTTGTCCACCTTGTTATGTATTTGTAGGGATTATTTTGCGGTCCTGCCTAGTACAGTTATTCACCATAAGTTACACACCGTGCATGAATTACTATGCTTGAGTGTTGTTACAAGTGGTAAAAAAGAATCAGTTCACTGGACTATGGCAACCATTATTATATATTATATTAATCGTCATACTGTTAAGTGTGAGACACAACACAACCTTTATTACAGAGACATCTTTGAGTCCTGGGTAGCTGAGTAGCAGAAATAACTGTTAGTGACCTTTAAGTAAGTCTTCCCGTTGGAGCTTAAAGCATCTTGGGAAGAGAAGATGGAAGAAATGTATGAAAGGATGTTGGTTAAGTATGAAGGACTGGTGAGTTCTGCTCCAAAGGCTGGAGGGCAGGATGTGGATCCATTGAAGTGGCTGCAGGAGCTTTGTAGGAAAGTCCCTGCATTGGGACTGTAGTAGGTTGGGTATCACCAGCAGAGGTTGAAGGCTACAAGAGGTGTTACTGCTGCTGTATAGAGTCCATCTAGACAGCTGTGGATTAGGTCAACTGTGGCTTTGAGGTGTAACTACCTGTATGCGGGGGTCACTTGGGACAAGGTGTCTGATGTTGAAAGACCTGAAGCACTCCATGACCTCAGGCTGCATCACTGACGACGTGTGCCAGTACACTGCAAGTTGTTGGGTTTAAATAAATAAACAAACCTTCTGTCTTGAGTCACTGTATGGTACACATGGTACGCCTGAAACTGGACATTCCTTTAAAGAGATCAAAGTCCAACCCAAAATAGTCATGTATTTTATGAAGCTACAAGAAAATCTTTACCTCAGTGTGTCATTTTGACTGGTAGTGTAGATATATATTCTTTTCTGGTACATTTGATAGTTACAAAAGATGAAATATAAACCTACTGGACTATTTACTTTGTTCTGCATGACTCCATTCTTGAACAGGATGAAAAAGGGAACTAATTTTATTAAAAATTTTACTTTTTGTGATAATTTTGTGTCACGCCCCCTTTTCCGGACCCCGCCCTTCCTGAGAACTAATCACTCACACCTGTTCCTTGTTTCTCCTCATGGTATATATACCTGTCTCTCCAGTAGCCGGTGCAAAGTATTGCCCATGTTATTACTGAGCAACTCTCTGGTTAGTCTGATTCATTGCTGACCCTCTCTTTCCTTTGACCACTGCTTTTGCCTGACCCTTCCTTGTGCTGCACTGACTTCTGGATTCAACCCCTGCCTGTTTCTTGACTGTACCTTGGACTGTCCTTTAACAATAAATGTCTTCTGTCAACTTACCCCTGCATGCGTCTGCGCCCTTACTACAATATTACAGAATACTTCGCCATCCAGCAGACAGTAGGCATGGAGCCCCCGGATACCACAACCACCGACCTGGTGCCAACCTTGCATCAACATGAACGACTCTTCAAAGAAATTATGCAAAAAATGATGGCCATCACTACCCAACAGAGCAAGCAAAAATTGCAGCTGAAGCAGGTGATGGAGGACCTGAGAGAGGTGATGACGACTCCGTGATGACACTCACCTGGAGAAGCCGAATGTCCCCAGGGGATTTCTTCAGCAAAGTTCACTCCAGCCTACAACCCAGTACACAAACCCGACGAATTCTGATTATATCACATGATGTCCACTTGCCCAAAGAGGGGAATTCGGAGCAACAGACAGAGCCCAAGACCGGGGATTCCTCGCACTAATATCCACTAACCATTAGAGTGTTAGTACACCCGTATGTCGTCGAATGAAAGATGGCACCGCCTTCCCAACAGCCCTTTGGACTACAAACCCGGCTACGTCTTTTAACCCTACACTCCGTGCCCAGAGGCACACAGCAGACCACAACACTGGGATCTCCACTGGTTTGTCCGTGCTGTGAGTCAGCCCAACAGAAGGGGCTCGAAATCTTTTACCATACCAGTCACCTTTTATTGTCCTGATCCGGTGTCCTTCCCAGTGTTAGTCGCTTCTGGGTCCAAAGGAAAGTTTACACACTTGGAGCTAGTTCGGCAGCCAGGTTTTGGTACCTGGGCACTCCGTGTTCCCTTACAGTTGTCCGCCCTCGACGGAAGACCCATTGGCAAGAGTGTTGTGTTGGCGGTGACCGACACTGTGCGAATGGATGCCAGCGCCCTACACTTCAAATCCATATCTTTTTTCATGGTAAATCAGGCTAGTTATTTAGTGATTCTAGGATTACCGAGGTTGCAAAAATACAACCCCCATATTTCTTGGTCTACTCTTGACATCTTGTCCTGGTCTCCGTTTTGTTCTCAGAACTGTATGTGAAGTCCGCTGATCTCTGTACACGCTACCTCCATCGAAAGTCCCAACTCAGGGATCGTAGCGATTTCCCCCCCGAGTACGCCGATTTAAAAAAAATGTTTAATAAACAAATTTCTATGAAACTGCCCCTTCATTGCCCGCATGACTGCGCCATAGATTTAGTGGAAGGAGCTTCCTTTCCAAAAACAAAAATTTATTCCCTGACTCAAGCAGAGCTTAAAGCCATGTACTCGTATATTAGAGAGTCTTTAGCCCAGGGGTTTATTCATCCTTCCACGTCCCCAGTAGCCTTGAGTTTTTTCTTTATTAAAAAGAAGGATGGGGGACTTAGGCCGTGTATCAATTATCAAGACCTCGATGCAATGACAAAAAAATTCCCTTACCCCATACCTTTAGTTCTCGCGGCTCTAGAGCAGCTTCACAGAACTAAATTTTTTGCAAAACTAGATCTACAGAGTGCGTATAATCTAATTTGTATAAGGAAGGGGGACGAGTGGAAAATAGCTTTTATCACCCCTAGTGGTCATTATGAGTACTTAGTGATGCCTTTCGGTTTCTGTAACGCCCTGTCGGTTTTTCAGTCTTTCATTAACAACGTTCTGCATGACATGGTGGGGAGGGTCATCATTGTTTACTTCAATAACATCTTGGTGTATTCTCCTAGCTGGAAAGCTCGTGTTTCTCATGTTCATAAAGTTATTTCCAGACTACTGGAGAACCATTTATGTTAAGGGAGAGAAATGTGATTTCCATGCCCAGAAATTTTCCTTTTTAGGGTACATTATTAGTGCTGACAGCATTGTTATGGATAACACTAAAATCGAGGCAGTAAGGAATTAGCCTATCCCGTGGAATGTGCCAGAGATGCAGCGTTTTTTGAGTTTCGCTAATTTTTATCGATGGTTTATTCGGAATTTCAGTAGCAAGGCGGCACCTCTCAATTCACTATTAAAAGGCAAGAAAGGGTCTAGAACACTACTCTGGAACCCCCGGGGGATCAAGCATTTCAGACCCTCAAACAAGCATTCACCACGGCACCCGTGCTAAAACACCCCGACCCGTCACAACCATTCATAGTAGAGGTCGATGCCTCAAACGATGGAGTAGGGGTGGTGCTGTCACAAAGAGTAGGAAACCCCCCCAAAGCTCCACCCGATTGCATTTTACTCGCACAAACTCACCTCAGCTGAAAAGAATTACGGAATAGGAGATTGCAAACTTCTAGCCATTAAGTTAGCACTAGAAGAATGGCGTCATTGGCTAGAAGGAGCTAACCACCCATTTCAAGTCCTAACCGATTCACCGAAATTTAGAACACCTAAGAAATGCAAAACAGTTGAACCCCAGACAGGCTCGTTGGTCACTATTCTTCTCTCGATTTTGTTTTTCTATCAAGTATGTACCAAGCACCTGCAATACCAAGGCTAATGCCCTTTCGAGGAGGGACACTTCCCCTACTGAGCCAAGAGAAGAGGAGCCTGCACCTATTTTGCCCCCAGACTGCCAAATTGCGTCCATCAGGTGCGAGATCAATGAACAGATAGAGAAAGAGTTAGAAGACTGTCAAATCCCATCACAATGCCCGCCTAATAAACAATACGTTCCCTTAGCTTGCCAAGATCGTTTTCTCACCTGGTCTCATACCTCTCTAGCAGCGGGCCATCCCGGAGAAACACGAACTTTCCAGTTACTCTCCAGACGATATTAGTGGGAGAATTGCCTCATGCACTACAAGCGCACAATGTAAAATGCCAAAAACCCTACCAGCTGGGAAATTAGTTCCTCTTCCTGTTCCCACTTGTCCCTGGTCACATATCATGCTAGATTTTGTCACAGATCTTCCCCCTTTGCAATCGCACACCTGTATCCTAACTGTAGTCGACAGGTTTTCGCACGGGGTTAGATTTATTCCGTCTTCGGGTTTGCCTACTGCATTCCAGACTGCCGAGGCCCTTTTTAACCATGTATTTAGGTTTTTTGGGATTCCCAAAGATATAGTTTCTGACCGAGGTCCCTAGTTCACTTCAAAAGTATGGTCATCCTTCCTCGAACGCCTAGGGGTAAATGTTAGTCTAACCTCCGAATACCATCCACAATCAAATGGCTAATGCGAGTGGGTAAATCAGGAGTTAGGAAAATTCCTTAGAATTTACTGCCACGAAAATCCCACGGATTGGAGTCAATTTCTGTCCTGGGCCGAGATCGCACAAACCTCCTTAGTCTGTACATCCACCGGCTTGACTCCATTCAAGTGTTATTTAGGTTTCCAACCACCTTTAACACCCTGGACTACGGAGCCTACAGACATTCCAGCCATGGATGACTGGATGAAAAGGAGTGAGGAGGTCTGGGAAAGAACCCACCAACGGATTGAAAAAAAATCCTCCGGCATTACAAGAAGCAAGCAGACAAACACCGTCAAGAGACCCCAGTCTACCACCCAGGAGACCGAGTCTGGCTGTCTTCTAAAGACTTTAAATTTCCTGGAGACTACAGAAAATTACAACCCAAATATCTGGGCCCATACAGAATCGTGAAGCGCATCAACGAGATCATCCTAGGGGATGACCAAAACAACGTGCCACTAGCAACCTTGATGCCTCAACCAGTGGGCCCAAAGAACAACGCCAAAATCCCATCCTGCCTGCCCAGACCCAGGACCACTCCGGTACTCGAGCCCGGAGTCTGTCTTCTGGGGGCGTAGTTAGTGGTCGTCATGGCTGTCTGCATCATTCGGCCGGAACTGACTTCTTGGAGGGGGGGTTGCTGTCATGCCCCCTGTTCCGGACCCCGCCCTTCCTGAGGACTAATCACTCGCACCTGTTCCTTGTTTGCCATGCCGGTATATATACCTGTCTCTCCCAGCAGCCGGTGCAAAGTATTGCCTATGTTATTACTGAGCATACCGAGCAACTCTCCAGTTAGTCTGACCCATTGCCAACCCTCTCTTTCCTTTGACCACTGCTTTTGCCTGACCCTTCCTTGTGCTGCACTGGATTCGACCCATGCCTGTTTCTTGACTACGACCTTGGAATGTCCTTTAACAATAAACATCTTCTGTCAACTTACCCCTGCACGCGTCTGCACCCTTACTACAACATTACATGTTGCAGTGACCAAAACATTCCATCTTCTCATCTTTGATTTATCATTTTTCACACTCAACTCTAGACTCCTGATATCAAATGCATTTTACTTTCACTTTTGATTTGTATTGTTGGGTGTTGTCCAAATGGGTTAAGTATTATTATTTTGTAGATGAATATTTTTATCTTGTGTGACAAGAACATAGACATATTTTAGTTGAAAAGGCAAAGAAAGTTCTTTGTGATTTTACTATGGGGTTAAGGAAATAACCTGTAATTTATTCAGTCTATTATTCTTATTACTGTGAAATACATTCTTAGATTATTATATTGCAGATAGTGTAGTGGTTACAGCTGTAACCTCTCAAATGGTAAGAACCATGATGAATCTATCTTCACTGATTTACTCCAGTAAAAATTACCCAGCTGTGTACTGTAATTGGGTAAATAAGTGTAAATTTGTGAAATAATTATATAAGCCAAAAAATTTGCAAAAAAAAACACATTTAAAATGAACAAAACATTAAGTTGACAGCTAGAGCATCAGGATACATTTTGTTTTTCAATTCTTGGGATAAATCTACTTCAAGTTTTACATTACTTTAAAATCTTTGAAAGTGTTTATAACATTTTAAACTGTCATCCAGTGCTTTAATATCCACATTTTACAAGCAAATATAACATATCAGTACCTCACATGTGAGCTATTTCTTGTCATACCATTTCTTAGAAGGAACTATTTACCTTTTTATTTGTTCCAGTAAAGATATATACTATCTAATTATATATACTATGTCTTATATATACTATAAGACAACCCTTTCTAGACATTCAGAAGATGTTTTAGATGCCTTTGAAATAAGCTATGTTGGACTGACTTTGCTTTGCTACTCTCGAGTGCCATTTTATTCATTCCTCTTCTACAATAAGAATTGTATGCATTTACTGTAACAAACAGGCCAGATAAGTTTGTCTCATATTACTGAGTAGACGTGGCCACAATGAAATGTCAACCTTTGCCTCCATGAGTGACGTATGTTTATTGGCTGTGGAGGAGTGTTTGAAGTTGCCAATCAGATAAAAGCGAACAACCTTCTTTGAGGAAGTTTTTCCTTTTTTTAGCATTTCAAACAGCAGTGTGTAAAGCTTTGAAGACTGTTAAGTCCAGACTCCCGAAAGTGATGTAAGGCTATTCAGACAGAGAGACCGCTCAGGGGGGTTAAATGGTGCACACGCTCTGGATGGACTGGTCTGGACTGCGCTAGAACTGGCGGACATTGTACAGACTTCTTATGTTCCAACAATAAGACAGTTTTACAGAAGGTAAGACTAATCGCTTGTCTTAGAGTAAAGTAAAATAAAATATATGCATTGGAGTAAGGAGCAAAGTATGAAACAATACGTTCCAATTATGCACACATATGCCACATACACACATGTGTATAATGTATATCGCTAAGGGTGGATGACATGTATGTATCCAACATAAGAAAGATTTAGGTATGACCAATGTTTTTTTTCCTCTGATGTCACCTTTTGAGTTATGATGAACAAAGTAAGAATAGCATGTAAGCGTAATAAGAGAGTAGAGCTCGGGAAACTGAGAAACTGGACATGGTGAACACAGGTCAGTGTTCAAAGTTCCAAGCATAATCATTGTGAACGATGTGGGCGACATCCAAAGAAATTAAATGCACTAGTGTGGAAAGTTTGTGTGAAAGTGGCAGGAAGTGACAGGAGGAAGGTGGGGAAAATGTGAATAGGTTTACATTCAAACTGAACTGTCAGTTACAGCCGGCAAGCAGCCTGCTAGAGTTTTTTTTTAACCAGTTAATCATTAGACATAGTTGTTCAAGGAACTACAGTAACTGTGTCGTTGCTATTTCTATCCATCCGCCGTTTGTTGAAGATTCCCAGACAGATCATGTTACACTGTGACCTGATGAGTTACCGTGTGATCCGCTCTTATTTTTAAATGTTGCTGCCACCTTATAATTTAAAAATTTTTGGTCATTTAAAGGTTATTTCGTAAACATCACTGTGTTTTGATTAGACTGTAAGATTTTATTCAGACTTTGTTTTCAAGAAATCTGACCTCTAAACAAGTAGAGTGCTGCAGCTGTTTTATTCCCCTAAAGGCAGGAAATGAGGATGAGTGACTCCACAATCCCTTCAGTAGGACCTTCCTAATTTTTGGCATCGATGGATCCAGAAGAGGGTGACCCCTGGGCAATGTGTCGCTGGGATGGAGACTCTCCATTGCCCCTGGCAGATAGCTGGAAAATGACCATCTCTGCTGGTCTGGACCTGTCTGTTTTTATAGCAGACAATGAGTTGGACATGTACAGCTCCCTCCTGCAGCCAGCACCTCCATTGCAGGACCACCCATGCATCGAGTCCCATGTCAGACCTCCTTCCCAGTACCAGATGACTTCAGGGACAAATCCCAGGGTTAGCAACTCAACAAAGAGGCTCGGAAAGCCTTCCCTACCCCCTCCAAAGCCTCCTTGCAGACGAGTCACCAGTGACCAGCTAACCAATCCTCACAAACGTTTCTCCTGTAACATAGACCTTCCTGTTGTTCCTTCAAGGCTGAGCAGAGCTAACGCAGAGACAAATGTGAGTACCATGATGTGAAGTTATTCTCCTCTGGAAGAGGTCTTCTCAGGCATTCAGTAATGAAAAAAGAAGAATGTGCAGGAAGGTGGAGAGTATGTCAGAAGTAGAAAGTGGTGGAGTGAATGAGGTATATGGAGAACCAGCAGTGCTGATTCTTCATGGTTGGAATGTGAAACAGAAGAACAGCTTCCTGTTTTGTATTTTGTGTGGAAATTAGTTAACATATTTATGTTGCCCAGGCTAACTGGATCCTTAAGTTGAGCAACAGTCCGCAGGGCAACAGCAGAAGACTAGCTGACTTCTGCAGGACCACATCTAGGTAAGAAAATATGCAAACAATTGATCATATTCTTCCTTCTTACTGTTCCTTAACATGTTACGAAAACAATTAAAAATTTCAACCAATGTTTGGTGTCAGTGAGTGATTGTTTGTGAAGTTTTCACTGTGGTTTAAGGTATAATAGTCAGTATATCAGAAGAGATTCTTGCATATTGATTAAGGGCACTGACTTGTAACCAGAATGTTTCTCAGTTAAGCCCTGGTGAAGGTCTGCTGTAGACCTTTAAGTGAGATTGTTCCAGTCTTCTGTTACAAAAAAAAACACCTACATGAATAAAATGAAAATCTGCTTTAGATAAGTCAGCTAACCATATCACTTAATTTAAGTGTATTTTTTACCATCTCCCAGGGTAATGTCCCAGTACAACCATGGTGATTGGATGTGCAACCCAGGCCTGGTTTGGGGTCGCCTATTGCCTCTTCATGAAAAACTGGTGCAGAGTGACAAAGTGAACATCAGTGTCACCACTGAATTTCCTCCATCCAGACTGTGTCTCAGCACCCCTGGTGAGACTGTACTTTCAGATGATTTACGTAACCAATCAGACATATGGGTTCACGTCAAACTACCAGCCACTGTGCTGCATTAGCGCTTCTGTGGAAATAATACGTTAATTTGTATGTATTTTTAAAAAATGTTTTTCATTTTACTTTACAAAACTATCAGTGTTTTTCAAAAAGAATAAATTACGAACATTCCTGCATCTGACACCTGGTTTTTCAAAAAATCATAAATCTTGTATTGGTTACAGTATTACTAATTTTGTGATTAAAAATACAAAACATTCATTTTACAATTCCTTTTACTTTAGAAAAATTTGCTATAATTACTTTATAATTACATTTGTATACTTACATGGCACTGGGAAAAAACCCCAGTATTCACTTAAATGTAAATGTGTAACGTTCTCTGTCTCCATCCAGTCAGCAGGACTGTAGGGAATCTTGTAGAGGAGCTGCTCTGCATGCTGGACATCACCCCTGGACACAATGAGCAGTATCTTCTGAAACTATGTGACTCTGAGGAGTTCCTCAGAAAGTAAGGAATACTGGTCTGATGAATTTTCGTCACCTTCCCAGTGCCTGATGAAGTCCTTCTTAAATCTGTTCTTTGATTTAGCAGTGGTGAAATAGACATTGTTGGGACTTTTGACAATATTTGGTTCTATTTTACCTATTTTTGAAAGAAGTTACATTGAAATTCAACCAGTTCTGGGCATCTTGCTCAAAGTTACAGTAGCAAACACTTAGTCAAGACCTGGTAACTCAGGTTACAAAACTTCACCATTAATGATGACCATACTTTCTCCTCAAGAGGAAATAGAGCCTCCAGTATTGAATAAAAAACATAACATCCAGAGAGTCAATTCATACTTTTAATGTACTTGTCAGCCAGACAGGAATCAAAACACTGAGCAAAAAAACATCATTGTAAAGATCAACACAATGGAGGAAGGCAGCATCAAAATAAACAATGAAGAAACTGGAAATGTCTGAAAATAAATTTACATACCTAGGCAGCACTGTAACAAAGCTAAACACAGTCAGAGAAATGAAAAGCAACCAATGCCATGAAAGGTTATGAAAGATCTAGAACAACAAAAAACTGACAAAATTGCCCCTGTAAAACAGCACTGTTGTGCTGGCAGTGATATATACCACTGAAACTTAGCCGAGGCAAAGAAACTCAAGGACTTCGACTCGAGGAATTTGCCTAGAACGCTGCACACAAAATGGTGAGACAACATATCCAACATTCTCATCAGGCAAAGAACGAGTAGCCAGAAACGAGTGTACTAATCCAGCAGATAAGGTTAAGAGGGCCAGGACATGAGCTTCACCTGAGGGAAAACAGGGTAACATGACAGTCACTCGACTGGCATCTGGAGGACAGGCAATGAAGAGGGCAGCCAAAGCAAACATGGTGCCTGGTCATCACAAGTGATCTCGAAGAGATGGGAACCAGGGGAGCATGGAAGATGTGCACATCTGCCCTGTGTGCCACCTGTCACATGAAATAATGATAACTTGTCAGGCAGAAAAATGCTTGGCTTAAGAAATAGAATTTCTTGGTCACTAAATGTCTCTGTTTGTGGTGTGTTGTGATTTCAGTGGTGAAATGTTCGGGATGCACGAGAGCGTGAAGAGGTACCAGCAGCAGGGGCTTGAGGTCCCGCTGAGGCTCCTGTGTCAGGAGGCTGTGCCCAATGAGTTGGCCCGGGATGTGAGTCTCTTTTTCAAATTTTCCCCCAATACTGGTCAGATATTTTTAAAGCTGCTCTTCCAGACTTGCTGTCCACTGCTATCATATGAAGAAAAATCACAGCAGAGACCATTTCCTTGGGGTTACTTTTGAAATATAATAATTTTATTCCTTGAGAGCAAAGTAGAATGTTTTTGGCAGGAAAACACGGCCATGATTCACATTAAATTGCACAATGCATTATTTTTATGATGTAGCTCAGAAATCCATAGACAGAACCGCTAATTGCACAACTTTGGATGCCATTTAGTCACTTTTTTCTTAAATTAATTTGCGCTTGTCTGTGGATTTTAATTTTTTTTTAAATATTGCAACATTATTCCGTTCACCAGCCATCCTAAAACAGCCTTTATTTACCTGAAGTATAAGAGTGCAGATCAGGGTGAACGTGCCCTTGTGAGTTTATTATTTTCTGAATATAATTTCACCAAGGATGCAAATTTAAAGACTACAGGAAGTTAATTTATTTTTTCTAAGTCTGAATCAGTAAAATGTTTGTCTTCAAGGGTGAAGATGAAACACGTCCTTTTAACGTGACTCACCTCATGGGTTTTGCTTATGTATTCAAAACAACAAGGTAAACGTGCCTTTGTTTGCCAGTATTTACCATATAAACATCTTGTAACACAGTGAGATTCAGTTGCTGTTTACTCTTCAATGTCAAAGAAGACATATTCTCCTGAGCTCTACTTTGCCTCAGACAGACCTGAAATTCAAGCCACTTCACCAATAACTGAAACTGTTTTCCTAGCTGAGCAAGAGGCCTATCTGGTGGGATCATAAAGCCTTTTGATCTCTTCTTTTAGGACCATCCTGGAGAACCGGCTGAGCAGCTACAGCAAGGAGGTGAAACAGATGATGAGGAGTAAGGTTTGTGAGATGGATCTGCTGATCAGTATTTTAGTCAGCCTTACTCCAACCTTACTTCAAACTGAACCAAACATTCAGCTTGGCCTTCCAGAATCATCCTTTGTCCTTATTAATGTTAACATTTTCATTCTAAGCAACTTATAACTTTGCCTGTTAGCACTGATGGATATTTCGCTGGCAAAGTTCAGGAAAGGTATCTTGCTCAGTGGTATTACAGCAGGACCTGGTACTTAAACCAGGCAACTCAAAGCTTCCACATGTGCCTCTAACCGCTGTACTACCTGATGACCCAGCTTTGACACTACTGGCTTTATGAATCTTTGCAGTGTGGGAGTAATATAAACCAGATATTGGAAGAGGTTCGGACCATTTGCACTTTGCTGAGTGACGTGTCATCGAGAGAAGTGGAGGATGCCATTGCTGAAATCCAAAGGGTCATAGTGCTGAAGCTGGTAATACTTTCTGATATATGCATGTATTAAAATGTACTCATAAAATCACTCAGTATGTCTTTCAGGCATACCCGTCGGGCAGCAACTTTTATCCATCATTAACATAGCTTCTTTTGAAAACCATTTTCAGGGTGAAAATGTAGAAAAATTTTAGAGAAATTATACAAGACACACACAGGTACACACTTTAGTGAAGTTGGGGTAATAAAGTTTGCCGATATATGTTCTATTACCTTTTTTCATTTCACTTTTCCACTAGACTATGACCAGCCCATCACTCCGGCATCTGCCCGTTCCACAGCATTGATACTAATATACTGAATGCAACCATTTTAAGGATAACACAGTTTAGTGATATATAATGTGTTATTACTATTTAGCTATTTAGCTTACCTGGCAGTGCCAGTAGATCATAAATTCCAAAAAGAAGTGCAGTGCTTGTGACAGTGACTAGGAATGAAGTTGGTTGAAAGGTGCTACACAGCATTAGGTGATCATGTGTGTTTTATAATTGCTTTATAAACAATTATAATGCACTGCACAACTTTGGATGGAGACGGCAAAAATTGTTGTTAATGTTTTCAAACACAAATATCCCTGCTGATGTCTGTCTGTTCTCTTTTTCACAGGGTCCCTCTGAGTGTGAGACAAGTAAGGATCTGTATTTAAAACATGAAACATATATCACCAGCCTGATGGAGTGCAGCTCAAGCACTGCATCTTTAACTTTTTTAATGCTGAATGCGTGTGTGTGCTGTGCCTGTGTGTGTGTGTGTGTGTGTGTGTGTGTGGTGGGGAGGGGGTGTCACACACATTCAGACGAGGTAGTGCACTAAGCATGCCACCTCTTTTCTGGTTTTTGGCCCCTAACTCCACCCGTCAGGAGTGCTAGAGCTGCACCAGGCCCTGCGCAAGCTGCTATACACCTTCTTCTCAAATTTTGAGTCAGA
Organism: Arapaima gigas; assembly: GCA_900497675.1. Lineage (NCBI taxonomy): Eukaryota > Metazoa > Chordata > Actinopteri > Osteoglossiformes > Osteoglossidae > Arapaima > Arapaima gigas. The sequence continues at coordinate 229,508 of UFQX01000266.1, read as the reverse complement.
TGTCGGTACCGAGGAGATTTTCCTCTCTTGCCCCCCGGCCAAAGTGGTCCATCATGAGGGCGTCTTCCAGCTGGACCTGGCCGCATTCTACAGGCTAAAGTCAAACTGGCTTAGCAGGTGTGTGCGAGTCACACTGTAGGAGTTACCACCAGACCAACTCCACTGTGACATATCGCTGAAATGTTGCCTTCCTGAAACCGATAAATTAGATGAGTAGAGAGCCTGTGCTACACAGGCGATCACTCAAAACCCTGTATGGCAAAAATAATAAACTCTGTGATTGAAGAAGCTGATCCAGGCGGTGTTCAGAATGATTTTGCCAGGTTTAACAACCTCAGTTCACTTTAACATTCCCATCTCCCCATTTACAGCTTTGATTACTTCTCCATCTCCTGCACGCTGATGTATGGCTTCAGGCAGCTGTGTGAAACTGCATTGTCGGAAAACATCAGCACAACCTTGTCTCTAGGAAACAAGTTGCACTGCAGCAGGATGTGAGACCATCTGATGCTTTTCGCTCCATTTAAAGTTCACCTCATCTTTCTTGTGATGTGCAAAGCTTTTCTTGTTTCCATCCACAACATGTCCCCCATTTTTTTCCCCTCAGGATAGTTTTTCCCATTCAGATTAAGAAACTGCCCTATGAGTCCATGCTGAGGTTCCGTTTGCTGGGCTCCAAACAGGGGAAAAGTCCGGAACTGCTCGGCTGGGCTGTCCTGCCCCTCTTCAGCAACAAGTAGGTCACAATGGCCCTAAATCTGGAGCCACTAATTCTGATCACATTGCTGCAGTGTTGGTTTATGTAGGAAATAGTCCTGTTTTAATACTGCTTTTTAAACCATGACTCAAATTTTTGCAGAACACTGGTCAGTGGCACAGTCTTGCTCAGCCTGTCCACATTTTCTGAGCTGACTGACCTGCCAACGCCTGCACTGTCAGACAGCCACAGGCAACCCACAGGGGCCATTCTACAGGTGAATATAACTGCCTCCTACTGGCAAGAGGACAAATTCCATATTTTCACTACCATAGGCAGACTTTCCATGTTTTCAGTTCGTATACCCGAACTTTTACTGAGCTTCATTTTGTATTTATGTCAGTCATATAGGAGAGCTGAAGTGATCAAGCTTTTGCTCATGCAAGAATTTTCAGGTGCTACCAACCCCCCAGTCAAATCCCACTGGGTGTGGTTGCTGTTTCCATTGTGCAGTGAGAGCCACATAATCTTTCTGGTTCCAAAGCGCATAAGAATTATGTGTGTTTCACATTTATCTGTTTTTATTTTCCAACTGCCTACTAGCTCGGGTTTCCAGATACAAACAAGTGGAAATATGACTGGCCAAACCCATTCCCTGGCTCCATTCTTGCCACTCCCCCCTTTGAGGAGCTCCAGCAGAAGATCAAGGAAGTTTCCCAGAAGCACTGCCTGCTGTTGTGAGTTCCATTCCAACGATGAACGATCATGTCCTTATACTGCTATGTGTGTTTCCCAAATTGAAACCACACTCGTGTCTTTTTAACGCAGCTTGACAGAAAATGAGAAATCCTTTCTGTGGAATAAACGGCACTATTGCAACAAAGAGAACACCTACGTCCACCTCCTGCTGGGCAGCGCACCTCGGTGGCATCCTGAAGACCTGACAGAGATCTACACCATTCTAGAGCACTGGCCACTACAGAACCCAGAGGAGGCCCTCTTCCTTCTCAATGACTGGTGCAATTTCACTCTTTGTTTATCAGAAAAAGAAAGTGCATGATGCTGGAAGTAAAACAATCACAGATAGATGGCTCACATTGTAACTAAATGAACAGTATAGCCCAGCACTGTAGAGCACTCTTTCCCAGTGTGTGGAGTCACTGTGTACTATGTATGTCTAGCTTCGTGGACCAGAAGATCCGGAGGGTGGCGATCGAGCATATGGAGCAATTCTCAGATGAGGAACTGGAAGAATATTTGCCTCAACTGGTACAGGTGAGAGGGCTCAAAAGTCAAACATTGCCCCCAAACTCTTAGACAGGGCTAAGTTTCACACAAGAGCAGAACACACTGACCCATCTTTCAACCACAATCTACTACAGGCACTGAAACTGGAGTGGGACTTGGATGGGTCCTTGGTTCTGCTGCTTCTGAGACGGTCCCTGCTGAATGTCCGTGTGGCCCAGCAGCTTTACTGGTGAGTATCATGTAAAGCTGTGCAGTGCAGTTGGAATGTCTCCGTCTCCCCGTGTGGCATTCACTGTGGTCACAGTTAGATAATGGGCTAATTTAGGGTTTGTGGTCTGGTTAGGGAGTCATGGTTGAATAAGTATGTCTTTGATGGCTTTGTTAGAGCACTGCCTGGATGCAAATGTGTTTTTTTTCTTCAACGTTAAAGTTGGTTGAGTGACTGAATGATTATTGCATTAACGCACTAATTTTCTGATGGCTCAGATGCAGTCCTGGAAATCCATATTGCGTGCCAGCTTTCATAGAATTTTGAAATGTTGTTTAATTCAGCTACAGGGAGGAGTTGAATAAAGGATTTAGTTAATTTACTCCAGGTCTTAAATGCCCTGGTGAATCCTTCACACAGTGGAGCCCACCAGGACCAGGATTAGTCTTCAAAAGTAAACTTTAACTGGTTGTAAAGAAGGACTTCTCTTTGGCCTGCAGGCTGTTGGAAGATGCACTGGAGGACAACCACTACAGGAGCTGGTACAGTAAGATGCAGGCAGCCCTGAAGCACTGCTGTGGCCGAAGACTGAGGCAGGAGCTGGAGAATGAACAGCAGCTGGTCAAAGTTCTTAGCCAGGCAGCGAATAAGATCCGCATGGTAGAAAAACCCCGGAGGAAGGTCAGAGATCAGCTGATCTATGCCCCTTTCCTACAGCTGTCACAGCAATACCTGATGCGGCTGTTTGACATGTCGTAGTTGACTCTGTTTTTCCCTCTTCGCAGGATGTGTTAAACAAAGAAAAAATCAACATCAGCAACTTCTTCAAGGATAGAGTCTCATGTCGCCTACCATTGGATCCTGCTGTCTGTGTTGATGGTGTGGATGCGGAGGTACAGTGGTTCTCTTGGAGTAAATCGATGTTCGATGCTTCTTTCCCCATTAAATACTTATAGCTACAGTTCTCTGAGTCTCACAGTATTTCTTCTTTCAGGCCTGCATGTTTTACAATTCAAATTCTGCTCCCCTCGAGGTCTCCTTCGTCAACGCTGACACTCAAGGTAGAAATTTCAGCGTCATCTGTAAGGTAAGTTGTGCCATTATGGTGTAAGTTAGGGGCTCTTTGGGGCTCTGAAATCGAGACCCAGTGACATGACAATGAGACTCTTACTAACCTGACATTAAAAGCTTCATAAATCCAAATTTCTGTGACCTCTTGAACAGTGAAACATGTTTCTGAGGAATCTCTGTCTTCCAGACAGGGGACAATCTCCGTCAGGACATGCTGGTGCTGCAGATTGTGCGCATTATGGACAGGGTGTGGCTACAGTCAGGCCTGGACATGCGCATGGTGACTTACAGGTGCATCTCGACTGGAAAGGAGCAAGGTCAGTTTGAAAATGAGTACATTATCCAAAACCTCTCTATATCCAATTTATCACTATAGCACCTCTTGAAAATGAGCACCTACAGTATATATCAGAATCCAAATGGAAATTTTTGCTATAATGAATTTTTATGTTAAGCTTATCCATAATAAAAAAGATTAAAACATGAATAAAAATCAAAATAAACAAAAAAATCAACAAATAAATAGCATACAGTGTACTGTAATAAAAATACTGTATATGTTTTAATACACTCTATTGTGTTCTTGTGAATTTATCAGAAGTCAGACATGGGTGTTATCAGCTGTTTCTGCCTGTTTTGCTTTATCTGACCATGTGTGCACCACAACATTTATTCTGTGTTTCATCTTTTAAATAAACATATTAAATAAATCTTTTTACATAAGTCTGTCTCTTTAAATACTGGTTTTTGTGTCAAACAAAGAGGTGGACGGTAGGTTACTTTGACACGTCTTTATTCCCTTTGTTTAACATGTCATGTAACTGAAGTGGGGATGCAAACCTCTCCTTTCCCGTGTGTACAGCACTGATTAAAATTTGAAATCTGCTATACTGTATACACTGCACCGCAGTATAAACACACGTTCATGACCACATTAAGTGTCTCTAATGAGATAACTGGTGTTTACAGTGTTTATCCTGCTGAAGTTATGGCTTTCCAGTTATATAGGTTTTTTCTGATAGGCTGGGATTTATTTATTTTCCCAAATTTAAAATAATGGAAAATAGTACTCAGTATCCAAGAAAATTAGGTATCTGACGTGTTGTTAGGGACGAATTACATTCAGGTACTGAAGCTTTTAGGTGTTTAGTAATCAGTTACACTGGTGCCTACAGTACTACCACCACAAATACTGCCTTGCTTTTCCATCTCAAAAAGCCAGTTAGAATCCATGTTGCCCATCTTATCTCTTCTCACACCACACTGGCAACTCAGCTGTGTCTTTCCCATATTATCTTTATTCACAAAATGCCCACACAACAATGCAGTTTGCGTGTTGTCATTAAGGGTTATAAGTATTGTTACCAGAGTACATAAGCAATTTAAGTGAAATGAGTTAAAGCTTTGTTTTCTTTTGGATATATGCGTGTGTGTGTGTGTGTGTGTGTGTGTGTGTGTGTGTGTGTGTGTGTGTGTGTGTGTGTGTGTGCATGTACTATTGTGCTCCAGGGCTGATAGAGGTGGTGCCAGAAGCTGTGACCCTTGCCAGCATCCAGCAGGAGTGGGGTCTTGGTGGGACCTTCAGGGAGGATACGCTGGAGAAGTGGTTTCACACGTGGAACAGGACTGAGGATGCCTATGAAGAGGTGATCCTGTGTTTCCAACGTCCTAGACAGGCATCAAAAATTTACAGCCAACAAGAAAAGCATTAATATGAATGTGGAGTAAGAAGTTCATAAATAATTTATTATGATACACTTAAGATGAAAAGAAACATTTAAGTTACCAGCTGACAAGCTCCTCTTCCTATTAGATTTCAGCAGAATGGAGTTCATTCAGTGTCCTCAGTTCACTATAATTTTAAGAATTCCTTAAGAACAGATTCTGAAAAAGTTTGAAAGGCCACACTCAAATGTGTTCTGTCCTACTTTACCCACAGGCTGTAGTGAACTTTCTACACTCTTGTGCTGGCTGGTGTGTGGCTACCTTCATCTTGGGCATCTGTGACCGCCACAATGACAACATCATGCTGAAGCACAGTGGCCACATGTTCCACGTTGACTTTGGAAAGATCATGGGCAATGCTCAGAAGTTTGGCAACATCAAGAGGCAAGGTCTTTGAGAAGGACAAATACTCTTTTTGTGGAAGTATAACAGATTTTTTAACAGATGGTTTCTTACCTGCTGTCCTACAGAGACAGATCTCCTTTTGTCTTCACATCAGAGATGCAGCACTTCATCACAGGAGGAGGGCAAAAACCTCAACGTTTTCACGGGTTTGTGGAGCTGTGCTGTGAGGCCTATAACGTCATTCGGAAGCGCACTGCACTGGTTCTCAGCCTTCTGCAGCTGGTGAGGAAACCCAAGAGAACATTCCCAGATCCACTAGAGCAGTGCAATGTGACTGATTGTATTCTTTAGATAAACTAATTCCAGAACACTCACCTTCAGCATAATACAACTGACAAGTAAGCAGCACTTAATGATGAAATGATTGACAAACTGAAGCCTATCAAACCAGATACATCACCTGTGTCCCACACTAATCTTGGAGAATTAAAGCTGAAATATGAGCATGAGTTCCTGTCATGGCTGGTGTATGAACTGCAGATGCTCGGGGCGGGGATATCTGAGATGAAGGACCGTCAGGACCTGCAGTATGTCTACAACAACCTGCGACCTCAAGACTCAGACCTTGAGGCCACCTCCTACTTCACTAGGTACACGCTCAGTGTGGCCCGTGGTTTGGTGGTTAGTTCACATCCCAGAGTGTAATGTCAGTTCCTCAATCCAAGCTAACTTTGCTTCTATCTTTTATTAAAGCTTTTTAAATACTCACAGATGTCTAAATAGAACTTCTGACACTTTCAAATACATGCAAATAAATTAGGTAAATGAAAATCATTGTCACCAAGGTTTAGCACCGGTCAATTTAATAAGAATGTCTCCTGCAACCCTAAACTCCAGGGCTCTGTATGAATCTATAATTTAAGAGTAGTCTTGGCTGCATTATTTTTATTGTTCATTACTGTGGTTCTTGCACCGTGTTTCACTTACTCTGATTTCTGAAGACCATGGGAAGTTAGAAGCATGCACATGTTGTAAAGTTCATTGAGCAGTTAAGCATATTTTTCACACATTTTAACGAAAAATTAATCACTTGTCAAAGTTTTGTTTCTCCTTGTGAACAGTCAGATTTTTTGTGCGAATCATTTGAAATACAACTGCTGAGGCACTTTAGTAACTAAGGTCAAGGGTGCAGCAGCAGGCCCCTCTCTCCTGCCCGTGACTTCAGGCCACCATCTTCTACTTGTCTCCACCAAGGATGATCGAGGAGAGTCTGAGCAGCCTCCCGGTGAAGATCAACTTCCTGATCCACAGCATGGTCCAGTTCCCCTCTACACGCCGGCTGACTGTCGAGGCCATGAGGGCCAACCCCTGCACCAACATCCAGGAGGCCGTTATCCAGAGCTATAAAGTGAAGGGCAGAGAAGTGGTAAATCTCTCCACTGTGTTAATAAAGACGCCATGTGATGTAATTGCATCAGCCATGTTTTTTGCTTCAAAACCGTTTTTGCACTAGAAAGCACCAAAATATGAAGCAGTATATCTTGCTTTTTCAGTCTATCTCGGTTTGACACTTTTTCAAAGAATGCTACAATTCACGTGATATCCTGATCACCTCAGTTTGATTGTGGTTTAAAGTGTGGGTTAAACCTAGACATTTACTTTTGTCTTGCCGATATAGGCAGGTACAAAATGTGATGGGGCAGGTAAATTGTAAAATGAACCACTTCTGTGAACCACCGAACAAAACACGCAAAAATCAGTATAAAACCCAGGTTAATAACTCTCTTGCAGTTCCTGAGAAAAACTAAACCAAGTCCACTGTGGTAAATATGTTGTGCTTTGTATGATTCAGATATATGAACTGAAAGTGACAATTCAGGACAGGTATCTGATCAGGGAGAAAACCTTCAGCCAATTTGAGATGATCCACAAAGCCCTTCAGAAGCTCTTCATAGAGTCAACACTCCCACAGTAAGTAGATAAAAAAGAACTCAGCATAATTTGCACTTTTATCTGTGGATGTCCTAGTACTGCTTACTATGATCAGATGTTAAGGGGAAGCAGCATGAATAGAGTATCTTGCCTGAATTCTTTCTGAATTTCTTTTGATTCTCTCTGTTTCTTCTAATTATCTGGTCCAAGGTTATTAACAGTACTTATCATTAATTGGTCTGAATTTTCTTTTATCGCTTCTGGATCTGGTATGATGAACTATGTGAAAAATAAATAAATAAATTATATATATATATATATATATATATATATATATATATATATATATATAATTTGTTTATTTATTTTTTTCACATATGTGAAAATGTCCCTCACTGGGGGTGAGACTGAGATGCAATGCATTGTGGGAACTTTTTACTCGCAATCTGATGCTCCAGAGTCTCACTTTTGTACTCGTGTTTTGTTTGCCCCCTCTATTTCACACCATTGTGCTTTAATATGGTTTTCATTCATATAAACTGACATACAGCATTTGTGCTCTTCAAGCCGGTTCAGACAAACTCAGGGTAAGTTTGTTTTATTCAATCACTATTTTCTATGCACCTCATCATCTCATTATAGGGTGATTTAAAATGAAAATTTCATTATTCTTACTTTGGTTCCAAATGTAGATTTTTTTTAAAAAGTAGAACAGCAAAGGAGGTTTTTATATATAGACCCGTGCGTGTTACTCTGGTCACTTCTGTGGAAAAAAATGTACATGACTAAGTAAAGAATCTGATATTTCCTGGAATTTAGTCCAAAAAATAAGACTACATAAAAAAATATGAAGGTTTGAGACTGTAATGTCAGTATCCATTCTATTTTAATATTTTGTTATTTTGAAAATTTATATTTGAGATCATTTATTGTGATTTTGAGGTAAAATTTGGGATAAGCTTGCAATGAACTGAAATTGTTTCCCATAAGAAATAACGGAATAAGTGATTTCTTTATATGGTTTCTGATATTAGGTCTGATTTCTAGAATGAATTAGGACTAGCTAAAAAGGGACATTATTTCAAGGTTTATGTAGCATTTTAATATAATCTTTATATTTGTAGACCTCAATGTCCATCCAACCATTTGTCCATCTACCCATCTGGTTGTTTATTTGTTCTTTATGCACAGCTTTATTTTTCAAGATACAAATTTGAAATTTAGCACACAGGCCCTTTTCACCCTAAATGAGATTTTGGTGCACGCACACACACACACACACACACACACACACACACACACACACACACACACACACACCAGACAGGAGGGGCAGTGTGCTGGAGGAATGACCCAAACTGGCGACGAGTTATACACACAAGCAAGCACACGCAAGCACACACAGCAATGAACACTTTACTAATGTAAGGACAATAAATTTTGGTGATTTATATTTTGTTATTTCTTTTTTCTTTTCCACCTTTCCACTGCCTGATCTGGACAGCGATAGATAACTCAGTGAGTACATAATGCAATCTATTGTGAGAGTGAAGTAATCTGATGTGAACCCTCTGCTGTACAGGTTCCCTGGCTGGTACAAATTGTCCTTCACTCCAAGCCGCAGAATGTCCCTGCTGAACAAATATCTGAAGGAGCTATTCAACGGCCCCTGTAAAGGCGTAAGACACACTTATTTTCCCTTTAATTTTACCTGAATGTGTATAGAATTGAGTGAAATAGAAGAAAATACTCAAAAGTCACAAATGAAAGAGGGCTTCTTCATTTGTGGGTTGACTTCCTCCTGCAGAATGAATTTGTGTGCAGCTTGTTCTTGGATGGTCCCAGCACAGATGTAACACTCAAACCCAGGAGAAAAGGTACTTCTGCGGTGGGAAAAAAAATGTTCATTTCACACAGAACCCGCTAGGTTTGCACTTTATGTTGGCATCCACATTGAAGCTCTAACTTACTTTGTATTTTTAATAACAAATAATGTAATTCATAAATCTTGTAAAGTAAATAATTCTGCAACCTGTCTCACTGCACATTTTGGTGTTGAAGCTGCCAAACTTGGCTGGCTTTCCCTTTAATTATTTGGGGGGGGGTGGTATGACTCATAACCATAGCAACAGAGGTTGGTTGGAGCAGGCACAATAATTCCATGAGAATTGAGTCATTGTGTTGTGCAGCAGATGTGGTCCCGCTGACCAGTCCTCAGGTCCAGCTCTGCATGGTCTACAGAGATCACAAGCTATCAGTGCTGGTCAAACACATTAAGAACATTGTAAGTCCTCAGATACAACACCGGCTCACTTCTTATCCCTTCTGTTCACATTTATTCTGTTCACAGTCTTATTCCTCTTCTATACTTTTATTCATAAATATCTACAGGGGTACCATGTATTTCTAATAAATATATGTATTTGTGTGTCTTGTGTTATCTGCTCAGACACTGCCCAAGGGCACATGCCCTGACACTTACGTGGTCACCCGACTGCGGCCCGACCCAGAGAACTGTTCCAAGAAGAAAACCAGGGTGGTCCGGAACAACTACCATCCTACATTCAATCAGTTGGTATGCATCAGCATCCATCCGCAGTATACCATGGGAAATGTCTACTAGCATACCCTGCACTACAGTGCTGAACACATGTGAGGTACAGATGGCTCTCAAGGATTGTACTGGTTGCAGGACCTGACTTTTGCACCTCTGCTGTACTCTGATCCTTCTGCCCCCCTTTTAACTGCTTTATTAGACTGGGTGGAACCCTGTGAGGTCATTGTTCCCTCTACCTGAGCAACAGGTGGTGACTGTAACACCTTCCTCATGGGGGGCAAAGATCAGTGCAGACAACTCTTAAATATTTTTCATATTCATCCATTTAGCAGACACCCTCCTGTGTCACATCACTCTGAGCTCTGCTTCTGTCACATCAACGCCACATCTCACACAGCAGTGACAGGCTCTCCAGATAAATCCCTCATGTCTTTGTCACTGTTTTTCTTNGTGTGACACAATACCCTCCTGCTCTTAGTCTTCACTTCCTGTGGCCATGGTATAATGTGGCTGCCTAGTGCTGGGAGGATACGGTCCAGTTTCACTCTGTCCTGTTGCTTTTTTTTTTTTTTTTTTTTTTTTCCCCCCCCCCCCCCCATTGCAGAACACTATGTGCTGACATCTAACGGCTTTTTTTCTGTCCAGATTGAGTACAGTGACGTCCAGTCCCTCGAGGGCAAAGTGTTGGAGCTACAGGTGAAGAGCAAGAAGGGGTTTCTGGCGGCAACCAATATCTCACTGGCAGACAGGAAGATGGGGATGGAGGAGTGGTTTCTGCTGGGAAACTGTTCCATTTGAGTGCAGGGAGCAGCGGGGGGCCTGTACACCCCCTCCACTATTAGAGTGGGACCTCTCATAGAGTCCTTGTGTGGTTCCACCCCAAATTACTCCAATTACCGCTCAGTGGATCATAACCCAGAACAGCAGAAACCGGCTGTCAGTTTGCGATTCTGTTGTTTCACCTCTAGAGGGAACTATAACGGCAGTTTTTTTTTTGTTTTTTTTTTGTTTAATAAACAACTCCATTGCCGTTTGTTGTTATACATGGTTAAGTCAGTCATTTCTAAGATTGGCCCACATGTGGCATTGCTTTCCTTGTCACACTGTGGCCAGTTTTAGTGCTTAGTGACTGCGCCACGTTTCTGTGTTCCAGTGAGCGTGCATAATGTTACAAAATGTTACAAGAAAAAATTGTTTGCAGAAGACCTGTCCATTACAAATTGCTCTTCAAGAAGCTAATTTTCTTTGCAGATGGCAGTGGAAGATATTTAAAATATGCAATTTAAACTTTTCTGTTTTGCCTCGGCAGTGAAGACGTAGACACACTGGGTGTTCTGTTACCAAATGCATGAATAAATCAAGCCTGTTATGACTTTTTTCCAAAAACCTTGTATCCAGGCCACCTGGCCTGATTATTAATGCCAGTTAAGCAGAGTGCAGAGAATCTTCCAGGCCTCCTGTATTGCTGTGTAGTCACTCCACACAGACACAGTTGCTTGTACAGCAGCTCTTGCTCTGTGTTTCATTATTTAAGTTCCTCCACCAAGCAGCAGCCGAGCACCTAGATGTCAGGATTAAGCCAGAGTGATGGATGTCAGTTATCCAGTGTCCAGGAGGTCCTCTGTCCAACTGCCCAAGTCGCCATAACGGGCCTCTTTCCATTGCAGTGAATTACAGCTGACAGATGGGTGGCTGTTCTCCATCAATATGGGCCATATGTAATTCCCGATGTGAGCTGCTGACCTGCGAAACTTGCTGTTCAATGCCATTTACAGAGAAGTGGCTGGAGTTGTATGTTTCTCAGGGTATTTTCTCAATAAATAAAGCAGAAATAAATACCCAGGGGCAGTGAATTATTTTTATTTCTATCCTGTGATGTTCTGTAAAGCACTAAATGTGTGGTTGTGGTCTGAGGAAGCTGATGGTTTTTGGGTTAGTGGTTGCAAGGATGGTGTTTATCATTAGAAAAACCATATTGGGATGAAGAAGGAGGGCAGGAGTGATCTGGGGCATCTGGTAGTCTTCATTCTTTTGACTCTGGAGGAGTTCCTTGACCTCTAGCACGTCCTTCAAACTCACCTACCTTTAGTGGGAGACAGAGCTTTGAACTGTTCATTCTGCACAGTGTGGAATTCCTCTCCACACCTATCAGAGTGTCCTTCTCTAAGCATCTTTAAATCCAGGCTTAATGTGTTTTTTGCTTTCAAGAAAAAAAGTGTTTTTTTGTTCTCTCTCATCATTTCCTTCACAATTTTTTTTTTACTTCATCTTATTTTCTGGATGTCTTATTGTTGCATTTTTTAATTATGCTGGTTTTAATTACAGTTCCATTATTTTGTCACAGTAGTCTATATATCTTTCTTTTTCTGTTTTGAGAAGCCTTCAAGGCTGTAGATAAAATTGTTTTGTTATTATTATTATTATTATTATTATTTTTGTTGATGTTGTTGTTGTTGTTAGTATTTTGTTTATTATTATAAACAGTACCAGTCCTGGAATACGTGAAACACCCATTGAAATCCTGGAGATCACAGGCACAGCTCAGATAGTAGAACAAAAGAGTTTATTGTTCATCAAATACTCATCTATGAACTGCAGGAGTAAAAAATATATACATATAGATGGATGTGGAGAATGTAATGGTGTATCTTGCACAGATGTGTGGACTTTGTCTCCCTACATGTGTAAAAACTGAGTTATGCCATGATTGCTTTATGAAAACTGATAGCAGATGCTTCTCTGAAGTTATGAAAGAGTTTTTTTCTGTTCAGGATAGAGTCGCCTCATAACGATTTGTTTTGTATTTCCTGGATATCTGCATGTACAACATACTCCTGTAATGCCCCACATTGGATGTATTTCTGTGTGTGTATGCAGGGATCCCCCTGCGGTTCCCCATTTCTCTGCTGTACCTCCTTGTCTAGATCACTGCTCCCCTTTATTTTGTCATCCATGCTGAATTTAGTAGCAACACCTTGTGCTGCTTCCACCCGAGATGGTGGGTAGGGGGGTTTACAAAAGACTAGGCTGTAGCTCCTAGAGTGTGTTGGAGCTCACCCATACACAGTATGTGGTGTGGTGGGGTAGGGTGGAACCAGAGCACCATCCAACTTAATATTCATAATTTGCTGGTGGGTGGCCAGAAAAAGATAAAGTGACAGAAGGATGTAAAAACATCTTGTTAGCACTTTCTCATTGTGAAAAATTATAAATCCTCACATGACATGCTGCAAACCAAAGTGCACACAGAATGTCTGAGATATTGAGTTCTCTACAGGCTAAAATGTAAATTGAATATGACAGTCTTGTCATGGTCCATAAAGCTGCTGAGCTGTTTGTGTTGAACGAAATGATGGCCTTGAGAAATCTACTCATGTTCCCTTGCATATTGTACCTCCTGTAGGCTTGTGAACCAGAGGAGGCCCAGTGAAGAACGGGTGGCTGGAGCTCAGGCAGGACTGCTGTGATATATGGTGTTGTTCTTCTGAATGTGGGGTTGCCTTATATCACCACTACATGCCTCTCTGCAAAATGAAAAGCCATCTCTCCAAAAAACTTCAATTTATACCTTACACTCCCAAAAGCTGTTTGTCAACGGCACACGTGGCAGACAGAGGCAGTTTCTGTGTTTCTAAGGCCATTTCAGGGCTGTTTCTCACTTTTACTCCAAATGTGTCATATGTGACTCTGAATGCGAGGGCCACCCTGAGGTCTGGAAGCTGTTGCACCAGTTAGCCTCCAATAACAGTCCCACATCTCTAGCACTGTAGACATCAGTGACTCGGCGTTGAAGTGGCATCAAGGGGAAATGTTACAGCACTCGTTTAATTAATCTTTAAAGGGATGTTAATATTTTATGGGGTTTTAAACATAAGGAAAAACTTGGGAAGGATGGAATGGTGGCACAGCGAGTAATGGTGCTCCCTCATAGCAGTTCAGTTGTTCTGGCATGGGTTTGAAGCTAGCTCAGTGTCTTTGGAGTTTGCATGTTCTTCACATGTCTGCATGGGTTTCCTGCAGTTGCTCCAGATTCCATCTTCAGCATAAAGACATACACTGTAAAAATGCCCTTAGTATGTGCGTGTGTGTGAATGTGTGTTTCCTAACCTTGGCTCCAGTAATGCCAGGATGACATCTGGAATGGCGTGATCTTGAACAGGACAAGCAGTTAAAAATAATGGATGTTTTATCAGTTAGTGTTGTTGAACTCTAGTCGCTCACTGTCCTTAGAGAACATTGCATATGAATAAATGGGTCAAATAAATTATAGTGAGCAATAAGAAATATCTACAGTGATGACAGGGAGAGACCAGTAGGGTTCTGGGGGGGTGCAAAGACTATAAAGATAAGATTAAAACAGGTTAGTGCCTGAATTTAAGCTTTTATAGTGGGTTGCAGCAGAATTGTTTTGTCACAGATTAGCATTCATGGATGATACAGCTTAAACCAGCCGTCTTTTCAACTTAGCAGCGAAGGCATTTTTACAACTAGCCTCGATTGTTTAGACAAGTAAATATATAAAAGGGGGGGAATTGGGAGCTTTTGAGGACCCTATTGCTATCTTTTGGATCTCATTTCCTATCTTGCCACTGCCACAGGTCCACTGAGTGGTAAAGCTTGGCTTTTTTGCTATAATTGTGTCTATAAACCTGGATTTTTTATTATAGCTATCTGATGCTTCTACAAAAATTACACTACAAATATTTACAGGGACTTCTCTATTATACCATTTTTTGGATTGCAAAAGGAAAGTGACCACATGCTATCAAAGATTTTCAAAGTGCAGGCCATGAGTTTTTGGCACTTTTTATTGTTTTGGCTGTGTATTCCAGACTATTGGATGTGAAATGAAATGACAATATGGTTAAGGTCCAGACTGTCAGCTTTGATTTTTTTATATAATTACATCTATATTGGGTGAACCATTTAGGGCTTACAACCCTTTTTATACACAGTACTGAAATGTTATATTCTATGAGTTGCTGCTGCAATAATAAACAAATGAATGAATGACTTACAGCCAAATTTCATCATCCATTTTAGCCTTTTCAGGTGGCTTTAGTAGAATGTAATCATTAAAAAATTTAAGGGATTAAGCTGTATTATTAAAATTTTATTGATTGTGACCCTAGTGATGGAATTTACAATCCATCAATTTTTACAGTTTTGCACTGGGGACATTTGGGTTCCAGTTGAACTTGTAAGCTGAGGTACAAGTGTACAGAATGATTGTCTCTCTCTACTACAAAGGCCAAATTCAGTTGCAGATGATGGCTTTTGTGTCCTGCAGCTGCATGACTGAATCCCCAAGAAGTAGGGGTTTGAGGCCCTGATAGTCTTGGAGAGAGGGTGGCTACTTATTGACCCAAGATGAATATTTCTGCACCACAGTAACCCACTTCCCATCACAAAGATATTTATCCTTCATGTTGTCTGAAAGCAATTTTGAATTTCCTTTCACCTTGCTATGGAACAACCTGTATTATTGAACCAAGGTCTGCTGAAAGAAGGTTGCAGAAATAACTATATTTGCTGGGATTTTGAGTGCTTTCATTATGTTAAAAGCTCTTGCCTGCCACTGTTATCCATATTTTTAGTGATTTCTCTATGGCAGCCATTGTCATAACAGTAAGCCATTCATATGTTTGTAAATGCAAAGCTTATAAACCAGGCTCCTCTACAAGCACCCATTTTTAATAACTGCTTATGGAAATCAGAGTCAGAGTGGTCCAGAACCTAACCTGGAAGCACTGGGGATCAGGCAGGGTACTCACTGAAACAGACTTTTTAGGGCCATCATACAGACTCATACATACATAACAGACAAATAACCATCTGAGTGCATCATTTTTTCATCTGAAAAATTCAGTGAGAAAACCCACACCACTTTAGAACTTGTAAACTGTGACAGAGCTGGATTTGAACCGAGGTCTCAAGCCAGAACATTTCAGGGAGAACATGTAAACTGAGTAGAGACAGACTGATTTGAGCCAAGGTCTCTACCCATAGCCCAGGAACTGTGAGACACCCTTCCTCTGCAACCTATTCAAATAAAAGAAATTAAACAGTTTTTGTTTCTAGTAGTGCAGTGTGGTGACGGCTGTGTGTTGTACTTAACCAGGAAGGAGGCAAAATTTAAACATAAAAACATTCAGAGTAATGCTACAACAGTGTTAGTGATTTACCAAATGCAGGTTACCTCCTCCAACTGAGTTGCGTTTAAATGTGAAAAAATGATGCAATGGTTCCTTTGCATTCATAAGAGATGACTCCAGGTGTTGTTCCATTGGCCTTTGCTATTCAGCTTCTCCGTTAAACTGCTACCTTTGCTAACTAGGATATTATAGTTGTGATTGTGATGGTGGAAATGTGATCCACCTGGAGGAAGACCTGTGGTAGTGATGCATGGAGGTCTACAGTCCCTGAAATCAGAATAGCCATTGTACAGTGCTGCTTGTCAGTCCCTCTGAATGAATATTCACCTACCTGCTAGTTCCTCTTGTCACACTGTTACCAACGTTGAACAAAGGCAAGAGCCTCCAAGCTTTTGAGAAGCTCAAAATAAGTATTTTTTGGAGGCATTATTTGTTTTGTGATGGGGGTGTTTATTGACTTGTGCAGAGATCCTCTTCTTCATCAGCCTTTTTACAGTTATAGGGACTGCTATGGTAAGCAGCATCTCTGTGAGAAGGGGGTCTGGTTGAAATCTTGGCATAACTATTATTAAGTCAAAATCAGCCCTTGGTGACCAAGTCTGAGTTTCACAGTAGGTTAGATTAAGTGGTTACCTTTTGGTACCTAGTGGTTACCAGCTACCTTTTTTATACATGTTTTAGGAATTGTGCCACAGTCCTAAGTAAAAACTTTACCAGGAACTTCTACACTTTCACCAGGAGTGAAGGTCCTCAGTAATGAAAAAAACATGAGCTTTTTGCACACAATAAGAGGTATGGTTGAGAATGGAGTGGTAACAAACAGGAGGCAAAAGATCATTCAGAATTGATGGAGGCTCCCATTCCACTACAGATAACCAGTACTATTCCATTCTTCACACTCTTCTCTAACAATATTAACTGGCTTACCTTCTTGCGTGCTGCTTCTCTTCATTTGGAACAATTGCTTTTGATATCTTGATGATATGGCTTGATGTTTTTTTATTGGTCATAGCAATATATACAGGCAGAGACATCAAGGCATTGCACCTCCAGCTACATATAGTAAGGGTCAAATGGTCATAGTGCATCACAGGTATGATCGTACAGAACTGTACAGTAAGTTCCAGAACGGTGTCCATACATTCCAAAATAGTTTTGAATTATTGCGCAGGTCAAGTTTTAGTTTTTCAAGTGGGAGGAAATTAAATACTTCAGTCAACCACATATTTACAGAAAAAACTTCAGTTGTGGTCCAAAGCTTTAAAATACATTTCCTTGTGAAGTAAATCAGAACGAACAGCCTACATTCCATAACTTCATCAAAAAGAGAGTTTGAGTTGTGGTTAACAGCACAACAGATGGTGACAGATCACATTTTACATTGAAGGTCTTCAGAATGGTTGTGAACTTCCTTTTAATACGCTTGTTTTTGTCGTAGTAGCAGAATAGATGTATCAAAGTGCCAGGAGACGCTTTACACTTAAAATGCATCAGCAATGTCCTCAGAAACAACCTGTACAGACACACTGGGGAAAGTAGATTGTGGAAGATTCTGTAGATGAGGTTTAAGTTTTGCTTGCTTTGTTTGTACATGTAGCTGATCCTTCTTGATCACTGAAAGACACATCAAGGTTATGTTCCCAGGTCCCCCTCAAAGAACTGTAGGTATTATTGCCAATACATTTTAAAATTTAAAAAAGTGGAAATCAAGGCCCCTGGAGCTGTTCACTTCCAAGAGTTGTTTCTCCATTTCATTTAATTCTGTCCAAAAGCTTAATCATATTTTTGGCAACTTAGATGGGACCATTGACTAGTGATGCTCAGTAAACTGTGCTCCTGTTGAATCTAAGTAGTTCAGGTAACTAGGTGACCCAGGGAAGGCAGGTGATGGTGACACCATGATGAGCTGCAGTGCTATACAAGCAGTTTTCCAGTAATTCTATTGTGTCACTCTGTCCGCAGTTAATATTAATAATTAATTTACCGACAATCTTATGATTCTCTTCAGTCTCTGGAAAACAGCCTAAAATTTGCACTGAGCAGTTCTGAGGATTTTCAGAAATCTCTTTCCTTAAGTCTTACAGGAGCTCAGCCCACATAACTCAAAATAAAGAGAGTAGATAAATGATTGTTTTGTGGGGAAAAAATTATCGGGGGAAAATGTATTTATATCCAACAAAGTGCTAGATTTTTTCCTCCTCCCTGTAGCTATCATATTAAAATCAAAGTTCACAGAGATCGTGGTTGAGGAGGGAGTGCTGAAGGGGGAGGTCTGTGTTCCAGCACGACGTGAATGATGTCAGTCCCAGGACAAAACAGACCAGTGATGCCAGATGTTGGACACAGGTGGCAGTATTCTACAGTGAAAGCGTGACACAGCTCCCCTGGGGACTGAGCCTGGCTGGCGGACGCAGTGCAGCACAGTACAGAACACCCTGGTGAGATGACACCGTGGTGCTCTCTGTCACAGGGGGCCAGTTAAGCAGAGCCAGATTTTTATCATCATTACAGATAAAACTGGAACCCTGGCAGACGTGTGCTGCTGGGGTGGGGTGGACTCTCTGATGAATGGGCCAGGTCAGGCTGTAAATAGCTCTTTAATGAATTATGTATGTCTCACGCACACCATCTGCAAGGGTGAGAAAGGTAGGCCTGTTTTTGGACCCATCAGCTAACTGCACTTAAAAATAGAGACCACTGGATGTTGCATCCTACGTCCTGCCAAAGGCAACCTGTTTGACACCTGCTTTCTCTCTTATTGACCTTATAAGAAGCGACTCATCAACTTCTTGATGAATTTTTAAACAGATATGTCAGGATTTAAGTCCAGCATATATATTCATAAAAAGTTGATATCTCTTCCGAATAATTAATACTTGGAACATTATCTCATTTATATTTTTCTCATGCAAAAACTGAAGAACTTGAAGTTGCTTTCATCTTGAACCCTCCTCACTTCACACTGAACCCAGTTTAACTCAACCCAAGTGTACTGATATATCTTTTGTATTTGGAGCCTAGGAATTTGCTGAGGCCCCAACAACATCTCATGTCATCATCTCTGCAGTAGCATGCTACTCTGGGTGTGCGCGCGCGCGTGTGTGTGTGTGTGTGTGTGTGTGTGTGTGTGTGAGCACGCACGTGTGTGCATTTCACACATCACTGGTTACAGTGCTTTCATTAGTACTTTACTCTGATTTGCCAAAGGGAGCACCCTTTTCAGCCAAGTGGCTGAGTGCTGAGTTCTTAAGTCACTAGGATCCCAAACCTGCAACACAGTCCACACACATACATACAGGATGTTTTTTTTCTATACTTACCTCTTGTATCTGCTGTGTGCAAACATGAATTATAAATGGCTTCTAGCACAGACAGTAAAAGGGAAACAGAGCCCTTCAGAACAGAGCTCTCAGTTATTCCACATGACCTGACCACCCTCTCAAGTCCCAAGACTGAGCGGGTCCAAGCACTCTGCCAAATTTAAATCTATTTTCAGGGTTTAACTTCACCTGGACCAGTGACCCCGCCATAAAATAGTGTTAAAATGCAGTGCAAGAAGTATTTTTCTAGAAAGTGCATTATTGATAAGATATGCTTAAACTTGTTTTTTTTGCTCCCACTCTAGGATTCAGATTCAAGGCACAAGGGAACCAGGAATTTCATATAAACACTATGAGAGTCACCTTGACTGGTGCATGTAGTGAAGTCAGTGTTGTCTGCCATGGTCCTCTTCATTCTGGTCAGCAGAACATTCCCCCAGTATCAACATCACCTCAGTGAACTGATTTTAAAAGAAGGAGGTCAAAGAGTTAGGCTGGGTAGTTTGGTGGAAATTCTTACATCAGACATGGCGGAGACATATCCACATTTTACTAACCAGTTAACACTCAGTAGATCTTACCCAGCCTTGTTCACTTGCTTCGTGGACCAAGCAGTAACAGGCCGACAAATAGCCATCATTTACTTTTGACACCTTTGTCCAAGTACAACTTACAAACTTATATTTGTAGAGCAATGAGCTACAAATAAACAAGTGAGGTAAATATCTCAGTCCAGGAGTGGGATTCAAACAGGGAGCTTTCAGTTGCAAAGATTCCACAGGGTTTCAGAATGTTTGCCCCTATTCTTACCAGACTGTACCCTGGCAGGTGTGGAGTGATGTTAGACAATAACATAATAGATTATTAGTAATATTTGTGTAAATAAATTATAACAATTTAATCACATTGCACTTGAGCAGCAATGGAGCGCCATTCGATCCAGGGGCAATTTTATAGCCCAGTGCCCGTTGCTTCCAAGACAGGAGACCCTCTTCAGGCAGTGGTCAATGAAAATGGATGGATGGATGGATGGATGGATTATACTTCATCTACACACATTTTGGGGAAGTAGGAATTCAAACAGGAATTCATTTTGCATGAGTACAGGGTTATCTCTCTTCAAATGCTGTCTTTTCAGTCAAACTTCTGATGCTTTTCCTTTCTTCTGTAACTGAACTGGGACTCTTCTCCAGCTGGGTATGTACTGGCAGCTTACTGCAAGAAAACAGGCAAAGGATCAGGGTGCAATGCTGCAATAAATGTTCTGCATATAATTCATTTAAGACGTCCTGGGGGACTGTGAGCCCACAGTTTAGCCTTCAAGCCACTAAAACCCTGCCTCAATCTAAGAAAACACCCATTTTCTGGCTTCCATGTTATTAATACCTGAGCAAATTGGTGTTGGTGGTAGAACTGGCTTTGTGTATCATGGCACTACAAAAGTCCCTTCAATATGTGTTGTGGCACCAAACTGCATCTAGGCTGCATAGCAGGTTCCATTGTGTGGTTTTTTTTAGGAAACAGGTAGAGAATAAAGACATTAACGTGTAACCAGAAGGCTGCAGATTTGAGAGCCTCTTGCAGATCTGTTGAACTTTTTATTTAACCTGAATTCCTCCGGTTTAGTATCCAGCTGTGTAAAGCATCAAATACATACAGATACAATGTAGTCATTGTTGTCATTCTATCATCATTCCTGGATTATTCCTGCATGACTTGTGTTTGGGAAACTCAGTACATTATAGTCTTAGAGTTAGGGTTAGGGTTTAGGGGTTAGATTAGGATTAGGGATAGACATTAGGGTTAGGAATAGGGGTTTGGGTATAAGATTAAGGTTTGGGGTTATGATCACAGATTAGGATTAGGGTTAGGGGTTAGCGTTAGGGTTTTGATTCTTTCAAAATGGAAAGTTCAGTGAGACACACTTACTGAAGCTTCATTAAAAAGTTTTACCTGCATTCATTTAGCTCCACGCAATGCAAAGCATTTCTTTATTAAATCGGTGAACTTTTGAAAACTATCTCTTCTGTATGTAAGGGTTAGGTATATGGTATTAACAGCTTCTCAAATAATATATCACAAAAAATGTATTTCTTAGCAGACATTCTTACTTACAACCACATTTTTTTGTCTTTTATTTTGGACTCTTAGTTCAATAAAAGCTGATTCTTTATCCCAGCGACCAATTCAAAAAAGCAAAAGATTTGAGACATGTGAGAAAAAAGAACGCACAAAAACAGGCTAACTTAAAATACAATTTACCTTTTGTGGGCATGTCCATGAGTTATATTTTTCAAGGTTTACTCTCCCCCAGTATCCTTAGGGGACATTTTTTAACATCCATTTATACATAAAAACAAAAGGAGGCAACAGCTCTTAGATGTTTAAAGGAAAAATATAAATCATTTTAAAGCAACATATTTCTATAAAGCCTTGGAGGGAACATGTAGTATATTTTGCCATATTCTCCTTTTTCCTGAGGTTGGACATTCAAAATATTCAATATTTCAGTCTTCTTAATAAGTGGTTCAGGGGATTTTTGTGTGTGCAGAACAACCAGGGATTAAGAATGATGAACTCGGGGCTCATGCGGTAGAAGGTGACCTGCCTATACAATTTATAGCTTCTTTCCTCTCATCTCTCCAAAAACTGTCATCAACCTCTATGTTGTGACAAAAACCTTTCAGCCTTGGTTGTTCTGCTCTACAACCCGGATCCTACTTCATATATGCTGGTCTTCAGGTGTTCCTTGGGGAAATAACATCCAAGACAATCAATACACAAAGCCAAATTATTGTTTTTTTTCCCTTGTGTTATTGAATAATACAGGTAGTACAAATTAGCTTGGCATCAATAAACATTATCTATTAATTTTCAGGTCCAGCTGGGAAGAACATGATTGACACATGGAGGGCCAGAGCCTCCACTGAAGTTGTAGGCCTCAGCAGCAGTAAGGGAATCTGTATGTCATGCCCCCTGTTCCGGACCTCGCCCTTCCTGAGGACTAATCACTCGCACCTCTTCCTTGGTTCCCATGCTGGTATAAATACCTGTGTCTCCCAGCAGCCAGTGCAAAGTAATGGCCATGTTGTTACGGAGAGTACTGAGCAACTCTCCAGTTAGTCTAACTCATTGCCAACCCTTGCTTCCCTTTGACCCTCGCTTTTGCCTGACCCTTCCTTGTGCTGCAATGACTTCTGGTTTCGACCCCTGCCTGTTTCTTGACTACGACCTTGGAACGTCCTTTATCAATAAACATCTTCTGACATCTTACACCTGCACGCATCTGTGCCCTTACTCCAACAATATACTGTACACTTTCGTGACTTCCAGCCTCCAATCATATGAACAGCTGTTCATTTATTTGCATTTGCGATTCCGACACATATTGTGCACAGGGTGAATGTAATTAAGTTTATACATATAATAAAATCTCTTAAAGGTGCATCAGCATCAGTCTTTGTCTGTGGCATTTTTCATGCCTTTGAATGAATTTAGTCAGTTAAAATGCTCCGTGCAGTTTTGGCAGTTGTATTAATGATCAAAACAAACCAGGTTAGATGTGAAAGAGCCATTTAATGCCTTCCTGTTCACTTTGTCATCATCACAGAACTTGGAGCAGAGAGATCACAAAAATTCATGCACAGGATGAAGTACATGTCACACACAAGCCTGAGAAAAAGCATCACATTCCCCGCAGACTGGAGTGTGTATTACATACTGAGCAAAACAGCCAAATTCCGAGGAATAAGACTGCTGGGCTGCAGCAGAAGACTATATTTATTAGAAGAATCACACGCACCAAATTAAACGTTTAAATACAGGTAAACCCTGGTATATCCAACTTTGCTAAGCTTTTAACACCAGCTCCCAGTTTCCACAATAGAAATCCCACTATGAGACAGAACTGTAACTCAGTGCAAGAAATTTGTCTGGATGAAATAAAGAAATTCAACGTTCACATATTGCATGAGTAGTTTGTTGCTGTCTCACATGGCCCTGTGATATAATCCTGCTCCACATGGCAGCCCATAAGGGACACATTTTGCTAATATCCTTATGCATTCATATCTCATATTCATTTGAATTCTATGCATTTCTGTACTGTTTCAAGTTTCATTTGGTTCCATTCAGTTGAATTTATTTTTATAGAGGCTTCTTCTCACACAGCAGATTAGGGTAACAGAGCAGATAACAGGTAAATAGTGTTGGTGTAGATGGAGGTTACATGTTACTGAGAGCAACTATACAGGGTATAAGTGCAATACAGTAAACCTGCCAGCAACTGAGGAGAGAAAAACAAAAATACTCCCAACCAGGAGGTGAGGGAGAAAAAGAAACCTCTGGGGGTCCGAGTGCCAGTAGCTCTCCCCCCGGGCTTCTACACATACAAAATAGTGCCAGTAGCAAAAACTAACAAAGGTTATACTGTTAGGAACAGCACTGTATAGGACAGTAAAAGCTGAATAAAGTGATGTTGAAGTGCAGGTGAGCTGATCACATCATCATGGCAGGGGGACCTCAGCTCCCGGCAACGTGGAGGACTGATCTCATTGCTGGTCTCATCTGGCCTCATCAGGGGAGAGGGGTGAACAATCTGTACTTTTGGTACAAAGAAACTGAAAAAGAAGAAGAGGGGGTTAATATCTAATGATGTCATTAGTGTAATAAAACAAAATGGGATGAATAAAATTTTGAAAAGTTTGTGAAAAAATAGAAGGTAGAAAAGTGCATAGCATAGAAATTAAGATGCAAGTGATTTTAAGAACTGAAAGGTGAGCTACCCACCACAATCAGTCAACTGTTCTTCTCTAGTTGTGAGCACAGTAACAGTTCACTACAGCAAACTCCCTTGCTTATTTAATTTAAACTGCTGTTTTCACTTATTTTCAACATAGCTTTCATTATTCAATGAACAATGAACAACTGGAAAGTGGCATCCCTGGTCTGTCTCTGTCTGTCACTCACATCTCTGTGAAGGTCTGGTCTCCCTACTGTGTAGAGGGGTTGGTACCTGTGTGTGCTGCGGTGTGCGGTGTGCGGTGCTGCACGGTGTTTTACTTTGTTTTATATGGGGAAGGTGGTTTGGGCCATTGTAATGGCCTGGGAATGAATTATTTTTCCCTTTTAAAATAATGTAAAATAGGACCCTGGTTTGCACAATTTCAATTTGTGCAGCGTTTCCTGCTTTACTTCTCCAAATACTAATGAAACAGTTGTACAAACAGGATTTTTTTTTGTTGGGGACTCAGCCTTTATTCAGTCAAATTAAAGTGTTCACCGCAGGTTGTAGGTTGATGTGATTTCAGTTAACAAGGACTGTGCAGGACAGATACAATGAGTCCACAGGTGAACATGATGGAGGAGCTGGAAAACGCTCAGTGATTTTTCATATCCTTTTTATTCCTGGTGGTTTTAACTCAAGTTGGGAAGATGTAGGGTGTGGATTATTTTAGTGTAAGAAGCTGTCAAAGTCAGTTCATGATAACATGGTCTGAAAATAATAGTGGTCTGTAACGTCTTGGAAAAGCAAAACAGGGCACATTTTGGCGGGGGTGTGGGAGACATGCCATGGAGGAGCAGCTGATAAGGCCTGCTTTCCTATTGTGACAGCCACAGTTCTTAGACCTCAATTTAGGAGCCTCTTCTATCAGCTAATTTATCTCCCTTTGCAAAACCACAGTTTGGATGTCTCTGTGGTCCCCGCTACCTGGCTCTGGCCAAACTGGAAAGCGGCTGGTGATATTCCCAGTGTGCGACCATTGACATAGTGGGGGCTGAACATCCTTCTGCTTCCAGGTTAGAGTAAACACAGTGAATAACTGTAATTTGTTTATTCTATTCTGCAGTGAAGCCCTTCCTTAGAAGTCTGAGACATAAAATAGAGCCTTCTTTGTAAGGACTGGGTCAGTGTTTGCACACAACCTTGGAAGAACAACATTTATTTCAAGTCCATGGCACATGAAAAAATGTAAATATGCCTTTTCACAAATTTCCACAAAGATTCAACATTTTGACTGATTTTTATATATTTTTTTAAACTGACAGATTGGTTAATTAAATCAGGACTGATCAGAGTGAAATAATACTTGAGGGATATGAGAATGATAATTTATAACGTACTAAAAGCATAAACGTAACCTGGATACATCCATTAAAACTTTGGAGGAGACAAAACTTCAGCTCTTGTGCAATAGAAAGGAGTTATGGACATGTTACGGGTATAATTTTGCTTGGCAAAGCAGCAGGCCTGGGACGTCATGCCTGTCACTCATCCTGCTCCATTTTCATGTGCAGTGGACTGCAACTAGATGGTGCTTGGTTCGCATCCCATGCAGAGATATTACTGCTATCCCTCCAGCTGACACCACTAAACCCTCAAATCTTTATGAGAAATGAGTTAGACTGCTGATCCTGCATGGGTCACTGTGAAGAACACAGCAGAATTCTGAACCAGCCTGCAAGCACTCTTCTCCTTCACAGATGGATCCCACTGAGCTGCTGGATCCTACTTCAGTGCCTAAAGCTGACAAACTTATTGGACCCAGTGTGAGCAAAACACCACCTCTGCTATCGTTTTCCTTCTGACAACCAGAAAACCAAATGCTGCCTTTGAACAATGGAATACAGTACTATCTGTGTGATCTCTAAATTCCAAACCAAGTTAAAACCCTAAATCAGTGAACCTCTATTCTGGATAGAATAAAAAAAATGAATAATTGTTATGTGTTTAATGTATTCTGCATTTTCACAGTGGAGAAGCCTTCCTCAAAAGTCTTGTCTGAGATATGAAATAGGGCCTTCTTTCTAAGGACTGGTGGTCAAGGATGCAGAGTGGTGAAATAAAGGTTGGTGACTTCCAAACAAGTGTTTAGTTTTAACACTCTTGAGAAAGATGCACAGCTTGAACTCGCACAGTTAAATTCTGAGCAATTGCATCAGATAAACAGTTATAACTTTACCAGAGGAGTCACTATTTTATTGCAGTTCTAATATGGAAAAAAACTTAGAATTGCATCATGTCACGCCCCCTGGTCCAGTCTCCTCCCACCTGTCCTGCCTCTTCTGATGATTGGTTAGTTGTACCTGCTTGTTAGTCATTGATCCCTATATATATCTGCGTTGGTCTAACATGTTGCGGCAAAGTATTGCCATGTTCTTCCTGCACATACTGAGCGGTTCTACTACTTGCTATCCCAGTAACCGACTTGTTTTGTCTCACGGCTTTTGCTTGTGCTTTGTCCTTGTTTGCTATGTCATTTTGGTTTTGTCGCCTGTTTTGTGACCACGACTTTGGAACGATCCCTAACTTTCAACGGAGTTCGTCACTTTATACCTGCATGCATCTGCACTCTAACTGGCGCGTTACACATCAGTTCTCCATTATTTCTCAATCCCCACAACATTCTGTCCCCAGTCCTCCCTATTTCTAAATTCCGCATGGCAATGGTGTAAATTTATATTCACTACTTATAAACATGTATCTTGTACATCTCCCTGCTGAATCCACCCGGAGATGTTAACAGCTTATTAACCATGCTGAATAAGCCATGTGTCTGCTAGATGTTTCATATCAATACAACTAAACCTGAACACGATAATGGCTGATCTCCAGCACAGCACATCACCAGACCAATCCGTGAGGTGGACTTACTCCAGAAGCAGCAGCATGACATGGGGAAATGAGTTCCTGAACAATGCCTGACAGATGAGGAGTCCCTGGAAGAGATGTGCTTGAGCAACACACTAAATGAGAGCCTAAGCAAATGCTTTTGACTACATCTGAAGTTCCATGGCTCAGTGCACTGTTGAAAAAGGAATAGCCTAAGGGGTCCTGGTGCTCACTGGGACTGCTGGGAAAGAAAGATGTTGATGTTTGAATTTCAGAATAAAGTTTCACGCTCAGACAAAGTTTTAATAACAAAAAAAAAAAAGAGGGGTCAGAGGGCAAGGAGAGCTCCTGTCAACAGCTGCCAGATTAAGGTGGCCCTGAAGGTCATGACCACGTAGGGCCAGGCTGAATGGTTTGGCACCTCAGCTTTGTCACGTGTCTGTCTATGTCTGGGGTGTGTAGACTGTACTGCCAACAATGGTGTAAATGATCAGAAGGTGCAAATGTCTTAGCTGTCACTGGTATCAAAAAAGTTTTTAACTAATATGCTGGACAATACAGTGTCTGTTAAAACAAGCAAGAAAATGCTCAGTGATTTTTCATATTCTTCCTGGTGGTTTTAACTCAAGTTGGGAAGATGTAGGGTGTGGATTATTTTAATGCAAGAAGCTGTTAAAGTCAGTCTATGATAACATGGGCTGCAAATAATAGTGGTCTGTGATGTCTTGGAAAAGCCGGAACATTTCCTTTAATTTATTTTGGAAACTGGAGCTGAAAAGCTCTGAAAAAAGTAAAAAAGCCATTTCAACAACAAATCCCACCCCCACTGCTCCCCACGTCACACATGTGACAAAAATTGACCCATGCTGAATCACATTATTGATAGAAAACTGACCTGAGAAGAAAACGTATGACGCATTGAATGATTTCTGATGGGGTTGAGGTTGGATGGATGGATATGAGGTCGCTTCCTATCTTGCAGAGGAAGCTTCTGGATCAGCTGATAGGAGTCCAGCTTGCTACCTTCCTTCTGGAACCTATACTCCAGCTGCATCTCATTTCTCCTCTGTGTAGTTTTCTGCAAGCCCTTCTGGAGGCCATAGTTGAGGGTATTGTGTCCTCCTATTCGTTGATATTTCCTTTGTTGATGTTTCCTTTCAGTGTATTCCCCGCCACTAGGAAGTAACTCTTCAAAACAGGCAAGGAAGCAGAATATCATATGAAGCTGATGGGAGGGGATGTTTGTGCTGGATGTTTCTGGAAATGGAGATCATCTGTCTTAATTAGACCCTAAACGCCCAAAAAACAGACCAGGCAGAGATAATTATTCAAGGGGAAAATGCAGTTCCAGTCCCAGCTCCCCAGTCTGCAGCATGGAACCTCATGAATACTGCTGACAGCTTGTTTTACCTCACACCCCCACAGTCCTCCAGGTCTTTCCTGATACTCTGTTTCTGGAGGACAGAATATTTAATATTTGGCATGACGCTTCTGTACCACTACCTCCTCAGGGTCATTACACTCTTTCTCCTTTCTCCAGCCAGCCTTCAACCTCACCTGACTCTCTTCCTCAGCAAGAAAGAGCTTCTTGTTCCATATCAGTATCTTATATTTCAGCTCTCTGTAGGCTGAATGCTTGCTTTGTTAAACAACTTAATGCTTTAGTTTCAACTCAAGCATCACTGTAGTCCAGGCCAGGGCTACTTAACTGACCCTAGAGGATCCCAGCAGGACAATCAAAGTCACCTGAATAATTGTACTACCTAGAAATGTCTTCTGCTCCTTCTTGCACTACTTCAGCTGACAGTTACTGGAAACCTGCTGAACCAAAGCTGAAGTAGCTTTGCTATAAGATTTTTATCGTTTGGTCAGAATTAAGCTCTTAGGATGACTTTTATTTCAGATGTTTTAAGCAGTATCATTTTTGGGTCAATTGAGACTAATCGTCTGATTTTTAAAAAATATTTTGGTCCCAAATGGTTTATTTCAACTGTACTGCTACTGCAAAGTAAATTGTATCCAACAAGTCAGCATAAAGACACTACAGCCTCTCACGTGGTACGTGGGCTCAGCCGCTCAGATACATGACAAAGCTGAGAAAACTGCAACATTTGCCAGAGGCTTTGTTTGCCATCCCATCTCTTCACTCACAACTGTTTTGTGATATGGGAATTTTCACTGTGATCTGTTTATGAGCCTAATCGTGTATTTGCAGTGTGTTGAAAAATAATCGGCTTCAGTCCTGTGAACCAAGCGTTTAATTCTCTCCCCCTCCCGCTTTTTACAGTTACCTACAGGAACTGTGTAACTGTGCAGATTGTGTTTTCCACAATGTGAGTGGTGAGAGACTAATGACAGGGACAATGGCATCAGATTTGTGGTGAAAGAGAGAGATGCTGTTCAATTTGTCACTCATCCAGCATCACAAACCCACACTGTGTTCAGCACTCGTGTGTGTGTGTGTGTGTGTGTGTGTGTGTTTTCTCCTGTGTAAATCAAGCCCTGAAGTAAAAGGGTGAAGTAAACCCTCAACTGGGTCTCTGTGCAGCTGTCCCTGCTTGGCTTTGCCCGTGGGCCTTGTCAGGCGAACTAAATGTATATGTGGAGTAAATACTGGGCACCCCTGCCAAAATGGGTCCCTTGATGGTATGGAGAAGAATGGAGATGTGTGGGAGATGTATGGAGGCGTGAGGACAAGCCTGGAGGTGTGAAGCGCTAAGAGGAGGCGTATGTGGAGCAGGCACTGCTGAACCTCATCACCTCATTCCCTGTCCCTCATCTTTACTCACCTTCCTCCAAGTAAACACATCTTTACACTTTTGGTCAATGAGATGCATTTCTGTGTTCACCACAATGTGTCAGACTTGTCTTTATAAGCAACTAATATCAACATATACTAACTGTTGAGCATCTGATCACTGGCAACCACAAAATGATGTTTATTATTTACTGTTTTATTATTCCAGATTACCTCCATGTGCATTTTTTATTCACATATTCATATATTTTGTCTGAGATCATTTCACAGTGACATGACTTTTCCTATGTATTTTTATTACATTCAGAAGCATTACTTGTGTCAGACTATGGGACATTAATCGTCATTCAACCTATGTATCATGAAATGACTTATGTTTATGCATATGTTTGTATTTAATTTAGCATGTAGGCAGATTCTCAGCAGTCTGCTTGCTAGCCAGAAACACAATGATTCCTAATACCCCTATGCATATTCCCAAGTGTTGTCCAAACTTTAATATATTTTTAAAGTACACTATTTCCAGAGGGCATAAACACCCATAATAAAAATACCAAAGGTAAATGTTGTACTTTCACTTTAAATACTATCTACCTTTTTGCAGTTGGACTTGCAGGTGGTGTTTTATGTGAAGTCTTGTTCTCCAGGCATCTGAAAGGATTCAGTTGGACCCACAATCAGTATAACCGATAAGACTTAAAGGATTGTTTTTTTTCCCAAGCTTCACCTGGTTTCAGGCAGCAGTTCATAAAAAATACAAGTGACTTGAACAGAGGGAGGGCACTTTGTAGGAGTGCTACAACTCAGCACCACCACAGTGAGCAGTTTCCTGCTCGGCTTTTGTAAACACTGAGCTGCAGCCTTCCTCATTGTTTTGATTCATTCGGACTGAAAGAGCTTGTGAACCAGTGAGATACATGGTGTGATGAGTACAAGAAAAAACCACAGGGAATGTAGGCAGGCATGACCCCTTATGTTCAACTGTCTTGTTTCCAGAGCAGTGGAATGTTGTGAGCATGTTGTGAAGACCAGCTGATTGTGTTTTCAGTTTGATTAGCAGTGATTTTTAAAAAGTGAAGACAAGATGATGAGTTCTGCATTCATCATACGCGGATACAGGTATACGCTGCATTCCGAGGATTGGATGCTGATCTGTTTAATTCTAATGTATTCTTTGTCATGCCCATGGTTAGGTCACTGGAATAGACTACAGGATAATATATAATGCTATCAAATCTTATTTACATTTTCTTTACATCATCCAATGATTGCCAATTACCAAAAATATAGTTTTGGAACTTCTTCCTCTTGAGCTGAACTACATACCATCTCTGAAAGTGTCTCACATACCACTGGGTAGTAAGTAATGTAATGGTTAAAGATAAGAACTTTTATGGTACCTAGTTGGTGCTTTTCTCTAAAGCAATTTACAATTCAATCTACTTATGACTATTCAGTCATTTATGCACCTGAGTTTGCTCAGAATATGTTGGATAAGTTCCTTGTGCAAGGCTACCACAACAAGAGGGACCCTCTAGCTGCAAGGTGGCAATACTGTGGTATCTCCCGATTTTAAATGTAAAACTAGGGCACAACCCTGCTATACAGTCTTTATGCATTAAAATTGGTCTGTAATATATGCAAAATTTTGAGCTGTATAAATGGGTAAACACTGATAAAATGTAATAAAGAAATACTTACAATGCAGTCATCGTACTGGTACAAAATTCTTTGAAAGGGGCAGCATTATACACACTTTTCACAGTATACAGACATGGCAGCGGCTCAGTTTAGCCATGGCAGCACCAAAATAGATCTTTTCCTGAGGACATATAGAGAACAGTGCTTGTGTTTTGTCTCGTGTTGTCATTCAGTTTGCTGGAATGAAGTACTCAACTGAACAACAAATGGACCAGTTGGCCCTGAGAGTGCAGGGCCTTTGTACGGCCCACATTGACTGCCGGATTCCATACCCCATGCTTTCGCTCACTCTCACTCCAAAAACATGCTCCTCCAGACAGAAGGCCAGAGATGTCAGGTAATGATGTACCCCATTCAAATGTCTGCCCTCAAATCTAATGAGAATGAAGGATTTGGAACCAGCTAGTTATATACATCCTGAAGTTTATTTGTGTGTTACCTTAACTCATGGTGTATAATGCAGCTAAATGTAATTAGCTTTTCCAAAAATAGTTAGATATGTCAAATGGTAATTTTTATGTGACTCAGGAAGCCAACATTAAAGATAAACTGAGAATATGAAGGAAATTCAAAAGGGAAGGCTTTCTTGTCCTTTAAATGGCCAGACACAAATAGCAGGGATTGCCACTCATGTAAAAACAAATGTCATCCCACTACTCAGATTCCTAAAATGGATTCAGATCTGTTTTTAGGGTACCTCCTTAAAGGATGCAGCTGATATTTTCAGGATGATGTGCCACTCCACATCTCCATCTGCCTCCTCCTCTTCACCATGGAGTGATTGTCAGTCAAGAGCCCTGAAACCTGAACTCTCCTCCCTTTCACTCATTCATTTGAAAAGGAACATATTTCATTCTCCTTGGTATTCTACTTTTTTTCTGTAGTCACAATACAAAAACTTCAAAGGAGTACAGGATTTTCAGTGAAATATATTTTTGAGCATTGCTCTAAACTCCGCTCTGTAGAAGTTCTTTTATCAAGATACTTTAATCTTCTATGGGATGGTGTACTCTGCAGAATGACTGAGTTGTGACATTATCTGAATGTAAATGGGCTTAGGGGTCTTGATGTGCTGTACCACACTTTCAATCCAAATGAAATGGCCACCTCCAAGCTTCTTTACACATTCTCTCTGCTGAAATCACAGCTTTTCTGAAGGACCAGTCACCAGTCAACTGGTCAGCATTGGGACAAAACACATTCCTCTCCATTTGCCTCCAGTCACATGTTCATCAGCCATTAGTGGCCAAACAAATGCTTGATGTCTTGAGGTCTTCACTTCTTCTTGAAGGAAAACCCTGTGCAGAAACTCTTCCAAACTCCAGTCTGGGAAAGTAAGCAGAAGTCAGCCTTTGGTCTTAAATGAAACTAATTTGAATAAGATTGAAGTGATGCAGAAACCCGTGCTGTGACAAAACCTTGGTAGGTTAATCAATGCCATCAATCATCTCTGTCTAAAATAACCAGACAATGAAGAGATGCTGGTTGAAGAACTTTTTTGTACATTATTGCTCCAGCTGCCTTTCCAACAATTTTAGGTGACCTCCAAGGAATATTGAGGTGGAGATACTTGTTTACCTCACCCCATAGCTGCAACCAGACAGTTATGGTATGTTCATGTTTGACAGAAGAGTCTTGCAGTACAGACTATGGGCATGAAACCTTAAATGTATTGATATCTTTTATTTTTTAGAATAAACTTTCTTAATATTAACAATATGGAAATTAATAGGAGCTGCTGCAAATTTTTCAGCAGGCATTATTCTGTACAATGCAGCCATTTTTTATTTACTTTAGTGTCTCTGAAGGTCAAGCAGGACTGCTGTCATTGGCTCGTAAAGAGTTTAGATCACATAGGATACAGGAGTGTTCTGGCTGCCTTGCACTCAAAGATGCTGATGGGTTATGGCATCTCCACTTGTTAAGATCAGGATGAAGAGAGACCTGATATGAAAATAACAGCCTTTTGATGCCAGTAATCACTTTTAGTGCTTGGATTCCCTGTCACTGTTGACTTCTGAAAGGAGTGGAAAAAAAACATCTTATACAAAGTAGCATTTTGCTTTACCAAGCAGCCATGATAACCATGAAATTATTCTATACTTGTAGTCCTGTAATGCTAATATTCAATATGAAGTCTCCTGATATGATTTTTCAAAACCATGAAAAAAAAGCATCGTGCACAAAAGCAGTAGTTCTTAATGTGCTGCTGAAAGGTATGACTAGTTTTCTCTGAAGTTGCTGGAATCCATTGGGGAGTCAACACGTCTATTTGTGAGGGATTTTCAGCATGAAGAATGGGGGAGTGCTTGAGGGATAAACTCAGCCAATCACCTTTGCTCACATCCACTGAAGGAGTCGGTCCACGAATTTGTTGACATAGTTTGAAGTCATGACAAATCCACTGGGGCACCTTAGGACAAAGGGGCCACAGCAAAACATCAGCAGCATGAAACCCTCAATATACTCCTGACAGGTGTCGGTCTCAAAGGGCATGGCATTCAAAGACATGCAAAAGTGAATCAAGAAATGCTTATAATATTTTTTCAGTTATTTGGCCGGAAGGTTATTTAAATGTTACTCAATTATTTTCTCTCATAGCTTACAGGTACACCTCAGCAGGTGGGGTAGAGATGGAAGGTTCCTAGTTTCAATAATTTCTTCTGTAGGACCCTTGAACAAAATATTATCCCTTAATAACTCCAGTAAAAACTAGCTAGCTGAGCAAATGGATAAAGAATTGCAAATAGCTTAACATACAAATCCAACCTTGTAAGTCACCTCGGACATAGGTTACAGATCAATCAATTAGTAAATATCCACCCCTCCTTCCATTATCATTCACCACTGTATCCTGGTCAGGGTCACAGTGGTCTGGAGACCATCCCTGAAGCACTGAGTATCAAGCAGTAAAACTGCTCTGGATGGGACAATATCAGTAAATAATCTGAATTATGTTGTGAATAATTGCATATTGCATGGGGCAGCAGGTGGTGTACTGGTTTTTGCAGACACCTTTTAGTCTGTAGTTCTAATCCCGTCTCTGGTTCCAGTAACCTTGAACAACTGCGTAAATGGGTAAATAACCCCAAGTAGCTTAGTATATAAACATGGTATAGTAAATAGTAGTTAACAGTAACACTACTACTGATAAGTAAACTTCAACAATGGAATAATCACTACAGGGTTCAGTTTTTTCAGTGTTCAGTCTCAAAAATCCATAGCTGTACAACAACCCACAAAATTTCTTTTCCCTTCAGCCTGCCACATCTTAAGCGATGGAGAGAAAAGCTGCACAAGCCACACTTTTTAACATCAAAATGAAAGCCAGACCTCGAGAATCTAATAACTGTGTGCTGATGATAAATTTGTCACATAATAAGATGATACCAGGGTAATTAAACTCCTGATCACAGAATTACTTTTTTATTTATGTCACGCCTCACTGAGATTGTTGGACTAGTGGGTTACAGCAGAAATGAGTTTATGGTGAACTTTATTTAACTGGCAGCTGAACCTCACACTCAAGGATGTGAAGCTGTTAAAATCTACCTCAGCTTTCTTCAAAACCTTCTTGGGTTCGCTACCCATTCATTTGCAGGTGTGTCATAGAGAGTGACAATGAAGCCTAGTGCCCACAGAGTTCACACACAAGGAGATCAGATTAATATGAGTGTGGCCTTTGAGATGTATGGAGTCGCTCGCTCTCCAGTGAAGAGCAGCGTGGGAAATACATGTGTTATTTTGCGTGATTTACAGCCCCATCGCAAGCACATGTTCCCTGAAATCCAAAGTATCTCTTTCGACTGACAACTGACAGTAAATTCCAATTTCTGGTTTCTACTAGTTTTTATACCCTATTCACCTATTCATTTGCAAAGTCCAATGGAGTTATTACACAGGCAGTGCTGAGCATTGTTCTAAAAGATGGCATGAAAAATTATAATAATAGTATCACACAAGGTTCACAAAGAAAAAAAATCTACTCCTCTTGGACATTTTTGCACGTTTATCTCAGTATGAAAACAGACACGTTTTCTCCCTAGCAGGTTCCTGAATCATTCCTGCCACATCTTGCTCAGCACTGTGAAGTTGCGGCGGAACTGGGCCTACAGGTCATTCACATTCTTGGAGTTGATCTTTTTCTTTTTCTTCTTTGAGGTTTCTTAACTAGTGCTTGCAGAGTTACTGCACACAGGTAGGCATAGTGGTAGTGCTGCTGTTGTTCATTGGTCAATGGAAAGACATGGATGTGACCATGGGAGTTCTTTAAATCCTCACCTCCTTCCATGCTCATGCTCTTCAGAGAATGTGAATTACCCCCAAATACCTACCAACTGTTAACAAATACTATTCCACGTAGTGTCTAGCTGGCTGGCTGATTCAGTGAATGCTCCCTTAAGAATGGCATGACAGTGCTATCATGCTGTCCGATAAATGTTTCCTGGGATCAATTCTGAACTCACCCACCCAGAGCAAAATGTCTCCCTCGGAGTGATGGAGAGATAGGCAGCTGGTGAAAGAGAGACAGAAGGAAGGGGGGGAGACTGTAAATGGTCAACACTTCAACCAGGTGAGGAGGCAAATGAAAGATGATGAAGCCGCAACAGAGAAATAATCTCACCCAGAGAACCAGCAAGATATATTTCATGGGCCTGTTTCTCCCTGTTCACCACCCCTAAACTGTTTTACACCAATGGTCTTGGATCACCACCAGCACTAGGGAAATATCAGTAATGTCAATAAATAAACCTTTCAATTCATCTAGTGCTTTTTTGCAGGATGGGGGTAAAGTCCAGTCTGGATTAGATGCAATATAGTTTCTCCGAAACTAATTGATTTTTCAAGAACATT
This sequence comes from Arapaima gigas, assembly GCA_900497675.1. NCBI lineage: Eukaryota > Metazoa > Chordata > Actinopteri > Osteoglossiformes > Osteoglossidae > Arapaima > Arapaima gigas. Next base: position 193,325 of record UFQX01000266.1, on the reverse strand, counting down.
GTAATTGCTGATGCCCAAAACCTCTGTCCTGACCCTCCTCTTGGTCTCCTGTTCTACCTCTAGGCCTTTATTTGGAAAGAACTCAGAATCCAGAGCTGATGCAAGTCCTGTTCACAGGTCTGTCACAGAGCCAGTGGGCTACCTGTTCCCATCTCTGTCCTTTGTGGCTAAATCACAAGCTAACTGCTGTTTGCTGACAAACTGCAGTACTTTCAAAGAAACTGTGTCCGACATGTATGGCATTCTACTGAACACCCAAGAAATCTGAAACGGTAATGCCATAAATCCAAAGAGATGATCTTATCTAAAGCTTTGTTGGTTTAACACTTGCTTTCAACTGGTTTACCACTCTTAATGTTGTAATATCCCCACTTGCCACACACTTGCCTTACCTGCTTTTATTGGCACTTGTTATTTTTCTTGCCTGTTGCTGCAGAGTGCTTAGAAATGAAATACAGGCCTGGGCTTTGTACACGATTGCTTCTGCAAATGCCATTCAGTAAATCAAGTTGCTACAGTTTGCTCCTAAACTGGCACAGGACATCTGGCACTTTTATCAAATTTGTTTGGCATTGTTGTCCACTTTATCTGCTGCACCATCTCATTGGCTGTGATTTTTACTCTCACATTATATAGCTGCTGCACTTAAAATTTTGCACATATTTATATTTTTACTGAGGGAACGTGGTTAAGAAATTTACCTGCAGACACAATGGCTGATTGATGCAGCAACTGCTGCAATATCTAACTTTTCATCCCACAGGCATCATATTGTTATTACTGAAGACAGACTTGTAAATCTGTGTCTCAGGAGTTCCCGCGGTAGTACTTTCCAGTACAGTACTCAATTTGAATTGCTTTGCTAAAATCCAGCTATCTAAATGAATAAAAACTGTCGGTCTTGTCAATGAAAACCATCAGCTTGTACATGAAAAAAACAATAATAATATTTCACTGCCCTTTTGCCATGCAGCTAGAAATCTAAGTAAACAAATCAGCTGATAAAACAGAAGACTTGGAATCCTTCCATCTCATCAAAACACCCCCCCAGACTGGGTTCAACTCCACTTATTTCCAGGCTATTGCTGGACCAAGATACTTTCCCCATCCCTGACCTACCTGAGATCTAAGTCCTGCAGTGGCTTACCCTTCCCTCTGCTTACCTCCAAGTTCACTTAGGATTTTCAGCTTCTTTGTGAAGTTGCAGGATAATAATATACAGCACATTAGCATAACTACATGACTCTTTAATTAGAAATGTGCCTGCAAGACTATAAATAGTGTTCTTTTCATTTTGTTACAGATCATATTCTGGTTTTTCTTCTACTTGAGGAATACATTTGAAAAAGGGAATCTTTTAAATTAATCAGCCTCCAATTAAGCTCAGTAGGTTGCTGACCATGTTCAGTTCAAAAGGTTTCTTATCTCTCCTTTATCTGCTCACTTTCAGGGAGCTACACCTGGATACATTCAATTTCTACACACCTGAGGTTTTAACCTCATTGGACAGAAATCAACATATAACAGAGGGCACAATATGACTTATCTGGTTGTGGGTGTGATGAATTATTCTGGGTGTTACACAACGAACATTTGTGTGCTCCAGAATTCATTCTTTTCTTTTTGAAAGCTGCTTCTAGGAATATTTCTCCTTCAGCATACTAATGTTTTACTCATTGAAAATGTCCCTCTACACCGTACTGGAAAGACCTCAGAATTTCAGTAATAGGAAACGCCTGATGTTCTGTTGCAGGACAAGCCACCAGCAAGCTTTCTGCTATCGATTTGCAAGAAATGGCCCTCCTTTCTTTATTTTTGTTGTTGCCGGCAAAAGGCTAGTAATTTGTCTGTTTCACTCCACAATGTCAGCGATTTCCCAGAACATGCAGTAAGTGCAAGAGTGACTCACATTTAATTAAGCAGACCACTCAGTTAGTGAAGACAAAAGAAGCACAAAGTCACTAGTACTCTTCATTTTGGGAGCTGAAACATTGGAATGGTAGCCATACAACTTATGCAATGCACATATGTGAATATTTATGGGCTCACAGCCATTGATAGGCCCTCCTTGTTATTGTGTCCCATAATGTAACTTTAGAGGAACCAAAGGGAAAAAATGGAAAGTGATGAGTATGGTTTGTTGGAAGGTTTAATGTAAGTTTATTCTACAGGGGGGGGGGTGAATCTTAAAAATTTTTTTATGAAGTGCAGTGTGTAAACGTGACTAAAAGAAAGTAACAGTCACCTGCATCAGAATTAGTACCAAAGCCCAACTCGTTGCTAGCATTACAACACAGTTCATGAAATTCCCATCAGTTAAGTACACCACCTTCTCCAGCAGCTGAGGAGGAGGGCTATATATCATGGGCCTTCCTCCCCCAGGCTCCAGGGCAATAAAACCCATTTTCTGCCACCATCAGCCATTTTTCTGGATTCTTTCCTTCCATTAGGGAGGTCCTCACAGCATCTTGCATGTGTGCTTATAGTGAGCTGGGCTGGAGAATGAAGGAAAATAAGCCCTACAAGGTGCAATGTGTCCATACTTTGATGCTGCTAGAAGCAGAAGGCTGGTGTAATAAGAAAACAATCCATAAATTATGGTTTCATTACCAACCAAGTCAGAAGCGAAATATTTAGACACACATTTCTCCAACATCTTTCGACACACTCACACTGTCAGTCCTTGACAAAGGAACTGTGCCACCAGAGTTAAGGTCACAGAAGACATCAGACCTTGTCTTCTGTTGGATACTTCATAGCAGGGTATGCAGAGCAGCTGTGACTTCAAGAAAATTTGTCTGTAATTCTATTGTTTTCTGAACAGCATTGAAGCAGAGGAGAGGATTTTACAGGTTGCAGTGCACGCAGAAGAAAACAAAGTTATTTTATGTAAACATGAAAAACTGTCTTTACTTATGTAACAGCCAGTTGCATAAGTAAATGCTGTTGTCATATGCTCAATTTATGGGGAGCCATTTTCATGGCTCCCCAGGTGTTCATGGTGCCTGGTTTAGTAGTGTGACATACTAGTATCAGTTACTCTTTGAATGAATTAGCCTTACAGCTCTTCTGGATGTCAAGTCCCCATAAACAGCTTTAATCTTGATCTACATTCCTATATTTTGAGAAGTAAAGAAAATGCATATAAGGTTATTTTTTCTGCTGTTTAATTCCGTCCATCAACTGACTGTTTAAACTACAGTGTGGACCATAAAAATGTTCACTGAAGGCCTTAACCTAATGTGATGGATTTTCTCTTTTGGATTTGCAAGGTTTTGGTGCAGCATCTGATGTGAAAGGGTGCACTTTACAGGGAAATATTGCATTTCATACAGCACACATAAAACAGAAATCTACATTTCCACTATACACTTAAGAATCCCATGATCTTTGATAGCTGTTCAGAGTCATTTCCATTCCATGGCTGGGTCATGTATCACACTTATACATATGATTAGAAAGATGCACAACTACATAATTGTTCCACACGAGTAAGCAATCAATGGATGCAGATCTTGGATGCAGATGTTGCCTCATAGTCACTACTTTGGCATTTTCTTTCCAGTGGTATCCATGGCAACTCTTTGCGCTTTCAGCTATGAATAAAGACTTGCCAGCTCAGACTCCTGTCTTGTCAATATAGAGTTAATTCATGTTAGATCCAGTGGTACCCAGGAAATGTGAAACCATGTACAGCACGTGAATTTTATCTGGAATTCAACAGTATTAATACATGGGCTTCAAATTCTGAAGCGATGGGAAAAGAGATGGGAAAAAGCACCTCAGCATGCACACATGCTCCCACATGGAAGCAGAACAAATAAGGTGGTCGGTATATAAATAAAAATAACAGTAAAAATTATACAGATACATTTAAAAAAGATATAAATGGATATTTGCAGTACAAAGTGTAGATAAATACAGTAAATGGGTGTTAACAGTAAACACAAATAGTAATGTGCAGTGATGGAGCTTGATGGGTGGTCAGAGACACAGATGACAAGTGTAAGTTCGGGATAGAGGTGTAACATGACGAGACAGTGCAAACACTCTATACAAGTAATGATGGTGGAGATGATACAGTGGGTGGTTGGTCAGTGGTGGTGATCAGTTCTTCTGCTTTCCAAAGTTCAGCAGTCCAACAGTGTGCAGGAAAAAGTTGTACCAAGCAACACCTTGGTGGCTGAAAACATGGAATGCTGTGTAGCTCCGCTCCACCCTTCCATCTGTCCATATAGCTGAATACACTGAGACAGACGTTACAATAACAAGGTTCAGTCTGAGCAATTTATGACATTTTCGACACAGTGACCTAGTCATGTACTTGGCTTCTTAACTGCTCATTCAATCATCAGGTAGCTACTGTGCAGAGAAGAAATTGCCTCAGTTCAGGTGTATGCACACCCAGTAACACGCACAACAGTCCATAACCCCAGGTATATTTGCAATTATTCATTTAGCAAGCGCTACTCAAGAGCGACTTACAGTGGGAAGATCTGTAAGTGCATTCCACAAAAACATCTTCAAATACAGCCCCAGCAGAGGAGGACCACTGTCGTCTTGATCTGAAAGAGGGTCATGTTTTGGAGATATTATGGAGCTGTTCCCTTAACCAGCTTGTAGGTCGTAGCCACAGGATTAAGTATAATAATGGCAGCCACAGGAAACCAGTGAAGGGAGACAGAAAAGGGAAACATATTCTAAAGAAAAAGATTGAAATTCATGCCCTTTTACTACCTTCTTACCAACAGATGACCAGCAAGTAATGTCACAACAATGCAGTGAAACGTCACAATAGATGTTACTTGTCTAAAGTCAGGTTTTGACCAGTATGTAAAATGCTGGATTTTTATAAATATTTTCATAAAAGCACCAGGAAATGACCAGATACAGCTCTCACGCCTGAAATATCGTTTATCATTTAGATAAGTGATGTTTTTACCAGATGTAAACCACCTAAGGTAACGTTTCTTGCACAAAAGCGCAGAAACAGTGTCCCAAATCTGATCCCACTCCTGGAATCCAAGCCAATGTGTTCAAAAATACAATGCTGGGTTTCTCAAGTTTCCATTATTTTCAAATGACTCATGGAAAATTCATATCTATTCCTTCTTGGGAAGATTTTGTTTTACCTATATAGACAGAGAAATCTTGACTGTTTCTGCCATTACGATACTAGGGGCTCCTGAACCTCTTAACACCGCTTTGTAGCTGGGCCCCTTAACAATGATCTATGCAATTTGGTGTTTATCAGCAAGATTAAAACATTTGCTCTTCCTTTCTTGATTCTGAACAGATTCATCCAGGCCTGATGAAGACAGGTGCTGTTATGTGTTGATTTAGCCTTGGTACTGTTTCCAGAACACATTCACGTTTGGATTAAAAATAACTCTGCTTTAGTCCCCTTTAATATGAAATTCCCCTATTCAGTTACATTCATTCATTTATCAGACCCTTTTGTTTAAAGTAATGTACACTGATTTATTGCATTTTGCTGACACCTTTATCCAAGGTGACCTACAATGCTAGATACATTAAATTAAAACAGCTGGAGTCATTCACCCATCTACACATCGGATTAATGGAACACACACATTAGAGACAACCTAGAGTTACCAGTTAACCTGAAACACATGTCTGGACAGTGGTAGGAAAGCTGCAAAAACAGAGGAAAGCCACACAAACATACAGAGAACATGCAAACTCCATAAAGACTAAGGTGAGATTGAACCCATGTCCATTCACACCCTCCAGGCCATGGGAGACACCTGTGTTCTCTGTTTTGAACCTGAGTAAAAGCTACATACTATTCATCAGTCTTTTCTGTGCATTTTTTATTTAAAAAAGAGTCCGCTGTTGCCCGCCACTTGATATATTTGCATTTTCCTCCCATTGTCCCAGCTCAAATTAAGACTTAGTGCAATAAAAACAAACTGGGAGAGCAGGAAAGATAGCTCTGTAGCCACATTTATCTCATTAGGGGTGTTGCATTCATACAGACCTAACTTTGTCTCCACACACGGCTCTCGGCAGCTAATTGCAACTGTGAAGCCTGTGCGAGATCTTGCCCCTGGAGATATTAATGTTTTTTCAGATATCTGTATTTTACTTTTGCTTCTATTTCCTATCTGCGGTTCTACATCTTCTGAACAGTCACGTGTTCAAAAACTGTGGAGCTGATGTGTCTATGCATAAAGAAAAAGATGTGAGACAGATTTGTCTTGATACTAAAGGGGTAACATTTTGCAAATCAGCAATTTGATTAAAATAATAAAATGATGCCTGAATTGGTACAAAGACTGACGAGAATAATAAGAGGATAAGCCAGTGTATAGAGTAGAATGTCTTGCCCAAGCTTAGAAGCGCCATTGATCTCATACTCAACCATTCTCTTTGGTTTCATTCAGCTGCCTCTGGAGGTAGCAAGTGAAGTGAAGCAGGCTGGAGGCCAGGCAGTCCTTCTGGGGCAGCAAAAGTAAATGCCCCATGTCTCTGCACTTCTGGAAGGAAGGTTGCTCTTAGTGCCCCCCTGTATTTGCAGGTTCAGCGAGTGACCAGGTGGGGAGCAGAGGTGGATGGATTTGTGGCTGTTTTTTAAAATTTTCCTTCTACATTATCCACAGTTAAAACCAACAAAATTCTCTCTCTGTGTCTCTCTCAGGCTCTCTCTATTCCACATCCTTCTTCCACACAAATGGTAAAGGTCCTAAAGCTGGCACCCCTGAATAACCCCAGTGAAGTACGATCTGATCACTAAGCAATGGAACCACGAGATTTGTAAAACATTTAATAACCGATTTCAAAGCTGAAAATATCATTTCAAAAGGTTAGTCTAAGGTTAAATGTCAAATATATTTCTGAATTCTACAGGGAGAAAATGAAAAAGGAAAGAAAAGGAAAAAGAAAAAAACTGTTGTGGAAACAAGTTGCCAGGAGGTGTAAATGGTATTTTTTCAGGTGGTTATCAGTGAGACCTAGATAACTGCTGTGAAATGCTGATGCTGTCCACTGTTTTCCTCAATGGCCTAAATTCCTGCCCTGGAAATGACTGTGGGGTGAGATACTATTTTTGCTGCTGCTCCAAAGAAGTTGGTGAAAGTGACTTTGGGATGGTCCACATGAAGTCTTCTCCAAGGAGATCTGCTGTTGCCCAATGTACCCAGTTTCTGCCATTCTTGATGGCACTGTGTGACACAACCAAGACTCCTTTAAGCTACAAAATCGCAGAAAGGGGGATTACACACAGTCTGCCTTAGTGGACAGCTTTGGGAGCAGCTGTGCAGTCTTGTATAGGTGTGAAGTTTTACTTATTGTAGCACTACTACAGGAAAGCGCAGAAGACAGGGATTCCAGAAACTTCTCTTTACTGACCCAGTACCATCACAAGATGTTGTCTTTCCTAAGACTGGATGCAGTAAGGAAGAATAGTCAGGATCCAGAACAGTACATCACAACAGAAACCTAGATCTAGGAGAATTATTTACAAACAAGGACTCTGTGCAGCAACACAACACTGATACATTATTGTTCATATACAGAACTATCTTATTTTTGAATATACATGTATTAGGTCTTAAAAGTGTTTAAATTTGCTATTTCTTGGCAAACTAGTCCTCATTTTGAAGTTTGTTTATAGGATGCGCAGACGCTGGCCTCCATAAATTGACTCTGACTGCTTGTAGTCCAGCTTTCAGTGAAGAGAGACAGGTTGGGTAGGTCCTTATTATTCAGGCTGTCGGTGACGTGCAGCAGTCTCTGTGTCTGTTTTTTGGCACCACACTGGTGTGGTGGCAAATTGTCTGGTTTGCAATTGCCAAAGGGACAAAAAATACGCATCCAGTTAACTAATGTCATAAACATAGAAATAAGCACTACAGGACTGAAAAGTTTTATCCACTAAAGCAAATTATCCATTTCTCAGGTATTCATTTAAGTGGAGTCCACTGTATTTAAAATCATTGGTTCCACTTGGCAATATAGATGATAGCAATGTACTGCTGTGAGGCACTAGCATTAATTCACCACCATTATCTAACCACTGTCCACCTACATGATAACTAACATAGTTTTTTTTGGAACACACCTTAAAGATAATTTAAAGAGTATCCTCAAGGCAAAAAAAAATTTTGGAACTTATCTTGGAACTATGAAATTATCTGAATTAAAGTCATGAGTGGAGAGCTGCACTTTTAGAATTTGTTATTGCCATTTATGAAGAAATACCAAAATGGATGGACCTTTAAGAAGCTAGTAATACAATTTGCAGATCTAATTACAATATGCTTATGGATCCTCCTAATTTTTATCTTTTACATTTTTTGTCAGTCTATATTGTTGCTGCTGTGTAATACTTTGCTTCTGAGCTGAATTTTTCTCAGGTTAATGAATCTACAGCTCACTAAAATCAATAGTCTACTGATTACCTTCATTTTTGCCTCCAGTGAACTGTTCTAAAACTAATAATTATTCAACTGGCAAAGACTTGTTCTCCAGGGATACAACAAAATGTCTATTGTGTGTTACAGTAAAGAAATAAAACTCTTTAAACAGTCTAAACATTTCTAAGGTATGGTACATCCTTTCAATGAGTGATTTGGAACTCTCCCTCTGAAGGAGGACTGTGGGTCAGTGGTGTACTGGACACTGTTTTGCAGGCTATGCACGATGCTTCAGGGGCCTGAATGCCCTCTCTGCCAGTACTGGTCTCTGTCATCTGCAAAGCGAAAAATAATGAAGTGCTGGTTGCATCTCCCTCATTCAGTCCAAGGGTCACCCCCCAAGGGCACACCCTGCAAGTTGTGGTGGTACAGTCATCACAACTTCTCCATCTCTGCAGCCATCCTCCTTGGAGATGGCTGTAATACCATCTCAGACGAAGACCCCCATAGGGATTGTGTAAGCATATACCATCTCTGCCAGGGGCGTTGCCTCTTATAGGTCTTCATAAATCACTGGTGCACAACAGTGGTCATCATATGTCACAGTCCAGCAGGTTTAATATGACTCCTTTGACCAAGCAGTGACTCATGTGGCTGGGGATACGATTTCCACTGCCCCTCCATTTTATTCAGGTCACTCGCACTCAAAAAACTGGCCACTACAATCAATCTGCTGCCCCGATCTCCTGTCACACTTAAGAATGTTTTTTTTCTGTTAGATGTATGATTAGCAAGACTGAAGATTCTGTTATAACAGACACTATTGCAATGTCTGCATGTACAACCTGCAGAGCAGAGGTTCCTTCACACTATGCCCCTCCAGCTCTGTCTTGAGTTTCTTAGAAAAACTGGCACTTTAATGCTTATTGCTTCAACAACAGTTTCATACTTCAAAAATGTTGATAATTTAGTGTGATTAACTGACAGGATTCAATATTACTCACATATGAATACTGCCCAGTCCATCACCAGGCCCTCACTCCCCACCATCCAGACCACCACTAACAAACAATGAGAGGAAAGGAGAGGAGACATCATCATCACCATGAAGTCCTCCCACCCTAACTATCTAATCTTTTTGTTTTGTTCATGTTTGTATACCTGTGTGTATGTACATTTACACATGTATTTGTGGGTACATGTATGTGTACTTGTATATCTCTATATTTATTATTCATCTATGCATTGCATTTATCTTCATATGTACAGATTTTTTTTACCTTTAATCTATTAACTGTTTTATTCATTCTCTAAATTTTCTTTCCCTCTGTAGCAGCTGCTGGGAAATTTGTGGGAACCATTGGAGCCCTTATTGCTTTGATACAGAAGATAGTGAGTCCTTCTGTTCACCTGACTCCTCCATTAAGTCTTTCTAGTAAGCTTACATACAACTTCAAAGCTGGACCCAATGTTTTTTATGTCTCACTGTTTCTCCAGTTTGCTTCTCCCAGAGCTGTCTGTTTCACCACTGATGAAGTAAACTGGACAACTCAGGGCTGACAATTCTCTTTCCACCACAGTAGAACCTGGATGATCACTATAGATGTACTCTTGAGAAACTTAGCTTAACAAAACAGCTCTACAAGAGCTCATTAGTATATTATAGAGCATAAATACAAGCATAATACAAAATAGATTTGTTATACATTTAATAATAATCATAAAAGAAAACATCTATTTAATGGACGACAAATAGAAAATCTCAAAAAGTTTATTGTGAAATATTTTCGATATTTTTATGAAAATATTATAAATTATTATGGTAAATTACTCAAAGGGCAAAAATAAGTAGTACTGTAGGGGGTAGAGCTAGTTGAAGTATCCTATTCTGTATTGTATTCTGTAGCCTGACTGACTGTAAGTCTTAAAGCCATATACAGCCTGTTTAATATTGCCGCTGAGATTAGAAGAATATGCCATCCTAGATTTGTTTTATCCCTTTGCCTTGTTTAGGAACACTGTTTTGGTTGACTGAACAACATTTTGCATTCAAATGTAACTCTAAAGATAAAAATGTACAGTACAGTGCTTAGCTGTTGGACTGTAACATGAATTAATGGATGAGTCTAAGTATGAAGCTGACATCACTTCCCATCCATCCAGATGGGGGATGGGGGCAGTGATGCAGAATACACTGCGGGTCTGAATTCCAGCTGCAAACAACAAAACCAGCTTCTCTTGTGTGAAATAACAAATTGTGATATCCGGTAGCTCTGTTTCTGAAGTCAGGAGCCAAGAAATGCCAATTATGTTAGGGGAACAGGAAAAAGAAAGCAAGAAAGGAAAAAATAAGAAATTTGTCACCAACCCTTTGCTCCATTAATCAAATTGTGCATCTAAGATCCCCTTGCTGCCTCACTGGTCTACCATGCAAACACCCTTTGCCAGCTTGTGTTTTGGAGTCATCCTCCTCATAGTTCTCTTCTCTGTTGACAATCTTTGTAACCCATAGTAACATTTTTCTCTCCACAAGCCCAGTGTTGTATTTTAGCCTTTTTTTGTATGCACCATTTATTTGGATATGTCAGACAAATAATTTTTTAGCCCTTGTTGCTGCCAAAGATGAAGCAACTCCTTTAAGGAAAACAGCCTGTTTAAACTCTTCACGCCTCATCCCCTGTGTCAGGAATCTTGCTCACTACTGCACTTACACACAGCAGGGCAGCAGGGGGTGTAATGCTTAGAGCTGCTGCCTTTGCACTAGGATTACTGCCCACTTCAAGGTACTTACCATGAATCGGTAAAAACTCCCCAGCTGTATAAATGGGCAAATCACTGCAAGTTAGTTTGGAGATAAATGCCCAGTAAATGAATAATTATGAATGTAAAGCAACCCATTTGGAATATGGCAGTTGATTAAGAGGATAACAGGTCTGAACTTTCATCAGTATTAAAATGAATCTCACAACTCTCCTTTAATACTACTGGGCAGCATTGTGTTGGGGCTGTACCTTAAAAGATGCATTTTCTGTGATTTCTGAATGCATAAACAGAGGAATCATTCCAAGAGAAAGGAAATCAGAAACAGTGATGAAACAGGGTGTCAGTTAAAGCTCATTTAACAACTCTGCAACAAAAAACCTGTTAAATTAAATAGCTCTGAAGTTTTTTGGAAATTATGTAATGATAACATATGGACTGCTTCTTGGGTTATATCGGCCCTGTTCTAAAACTGCTGTTTACTGGAAGGGAAAGGCCCAGTTTGTGATTGGCAAGGAGAAGGGTTCACCCAGACAGGAGCAGGACTCCTCTTCTTCATTTGCCAAAGCTAAAGTACAATAATTTCATTATTTATTAATATTATTTTTTTCTGATGTAAGGATCCAAGGAAATGCCTGCTGTTATTGACTGGTGCTTCAACATCTGTTCAAAATATCTGCCATGTAGGATTTGAACCAAGACACAGGTAGGTCATAGGTAGTGCAGTGATTTAAAACATGGACCTTTAGCTTAATCTGACCCCACTGGGGTCGTGTAGTAGTATCCCAGAGTGGGTAGATGACCTGAGAAAAATATCCTGTTGTATAAAAGGGAGAAACCATGTGTTTTTGTGGACAAAACTGAGCAAAGCAAAAAAATATAAATACAATTTTTTTTTCTTTTTTGAACCAGTGCCAGCTTGCATAAACCCAGCTAGAAACGGGGATGAATTAAAATCCGTAGTGGCAGTGCAACTCAGAATGATGTCCTAGTTCTTCTTTAATAAAACAAAGTGTGTGTATTTACCACTTTCTTGTCATTGCATGTACCCCACAACCACGTTTATTCATGTTCCCAGTGTCGGTTCATGGCTAAACCTGTGCTTCAGTGCTGGGCCATTCAAAAAATCCATCTTTGTGGGATCTGCAGAAGTGCAAGTTATGTCACGTAGCCAATTTCTCACCTTTGTTTGCTTTGCTTTATTTCGAGTGAGATAAGAAGTGAATTTTAAAAATCAAGCTGCTCTTTAGAATGCCAGGGACATTCCCCACAGTGTCATCTTTGCTTTTTACTTCTTGCAGAGTAATTGTCACACGCGTCATTTCTCTCCGAGGGCAAGCAAGAAGCCGTTCTAAATGAATTCATAAACACCCATTCAATGTGTACGTAAGGCGTTACTGTGCCTCAAAACATGAGCAGCCAAGATGGATTAGTTATGTTTGCAGACAATGTCTTTGGGTAGAGCAGAGAACATCGTGTAGGACATTTGATGGTTGCTGCTATGCCTCCAGCCCCCAAGAAAGGGAATGTTTTTAGCTACTGCCTCTCCCCTGCTTCACCCTGCAGCACTTTGGACACATAAACACACAAAAGCGCAGATTAATATAAGAAGAAAGTTATGCCTGTTTTACTCCATCCCTCTTTCTATCTGTGTTAACCCAACATACACAAAACAACTGCTGTGTTGTTTGCAGGTCCCGTGACTCCTTTAGGAGAGACTTTCATTCTTTTTCTGTTTTTTATTTTTTTATTGCAGCTTATGTTGTTGTGGATCCCAGGTTACTTGCATTTCCTTTCTGATGCAAACAAAAGCCATGTTGTCAAGTCCTGCAATCTGGTGGTTTATTAATAATAAATACAGGCTGAATCCAAAGTCTGGAACCACACAAATATTTGTGACTCCTAATGTTGGATCGATCTATTACCATTTTGCTTTAAACCATTGGGTGTATTGGTGAGGTATGTGTGAACACCTCTCTACCCTCTTAAAGGCTTGAATTCAATTCCAAATGGAAAGGGGGTCATGTGACTGCTCTTACATGATTAAAATTTCAAGGTCATTCAATTAAAAAAAAGTTACAATTTTTAGTATGTTTATTGGTTATGAAGGTTGAACCATGTACAGACATTATGCGGCCATCCTGACAGTCATAAACCAAGACCATTTCAATGAATGTATTCAATGTGCTGTCCATTTTAAGAAAGGCACAGTGACAGATGTTGTTTCCAGTCAGTTTGAACACAATGAAGAACATCTGGACCACTTCAAGGCATGTGTCATTGAGACTTGTGCTAGCATCCAGGCAGAACTTCTTCAATTATTGAGTTGCCTTCAAGATGGGAGAGGGGCACGTACTTCACAAATACACACATTATTCTGCTGAAGAATGGATTTGTTTAGATCAGTCCAATAATTGATATCTTGAAAATATTTTTGTCATTCTGGATGTTTGACTTACCCTATAGATTACCCAGAAACATCTGGTAGCAGTATTATTTACAGCAAACAATCTGTGCAGACGTACTGAGAGAAATGATACAGACCCTGTGAGTGCTGACATACCCTAAAAGCCATCTTGGTGGACATCTGGCACTAGGCTCTGAAAACTACCCCTGGATGGAGTGTCAGTCAAGTGGCCCCACACTATGAGCAATTTTAAAGTGACTAATGTCACAATTCACTCTCAAAATGACACACACACACACACACACACACACACACACACACACACACACACACACAATCAGGAGGCGGAGAGGCAGGAATGTGGGGGGGGAATCGCACCGCCGAACACCCAACTGCTGCGCAACAGACTCCAGACAGAAGACCCTCAAATGGGGTAACAAAGGACAGAGCTCCATACATGCATGTGAGATGTGCGCACCTCATGAAGACAGAAAGGAGGGAGGAGGCTAAAAAGAAGGGTGGCTGACCAGATAACAAGGAACAGTTGAGAGCACAATCAGAAATCAGGTAAGGGAGAGCAGGAAAGAGAGTTTAATGGGATTGTTTAAGCTGAACAGGCAGCAGGTCACTGGAGTTTGTGACATAGTCCCCCCCAAAGGAGTCTGCTGGGGCTGGCGGAGTGGAGTGAACAGGAGGCGGGCGACTGCCAGCGCTATGGTGGATGCGATGCGGTGGCCAGCCCTGGGATCTCGGGGCTGGACAGTCTGGATGGTCCTGGTGAAACTGGCGGGTAAGAGCAGGGTCTAGAATGTCCGAGGAGTCCACCCAGCAGCGATCCTCTGGGCTGTAGCCCAGTATCTACCAAATACTGTAGATAGCCCGCTCATTGATGAGAGTCCAGGAATCGCTCCACAGTGTAGGCTGGTTCACCATCAACGATATGAGATGGAGTTGGGTGGGTTGGTCTTGAACAGAATCAAGGGGACCAGGGACAAAAGGCTTGAGCAGAGAGACATGAAAAGATGGAGCAACACACAAGTGAGGTGGAAGATGCAGTTTATAGGTAACTTCATTGTTTCATTATTTTAAATGGACCAGTTTACTTGGGTAACAACTTGCGAGAACCCTGGGGGTGTTGCATGTCCTGGGTGGAGAGCCATACCTTGTCCCTGGGGTCATACTGTCAGCTCTTCCCCCGATGACGGTCGGCCAAACGCTTATGGCGCCCACTTACCCTCCCGATACGTTTATGAACCCGGGGCTAAACCTCCTTGCTGCATCTAACCCAGTCGTCCACGGCGGGTGCACTGGATGGTGAGGGATCCCAAAGGGAAAAAGGGGGTCGGTAGCCCAAAACACATTGATAAGGAGTCAGCCCTAGGGCAGAATGTTTAAGCAAGTTCTATGCTTTTTTGACCCAGGGGAGGAAACAAGACCGCTAAGATGGGAAAGTGCCACAATAAATACAAAGGAACTTCTCTAGTTCCTGGTTCACCCTTTCGCACTGGCTATTAGCCTGTGGGTGGTACCCTTAGGTGAGGCTGATGTTCACACCAAGTTTCTCCATATACGATCACTAGACTGCTGAAGTAAACTGAGGGCCCTGATCTGGCAAGCTGTAATGGTGGAACACCCCATGGAACAGAAGCTCAGCAGTATGGAACGCAGAGGGTGGCCCAGGAAGAGGGACAAATTTCATAGCCAGGGAGAAATGATCAACAATAGACAAAATCGCAGTATTACCATCAGAGGGAGGAAGATCAGTGACAAAATCGGGAGCTATGCGAGACCATGGATGTTCTGGAATGGGCAGAGGAACAAGTTTACTGGCAGGAAGGGTTTTGCTGCGGGCACAAACAAAACAGGAGGAAATGAATTGATGGATGTCCAGGGCCATGTTTGGCCAGTAGTACTTACGAGCCAGGAGCTGGAGGGTGCTGGACTCCCCAGTGTGGCCCGCAATCAGGCATGTGTGGGCTCAGGCCATGAGGTGAGAACGGAGGGAAGTGGGAACAAACCTGCGGTTTGGGGGACATTGCGAGGAGATGGGGACAGAGTGTAGCAATGTCTAGTTCTCAATCAAACTCCCATTAAATAGTGTTAAACTCCCCAGATGGTAGGATGGGTTTGCACAAATCTGCTAGTTCCAGAGGGGAGACATGGGCCTGGGATAAGGTATCTGCTTTTCCATTAGTGCAGCCTGGATGGTAAGAGACGGTAAAATCAAACTGGGTGAAAAATATGGACCAGCGAGCCTGACAGGCATTAAGACAGTAGGCACACTTTACATATTCTAGGTTAAGATGATTCGTTATGACTTGGAAAGGATGGGTAGTTCCCATAAGCCAGTGGCACCACTCTTCCAGTGCTAACTTAATGGGAAGGAGCTCCCAGTCCCCCACATAATTACGGTCGGTGGGGGAGAGTTTCCTAGAGAAATAAGCTATGGGATGGAGTCTGGCCAGCATGCCCTGAAGCTGAGAAAGGACAGCCCCCACCCCCACACTGGACACATCTACCTCTACAATAAATGGGAGGGAAGGGTCAGGATGACTTAGGACAGGTGCGGAGGTAAAAAGGGTCTTGAGTTTGGCAAACGCCTGTTTGGCTGCGGGGGACCAAAGGAGACATTTGGTTTTGCCTTTTAGGAGAGAGGTGAGGGAAAGGGCCACAGAGCTAAATGAGCGGATAAAGTGGTGGAAGAAATTAGTGAAACCCAGGAACCATTGCAATTCTCTGATAGACTGGGGATGGGGCCAACTGATGACCACCTGCACCTATTCATAATGCCCTGAAGTGGTGCTAAAAGCGGTCTTCCACTCGTCTCCTTCCCTGATGCGCACGAGGTTATAAGCGTTACGAAGGTTTAGTTTAGTAAACAGGCGGGCTTCCTGTAGTTGCTCAAGGGCTGAGGGAACCAGAGGCAATGGATACATGTATCTTTTAGTTACCTTATTTAGGGCTCGATAATCTATACAGGGACAAAGGGAGGAGTCTTTTTTAGGGACAAAGAAGAAACCTGCACCCGCCGGGGACCGGGAGTGATAAATAAACCCGTGGGCTAACACCTCCTGGATGTACTCCTCCATAGCGTGGGTCTCGGTCCGGTGTCAAAGGGTAGGGACTGGTACGGGGAACCACTGCCCCCTCCACTAGGTCTACTGCACAGTCATATTTGCGATGAGGGGTCAGGGTGGAGGCTCTGTCCTTACTGAACACCAGGGCCAGATTGGAATATGCAGGGGGAATGTTGCTAGGTAATAGCTCGGGTGTGGACATTATATGGCCTACTTGACTACTCGCTTAGGGTAACAGACAGTGGCGTTTGCAATACGGGGACCAGGAAGTAATCTGGACACTCCTCCAGGAAATGCTGGGGTTGTGGAGTTGAAATGATGGTTGACCTAGAATAATGGTGACGGAAGCAGCCAGGATGAGGTAAAAGGCCCGTTCCTCGATGTGGAGGGCGCCAGTGTGGATTTTGAATGGCTTGGTGCGACTGATTACCCATCCCGAGCCAACAGGGAGGGAGTGGTTAGAACAACGACCAGGATTTTATTACAAGTGAGTTTGGACGAGGTGACAAGGTGACTCACTGCTGGTGATGGAGCCTTAGCTCCATCATTCAAATTAGAGGAACAACACGACAGGCGCACTGGGCAGATGGTGAGTCCATGACCTCCGGAATGGCAGTAGAAGCACAGCTGCTGAGTGAGTCGGTGTTGGCATGGAAGACAAAACGTGTAGTGTCAGTATCCATGGGAGTCACTTCCCCAGACTCCAGGGTCGGAACCACATCCATGGGCAACAACAGGTGATGGCAGTGCCTGGGGCTAAGGGCTAGTGGTGATCTAAACAAACCTCCAGGGTGATCAGTTCATCCAGATCAAGGTCCAGAACCTGACAGGTCAGTTCCACTTGTACCTCTGTTCTTAACAGCCGTAAACAGTGTAATCAATACTGGCGGGTTCCAGCCACTGGCTGCTGCTAGGGTGCAGAACTCCAGTGCATAGTCCGCCACTGGACATTTTGTGCCCTGGGTGAGGCAAAGCAGCAGCTCCCCAGTAGACTGACCACCCCAAGGGTGACTGAAAGTCATGTTGAAGGCTGACAGGAAGTGGGAAAAGTCCCAGAACTCCTCCTGTTGAGCCCCCCACATGGCCATAGCCCAGGAGAGGGCCCTTCCGGTCAAACAGGAGATGACAAAGGTGACTTTTGATGAGTCATCAACCCTGGGGTGGCTGGCAAAATAGAGGGAGCACTGGGGCAGGAACTCCTCAGCACTCAGGATGGCCATCATACTGTTCAGGTTCCAAGACAGGGAGGAGGAACTGGCCCAGGTCCCCAGAGCTGGCAGGGAGGGTGGACAGTTCGGTCCGGGGCTGCATGGTCCACATACGTCTGGCCACCTCCTCCTGCCAGACACTCAGTGCCTTCACTTCCTGCGGAATGGGCGGTGGGGCGCTGGAGTTCATGACAACTAATTAACCTGAAACGTGTTTAGACAGTGGGAGGAAACCCACACAAACATAAGGAGAATACGCAAACTCCACACAGAGCTGGATTCAAACCCTTGTACAAGGAGTGAGGGCACTGTGAAGCACCAGTGCTAATCACTGAGTACCGTGACCATCTATAACATGTTTTCCTTAATTTTTTAAATCTGGAACGAAAGACCATTGAAAGACCCAACCCGCCTTGGAATGCTGCATAACTACCAAACAAAGTGAATATGATTTAATAAGTCTAGGCTGATAAGTTCAGGCTGCAGTCATTATGAGACTTGTTTAATTCTCTGTCCATAAGGTCCATAGAAAAGTCCAAATGGCACTTCTGCCAGCTTTTATAGTTTTGCCAAATTGCTTAGTGTGTGAAATAGGGAGATTTTAATTTTGCTGAAAGAGACAGCATACCTAAAGAATTGTATTGAAGGACTTTTGTTTTGCAATGTCCTTGGAGAACTTCTTTATTTTACTTGAATCAAGGAAAATCTTATCTTCATTATAAAAGATATCACTTTGTTTATCTTGTTGTGCCTATCTTTGGTTTGCAAGATGAGAGCGGAAAAATCAGAAATTGTGCAATAAAATGCAAAACGGCGTCATGCATGTAGCTACCGCCTCAGATTTGATATATAAAAGGAAAAGATGAAGGTGTACATGATTGTTGTTACTTTAATATTTCTTTTTGTTGCTGTCTTTCATTAAAAACCAGATCAAACAGAGGGGAGACATGGAAGACACAGGATTCTCGGGTTGGTTCTTGAAAAATATTCAGTAGTGGGGCGTGCTTCTGAGCATCTCTTATTCTATTTTAAACTGCTCAAGCTTAAGCCTTGGACAATCCATGCTTTCACCAGAGTACAATATTACATTACTACAAGACCAGTTAAAATGTAGCTCCAGGGGAGCCCAAGAGGAGGGGAAGAATGAATTACCCACAGGGTTGGACCAAAGGATATCAGAAATTCAGTTTACACAAAAACAACTGTGAAGTGTGAAGTGCATCTGAGGAAAGGTTTTTCAGAACTCATGGGGGTTGAAGGTCCACTGAACCAAGATGAAATGCTTGGGGGTAGAACACGTTGCACTGGGCCCCTTCTGGCCAGACTTGCGCTTTGGGAGGGCATCCAACATCTCCTTCATGCCTTCTTGTTTGGTCACAACCAGCTGCTGCTGAGCCACAAACTCCTTTGTGCATGGTCTGCTATTGTGCCGCTACCGCCTCCCGCATAACTCAGTGTTCATCCTGCTGGCATGTGACAATTTTCTGCTGGGTCCCTAAAAGCTGGAGAATAAAGCATAGCAGAGGCAGATCATCTGTGACATCTGTGACAGCCTCCTCACTTTTGTCCCAGGTTTTGACACCACTGTAGCAAGGTTGGTTCCGGACAAGAGCAGTCAGGGACAGATGCCTTTTCAGTGATATTTTATGTTAACAAAATCAGAACAGAGGTTGGGGGGGAGGGGTTCCCCACGTTCAAACTGGAAACAGGTCTGTGACATGGGGTGTCTCAAACTAGGGCACCAGTGATACTGTCTCTCACAGTTGCCTCTCAGATCTAGCCTAAACAAAGATATGGAGGTTTTACATGTAGGTGTCATGCCAACTGGACGTGATTTTGGGGACCAAGCATTAAGATGTATGCATGGATGTGTATAGGGCTCATCTTTGTGGTCATTAGAACATATCACAGTGCACAGTTAGCATTCATTGTGAGATTAAGGGGAGCCCACTTCAGGAGGCAACCCACAGTGTGGGGATTCTCTTGCATAGGCACAGTGATAGAAAGCCACTGGGTCTTCTTAAGAAAAGGGTGACTAGTGATGTGGAGGCTTCAAACTGTGTTAACCATTGTAAATATATTACCAGCAGAGATGTTCAGAATACACAAAGGACACACAAGTATGGAGGATCTAGTGTATAAGGTTTGAACTGTGGTTATTACAACAGCAGTTTAGGATACAATGAGGAGAATGGAGTAGCACTGGGCATCCTTAGGAAGAGGCACGTATGTTTGCAGTGGACAGCGTTGCATAAGCAGACAACTTTTTTGCAGGTGCCTTTGGGTTCTCTAGACAGCTGCTGGGCCAGGAATGCAGGGGCAGCCGCTCTGCTCCAAAGAGGTCATTGACAGCTATCTCCAAACAGCATACAACTATTTTACAAAAGACCAGGAGCTGGAGCTGTACAGGACCTTGATTAAACCACAGAGTCAACTGGCCATTTTGTATAAAAAGATTCTACTTAGATGTGAAGAGGCAGTAAACAAGGCAAGAGCAAGCTCCACTCAAAGCTCAAGTGGACTCTATGCGTTGTCCAAAGTTGTTACATAGATTCCTTAGGATGCTGAAGGTAATGAAGAAGTGTGGTACAGCAGCAGAGCAATGCTGAGGATATACAGATTCTTTGTGAAGAGAACTTCAACAGTGTTGATGAATGTAGACTTATCTCTCTGCTTAGTATGGAACGTAAATTATTTTTCAATAATTCAGCATTTAACAGCAAAACTCCTATATTACGTTGCAGAAAGGAGAAATTCTTTGGGTACCTAGTTGTTTAGGTCATTAGGTCATACTGGTGTGGTGACACAGTTGATTGGAGAAACACATAATAAGAAGACAGAGTAATCAACGCTATAGTTAGATCTCACAAACACTCATGGCTCAATACCTCATAAGCTGGTGTATATGTTATTAGTGCTGTATCGTATTCCAGGCAAAAACAATAGCCATATTCTTGATCACTATTGTGACACAACGAGAAGGGAAAGGGTTAATAACCTTATTTGTTCTGTATATCAATATTAGTAAAGTCATCAGAGGTAGACTGTCGAGGTCTGTGCACCAGGTCAGGTGACAGGCAAAAACCCATTAGACCTTTAATAGTGACTCAACAGTAATAACAACAGGCCATGATGAATACAGTGGTTGGGATTTAAAAACCTAATCACAAAGGCTAAGATGAGTGTAAATAAAAAAAATAAATCTAGATCTCTTGTATGGAGGAAATATAAGCCTGCTGAAAAGTTCCACATTACTGTATGCCCATCTATTTTAGAGAAGCCAGTGAACAGCTTAGGTAAGCTGTATGACAGCAGCTTGAAGGATACTGCAGCTGTTCTGGCAACTTTGAGTTTGAGTTTGAATTTGAAGGGTGGTTAGCAGTAATGAATAAGTCATGACGCCCTTAAAAGTTGAAAGCAGGGTATTCTAGTTTAGCATCCTGAAGTGAATTCTCTGTCCCCTTCTAAGTCTCTGTCAATAGTCAAGACACTAGAGAGATGGACAGGCTGTTATTTTCATAGGGAGCTTAGCATACTTGAAACTTTAGAAGCATATGCTAATTCAGGAGGAATCAGTATCAGAGGTATAATGGGCAACTACAATGGCAGGGACCTTGGACCAGGTGGGAACAGAAGCCTTAACAAAAGGTATCTTGAAAAATAGGTCTGAAGAGTGGAGCCTCAGTGTATAATGTTCTTGACTCAAGTAATGGCTTGCTCTCAAGTCTATGTAACCATTCATCTGGAATAAAGCTGACTTTCCAACATGCTTATTATGTCCAAAGAGAAGGACATGAAAGCACATCTGCAGCTGCACAAATTGACACTGACACTGTCCAGGTACTTAATGCAATGGCAGGTTTGTAAGTACAGGGAAAGCAGACAGCAGGAGCTGCTGGCAGGTAAGGCAAGACATAACATTCGTCAAAGTGGGTGAAAAAGTACTATCAGCAGTTCAGGGCTCCTGGTGGTGAAATGAGATTGGCAGATGATGGTCGACAGGGTGGCAACCTAGATTTCCACTCACCATCACAGAAATCTCTCTAAGACCAGACATCATCCTGTGGTCTGAAGTCACCTTCATGGAGATTTCAGTCTTATGGGAAGAACAAAGGGAGGAGGTCACTAAAGAGAAGATAAAGTATAAGGAGCTGGTGGAGCAGTGCCACTCCTGTGGCTGCAGTGTAAGGTGTGGGACCGTTGAAATAGGCTGCAAGGCCTTTGCAGAAAAGTTGTACAGAACCTACTGTATGCTGGATATCACAGGCAGTCAAAGAAGGAAGGCCATGATAGGTTGTTACTGAGGTAACAGAGAGAATATCTAGAAGGCCTTGGGGAGATGAACTGCGGGTTCATGCTAAGGCTACCTGGATGCAGGCTCGGGTCTGATGGTTGGGTCGAGGGTGTCTGAAAGATCCAAAACACCCAGTGAATGATGTGTATCATCAGTATGTCTATAATAATACCACTACAGTCTGACTAAACAAGACTTCCTCAATGAGTTATTTATTATCCATTAATAAAGTATTCAGTATCACAAAATCACAGGAAAATAAAAGACTTTCAAAGACAACTGGTGTTTCCAGAATGAATTATGAAACTGATCTTCCTTATATTCAGTAATGCACCATGGGGCTGAGAATGCCTGCTACAAAGAAATGGTTTGTTGTAGTCACAGAAAATACTTTTTATCATTTTGCTGTAAAAGTTTTGTTTTAATATATATTTGTCTGCGGGTTAATATATTCACAACTTGAATAACTTGTAGAGGTAGCATTTAACAACTGAACTTAGATGAAAGCTCCAAAACACTAAAGACTGAAAAAATGCTTCAGGTTCTGTCTGACAACCAGCATTGTTCTATCAGTGTTCAAAGAAAAACACGGTTGACAAGTGTAACAGGGTGAGGTAACGTTGCGGTCCTGAACAGGGCCCAATTCCATTTAATACCTGTTCCCAACTGCCAGTCGGATCTGCCTCCTGTCCTTTTTTCTCAGTCCATTCCTCGTTCCTGCAGTTTTTCTCAGCTCTTTGTCCATGGTTTTCCCTTGAGAAAGTGATAAACAAGTCTGTTTTAAAGTGAATCACTGTCTGAGACAGAAACTCCACAGGTGCCAATCGTGTCTGAACTTGTGAGTGGTCTGACAAATAGGTGTGGAAGTCTGATTTAATCCTAAAGGCCAGCCCACCCCCACCTTTCCTCCATCAGACAGGCTGTAACTGATAGTCATACACTACAGTGTATGACTGCAAAAGCAGCCCTCTAACAAAATACACCTAAAGCAGATTCTTCAAAGATATTACAGCATTCTAACCAAATGGTAGAAGACAGAAGAAGCAGGCTGTTTAGCAGTCATCTTGCAGATGTCCCTTGCCCAAAGGACCGATGATGAAAACTAGGGTAATACCTGTCCACTCTCCTCCCTGAGGAGTTCAGAAACAGGTCTGACCCCATCACCATGTGTTGAAGGTGAGCTCTGGAATCTTGAAAGGTAGCTAATGCAGAAACCCAGTTGTCCTACTAAGGGTCAGGACAAATCCTCCTGTAAACTTGTTTGTCCATGTCATAAGTGTATCTGTCCCAGAATAAATGACTCATTTGCTTGAGCTTTTACATTAGAAGCCAATTAGCATTTTTTCCACAAGTCAAAATCCAGTCAGAATGGAAACTGCACAGTTTTCTGTATAGCACAGTGGTATTATTTTAATCTCCCTCTTGCTGGTTTGTCATATGTCTTTGTGTGTTTCGGCATTTAATCATAATTAGTGTGTGTAAGTATTTACTGGGCGACAGACTCCTTTAAAAACCCTAGGTTTCGGGCAGCACTAAAGCAGAGTCCCAGTGATGAAGAGAGTCAGAATGATGGCTTGTGACAAAAATCAGTGAGCATCCTATAGAAGCAAAAATTTTCATTGCATAAACAGCCAAAAATATAGAATATATGTAAAGACTGGGTCCCCCCTTTACAGTTGCAACTGGGATGCGAAATCTGCTGGTAACTCGTTCTGTTCATAAATCCAACCACTCGACCATAATTAGTAAAACTTTCATCATGCAAATGTTTCTGTACATTCTGTGGTGTCAATGGTACAAAAAGTCAAGTCATAACTTACCAGAAAAACAGACTCTAATATTTTCAGGATTGGAGCTGAGCTCAGTTTCTCTTAAATTTTATTACAATATACATGTACCGTGAGTTGCCAGTTTATTAGGTACACACCCCCCTTCGCACAAATTGTACATTCCAACAACTCATCACATTATGTGACTGTGGTTTGTGGTATCAATCAGACCAGTGTTTCTAGCATTCGGTAGTCTTGAGCTTGGTGTTGGAATGGGCAAAAAGCGTGGCCTTAGGGACTTTGAACATGACATGACAGTGGGTGGCAGGTTTCACACATTATGTTTGACAACTGGGAGAACACGTTAACTGCTTGCAGGAATTCAGGAATATATATATATATATATATATATATATATATATATATATATATATATATATATATAAATGTTGAGAACCCAGTGTTAATGAACTGTTTCTGTCAGAATTATTTTACTGTTAAAAAGTTTTTCCATATGGCTACATTCTTGCTGTCCTTCCTATACTTACCCCTCCAAGTTCATCAGTCTAAAATTTGTGCCTTTTTTACTGGATTGAGGTAAGTACAAATGCTCTAAAATTAAAAACTGAGTACAGTGGAAAGCAATAAAAGGTATGGAAGCTGTTTTTAATGAGCTTGCAGCCTTGCAATCCTCTGTTCCAGACAGAGAGCGGAGAGAGAGTATTGTAAGGAGGGAATAAATTGTGGATAAGTCAGCTCTTCCACTGGAGCAGAGAAACTGAGGGGTCAGCTTGGTCTTCCATGTAGTTCAAGCACAGGCCACCTTACAGCAAATGTTCTTTAGAGGGGACACTGTCTCTCAGTCCGGCATGACCCTTGGACATAACTACAACCCAGATGGCCTCATCAGTCAAAGGAGTATTCAATTAGATAGTTAAGACATCATTTGAAACAAAGGGCCCACTCATTAAAGTCTTTAAAGAGCTCCTTCATTGTTTATGCCAGCACTTTAATTTACAAGAAGTCGCACACATTCCATAAATCTGGCAGAAAAAAGAGGATATGACTGTAAGGGATTTGCGGTTAGTAGTGCGTGCCATTTGGGCTGTGCGGTGCAGTGTCTGTCATCCAGTTTTTTAGGAAAGACAACGCAGAAGAATTTGACAGTTGCCAAGTTGGCACCAGAACCTTTGGCCACTGGCCTTCAGACCACTGGAACTAACTTGCATTTTTTATTTTTCATTTCATGCCTTAATTGTGATGAGTCAGTTTGTGCATGATCTATGCCTGCACATTTCCTATATTGCTGCAGAAGGTGTAAGAGATGTTGACACAGCTTTAAAACCAGAGCAAAAATTAACATTTTCTAAGGAAGATATTTCCCTCTACTTGTCATAACACTAAGAAAATGATTTTGTGGTGCCGAGAACAGCTAAATGAATTGATTTAGCAAACTTACTGAATACTAAAACAAGACTCCCTAAGGGAACCAAGCTGTTCTTCAAACATCTCACATAATGGCTTTTTGTGCACACAGGTAAGGTATGTTTTCACTTATTTTTCATTTTTGCTGAACACAGCAACTGCAATATACGCAACTCATTAAACTGAAGGAGTACTAAACAACTGTCTGCTGTTAACAAATGAGGGAGTGCAGGCCAGAGGCAAGTTGCTGGTCTGCTATTCAAGCTGTGACTTGCCTGTACCATAATGCCTAGCCAGTCCTGGACAGACCAAACCCAACCACATGTTCAGTTTACAGTTATATCATATTTGATAGAATTGTGACTATTTATCCCCATCAAATAATTTTGTCTCTAAATTGGGTTAAGGATACAATAGAAATTTTGTGATTGGACTGTCTTTTGAGAGTTATATAATATATTTAAGTCCTAAATCCTACCACAGGTGTTGCCTTTGCTCTCATTCTCCTTTTTATAGCTCAGGTCGGGAATAGGATTTGTCACCAGCCATTCATGACAAATGGTCTGTGCCAGATCTGGGCTACTGTTGCCCTGTGTCACATTTATGAAGCCTTCATATACTATTTCTTTCAGCTACATTGTTTTTTTCACAGGGTGGAAGGGCTGACACAGGCATCTCTTGACATCCACTGGACTAACTTACAATCCCAAGATGCTGGCAGGAACAACTGACAGTGCAAAAGTAGTCAAAGCTCCTATGAATTCATAAAGCAAACACCAGAGATGTTTCTCTTTCAGTGGAACACAATCTGTTGCTTCACATAACTGACATATTTCATTTCAACGGCAAACTATAAAAATGTCCAGTCTAACACTGAAATATTTTGTCTTCACAGTTTAAGCTGGACCTGTCATTCAAATAGTCATGCATTTATTCATAAATTTAGGACTTGATCTGCTTGCATTGTGTGATTCACATATAAACTGTATAAACCGCTTTCAGATCAGATTAGAGAACTTCTCTCGATCTCACAACTTTATCTGTTTCCATGGTGAGTCCACATCTGGGCATTTCTGGCTAATTACTTATTGATTGCAAACACTGGCTTTGTAACGGAATTACACTTTCATGAATAATTTTAGTGCCCGTGTAGTCATTGGGTTGGCCAGAATAAGAAATTTCAGAAATGTAATGAGCTCTTCTGAAGCCTGAAACTCTGCAAAGAAGGCTTAACAGATCAGAGCTGGATCCATTATATACAATACATTAATAAAGTATAAAATTACTGCTTTAGGATGCAAAAAGTTGGTATTACTATTTCATTTATTATTTGCCAGTACACATATACTTATTCACTCTTGTATTTTGGACCGATTGCTGTTACTTGCCATTCTGGAAATTTTCCAGACAGCAAAATAATATTTTTTTATTAATCACTGCCAATTTTGCAGCAAGGAAGTAATATTTCATAAAAGTCCTCAGTGACCCAGTCAAAAATCAGTGTTCTCTGCAACAATTCGTTCCCGTGGACATTTGCAGCTGGACCTTCAACCCATCAGAATGCACTGAAGCTCCTGGGTTTTTCACAGCTAGTCTCTCGCACTGTTTAGTGGCCAAATGCAACTTGGTTTGCAATTAATACCTTTCCCTGGTTGACCCTCAGCTCTCCGGGAGGGAGAACTGCCAACCTCTGATCCTGCAGCAGGTAACCAGCAGCTGTGATTTCCTTGCGAGTCAGCATCTGCGGTGCGGAGGGGCTTATCGTCAAGCGGAGCAGCCTGACATCAGCCTGACAATTGGATGTGTGTCAGTACCTGATTGTCACATGGCCTGTTTGTGGAAAGTCACAAGGTGCCCATTTTCTGCCCATTATCAGTTGGCTCCAAATATCCTTCTTCTCATTAAGACAGCCAATCCTCCAGCCTCATTCCTTCTTTGTGCGAAGAAGCAGGACAAACACAAATTCAGTCTTTCATTCTGTAAATTTTTTTGTCTGTCAGATCACAATGTTGTCACACTGCTACTGCATCTTAAAAATAATAAAAATTTTAAATTTAATTATCTCAAAATGTCAAAGCCATTTACAGCAAAATGGAACATGTAAAGGGTATAGTAGTGAAAGAAAACATACACATCACCACTCCATAGCAGTACCATATGTTTGTACAAACAAAATATAGTTCTATATCTACTATATAAGCATAGTAAAAAAAAGTTACAAAATGATACAAACAGAAAATATTATTAAAAGAAATTACAAGGGAGGAAGAAAAGGAGCACTCAAACATGTTGTTTAATGGTATTTCTAAATACGTAAATCTTAATCCTGGATGTAAAGGTGATTAGAGAAGGAGAAATGCTGACAGATATTGGGAAGGAACTGCACACTCTGGGGTCTTAGCAGGAGAATTCTCCTTCTCCCACTGAGTCCAGGCAACAGTGAGAGACGGCTTAGAGGTCAGATGCGCTAAGATTCAGATGTGTGGAATAGACTGTGAGAACTGAAGAGTATTACCGAATTTATGTACTTGTATGTCATGTCTATTGTCCAAAACATTTCTGCACCTTGAATGTGTGAGCCATACCTAGCTACAAGAAAGACACATCTTAAAGTTACAAAAGCCTGTACCAAAGCTATTAACCTACCTCATGAGTAAATAGTGTGACTGTGAACAATGAAAAGAGTTGTCTTTGGGAAAGATCAGCAAAAAATACAATTAAACTGAGAGGAGGAGGCATTATCTCAGCATCCTAATAACCAAAAAAAAAACTTTCCACATGTCCTCTATGAAATCTGCTAGAGAAGATGTGCGAATCTACCACAAAATGTGCAGTGAACCACAGAATTCAAATGCACACAGGATATGTGAATATGGCTCCACAGTTCTGCTAACATCACCACTTCATAGCAGTGACACGTGTCTGTCAGAAAGAGAGTTATATGGAAGTGTCGTTCACTCCATAACAAGCTTTGACTCTGTGTAAAGCTTTATGATTTTTCAACAATTAGTAAAATATTCTAACAGGCAACTTACAAAATAAAACTGTTCCTGTAAATTCCAGGATCTCTTCATGAAGAGCTCCCACAGGGCTAGCTCTAAAAGGACAGTAATGGCTGCCTTGTAAAACCACACTTAGCAACACAGTGTGTGTCACCCGTAGTTTTCCATCCCATGCTTGCTGGTGTGTGGCAGGAGGGGAGTGGGTTGCTACACATTGTGTAATCCCCAATGTTCTGTCACTTCTCATTTGCTAAGAGTAAGCTCATGCTGTATGTGGAAGACAGATCCTCTTGTTCTCCACCTCTCCTGTCTTTTTACTTACAGTGACAGTTATGATATGCTGATGAAGTCTAACTGGCTATCAAGCTATTTCCCAGTCGAAAAAAAAAATGAAGTAGACTTTTTATTTTGTCCTACACTAAAATCTAAAGACAGATGATTCCTACAATCTACCTAAAGTTTGCCTGGGTCCCTATGCATTAAAGGAGATATGTTGATGAATAATACATATGCGACTGTGTTTTAGATTATAATTAAAAACTTCACATTTCACTTCCAAAAAAGCCACGTGTTCATTCACCATACAAACGGTGGCATGACTAATGCAAACAATCATTTGCTGTGATCATAGCTAAGAGCTTGGACCTGACTGGAGAAATGCAGTCTTAGAATGAATGACATAAAGATTCTTTGAACATTCAACAGCTGCTGATTGAACCATGAGACCCCCATGACAGCAGGTGGTTGTCCTATCCCAAAGACGGCTCCTTTATCAAGCTTTTCACAGCCCCAACTAAGCAGGGTGGTTTTCCTGCTGTGTGCAGCATTTGGGGAACTAAACACAATTCATTTATTATATCTAAGACATCTAGACATTATGCATTTGAGGTTGGGCTGGTAAAATGCTTCTGGTACAGTGAGAGGGATGTTCTTGCAGGTGTATTTGAGATGGCTGATGATTCTTGAAGTTTAAATCAGTCAGATATGTCAGAGTTATTTACACACTGATGTTTGGTAACAAAAATGTGCAAATATGTGATATGGTGCCTGCCCACATCAGCAGTCTTCACTAGTGATAGCCCAGCACATTCACCATAGCTGATGTATTCATCTCCTTGTCTCCCCTGAGGCAGTGAACTATTTCGGGAAAAATACCAACCCTAAAGAGAATACCGCACTTTCCTCTTTCAACAAAAGTACAAATATATTATTTTTGTTTGTACGTGTTGTGTTTTTCATTAAATATCCAGATTTTTCTTCTTACAAGCATGTTCAAAGTACCCTATAAAACAAAAACTAGAGGCCATATCAACAAAGTTGTCTTTGACAGTAACATTGATCCTTTTTTAATTTCTAATAATTCTGCAGTTCTACTCATATTATTTTAATACGCTACAGGTCACAGAGTCATCTAAGATGTGATCAGACACTGCACAGCATGGACAGTCTTCTTTGCAGTAAAATAAAGACCCCCACAGATATTCAATTTGTTCAGTGTTCTGGATCAGAGCTTAGATTTAAGGTGTTGTATGCAGCCTTCTCCAGTCTTTTGTCCTTTATACTAGAATTTAATTATCCACAGTGTTTGTATTCCATCAAATGGAGAGCTACACTGTGCACGTTGAAACTCAGCAAAGAACTGGTAACATTTATTCAGTATGATGTCATTCAGCAGATTAGATCAACACTTTGAGGCAACAGATCTTTTTGTTTGCTAACTCTGCATCTCTGTTGGTGGTAAACAAAGTCTTCTACAGTCTCATCAGATGTCATCTTCACTGCTTAGCTCTGTATATCATTGCCTAGTAAGAAGCATGTATATATGGCAAAAAGAGGTCAAAATCATTGTTGACTTAAATGTTTTGCTTCACTGAACTGAAGCAGCCGGAAGTATTCGATCAGTAATCTGCTGTCTGATGCCATGGAGCACATGCGGCAAGGAGAGTAGCTGCCGCCCTTGTCTTCCCTTCTCCTCAGCACTGGAATGGGGGGGTTCTCAACATCCTTCAGTTGATGCTGAAAGATTTGGGTCATGACTGGAACTCTATGCCTTTTTGAGTGCACCATGCCTAATTTGTGTTCTCAGAAGATGTCTTCCCCATGTTGATTGTGGACACTCAGAAACACACGTGGCCAAAGCACACGCAGCAGCATTCAGATACTGTGCAAAAGCAATGCAGTTTTGAGATATCGTTCTCGACACTTGGGGTCTACTGGAGGTTCCCGTCTCATTGCTGAGCGGTCCTGCCCTGCTTGTATGCTGTA
This sequence comes from Arapaima gigas, assembly GCA_900497675.1. Lineage (NCBI taxonomy): Eukaryota > Metazoa > Chordata > Actinopteri > Osteoglossiformes > Osteoglossidae > Arapaima > Arapaima gigas. The sequence continues at coordinate 162,740 of UFQX01000266.1, read as the reverse complement.
GAGAGCTGCCACACTCAGGGATGATGATTGAAATGCTGCTGTAGAGTGCTGGGCTTCTACTCCACCACACTGGAACATAACCAGAATAGCCATTTAACAAGCTGCTGCTGCAAGGAAATTATCTTTTAAGACACTTATATGTAGTAATATATCCTTCAAGCAATCCATATAAATAGCACCTTTGTCTGTAATGGAAAATGAATTCAATATTATATTTAAGTGTATATATTAAATCTATCATATATTGTGTATACAGCTAACCCTCAGTATCCGTAAACACTATTCAGAAATTAATTTTTACACCTCTTGAAAATTTGTACCCAAACTTTACTCTCCAAATCAAAGATTCGTTTCTGAGAATCTGCATCTAAAAAATGTCAAAGAAAGAGCCGGTAAAGTTGAGCACAAGTTCCTTTCATCATTTCTGAGCTGTTCATAGTTTCACATCCCGTGCACTTGCTGTTTAAAAGCCTTGTATTGTTTTTTTCCTGTTATTTTTGCCTCATAATTATGTGAAAGTCTCAAAAAAAAATGGGAGCGTGAAGAAGGTAGGTGAGCCAACGAGGCCTAGAAAATCCAGTACATTAAAAGAAAAGCTTGAAGTGCAAAAGCGTATTAAGAGAGGGGAACACATATATATAAGCTTGTCTGTGGATTTATTATGTGTTCTCATTGCTTATTTACACTACAGGACAGTACATGTTTATTTCAGTATAGAAGGAAAACATCATTCATATCCAGTACAGTACAGAAACTTTGCATACTGCTCACAAAGGACTGACCAATGAGTCTATTAACTGTTAAATAATTAAATGTTGTTTTAAATGCTTTGTATTAGGCAGAAATCCTTGATGTACTGTTATATAGGTGTTTGACGTGATATTGGAAGAAACTGGTTATGGGATGAAATGGGATCTTTTCTCCCATTGAACATAACAGAATACAGGCTCTCACTATGTGATGAATTACTACCAGACACATTTTTGTAAGAGGTTGCTCTTGCATGGAGCCCAAACATTAGAACACCTTTCTAAGCTTCCAGTTTGTAGCTTTTCTTTTTAAAAACAAGCCAAGAGACTTGTCTTGGTAGTTCTGATGCCTTGTTTCTCAAGTGCTTTAGTAATTTTGAGGATTTTCCAAGGAGTGGTTCACTGCCTGTGACACCTGGAGCCTCTGTTTTGCCCAGTCAGTTTTGAATAAAAGAATAGTGCAATTTTGAAAAATGTGGGTCATGCTTCCTTTTGAGTTCCATTTCAGTTTTTAAAGGAAAATGTTAAGTGAGGAAGGTGGCTTGTTCCACAAAGAGAGCTGATGAAAGTATGACTGTCTGATCACTTTCCATTTGGATCCCGTGCAGTTTGAACAGCCGATTAAGTCCTACATGCAGTCATTTACGGTGCTTTCATTTGACAAATCCTTTGTAGTCATGCAAAAAAAGAGCCAACACTTGCATCGTGGCTCATTCAGAAGAGAAACCTGCATTTTAAAAATTTAAGGTACACCTATTTAAAATTTTTCTTGCAACCCAGTTACAACTTTTCTCAACCTAAAGACAGGAGAGCACTGATTTAGGGGCAAAAATGGCGGTTTTCTCACATTTCTCAAATTGTTACTTATATACTTATCAACATGTCACCAGTGATTCAACCAAGTTTACTGGACAGTGAAAGCGGCACAAAACTCATTGTTTAAGGGAGTTCATTGTTGTAGAGCTGAATATATGTCATTAAGTTAAACAGCCAATAAGTTAGTTTGGGCTGCATGAACATTGTTTTACTAAATCATTGGTAGAGGGGCTGTGAAAATAAACTTTGATACTGTAGATGAGGCAATACTGTTGTAGTAAGTTGTAATGGTGGTTCCAGGGATGAAAGTATAAAGCTTTCCTGCCAGAGAAGAACAGTTTTTCAAACATGGATTTGGTTGTTCAGCACTGGAGAATGTAAGCTTAGTGGTGTACAGCTTTACTCTGGTAAAACAAGGTGGCAGTGAACAAGCTAATTAACCAAATGGACGACAAAGTGAACGGGTGACATTATCCAACTTAGAAAAATGCAATGCAATCTAAAAATGGCACATCATACATATTAAACAGTTGATTTACTGAATACAATTATGCCTTTTATTATAACAGGAAGTTTTGTAGGTGTATTCATGCCCCAGCACCACAACCTTACCCAACAGGCCACAAACCTCATTAACACATTTGTTACAGCGAACGATGCGCCTTGAGAAAACACAAAAGAGCTCTAGAGAGATCATTTTCCTCTCTGTGTCCTCTCTGTGTTTACAAGCTGTTATTGATGCTCAGAGAGAAGCCCAGGGCTCTTTCAGAGTGACCACAAACTGCCGCATCAGCAGTCAGTGCGGGCTGCTGGATGTCAGAGGGAAAAGCTAAAGGCAACAGACTCGCTGAGCACACAAGCACATTCCACATGGATGGTGGGCAGGACAACTCAGTGTCAACTATAGGCAGGCATGTACTTAATGTGAGATCACACAGCACTAATTTACTACGGTATTATGAATAGTTGCCCACTGTCGCATCTCTCTCGTGGGCACCAATCCAAAACCAGAAGACATATTTTGCACTCTTTTCCCTTTACACAGCCTGTATTTAGGTACTTTATACTTATTGCTGCCACAGTTCATTGTGAAGGCAATCCTCCTCCTGAACACTGCAGCTCTTTCATGCTGCTATCTAGATGCTGAACATATGGAAAAAAAATTTCTTCTTCATTTAAGCATGCATCTAAATACATTAGGCCACAGTGCTGCATAAATGAAATGCTTCTAGGGTAATGCTAATGCCAAAGCCACTCTTTCCAAGTTGTGTCTCCATTACTGGCACCCTTCTGGTTGAATGCAATAAACCCAGCCTGTCTGGTCTCAAACAAACATTGCAGGCATTGTGGGAGATCACAGCCTGTCAGTTTTGAGTCACAGCCTACAAATGATGGTTCTGTGTCATCTGTCAGCTAGCAGACCTGGAACTAAAACATTGGTGCTGCGGTCTGTTGCATGTCTGGTACTCTCTACAATGCATTTTCTCCACAAGGACCTCTGTCCTACGTCTTAACATACTATGGTTTTTAATGTTCTACAGTTGTTATAATGACTACCGAAAGACAGTTTGAAAATCACCAAAATCACCTGTTACAAAGTGTGTCACAAAGGTGAACACTCATTTTTTCAGTCTTAGAATGCACAGAATAACGTCATGAGTTTCCCCAGAGACTCATAGGGAAAGATGGACTGTGGTGGCTCTGAGTGTGCAGCTGGACACCAAAAAACACTTCTGCATGGAGCTTTGTGTCACTGGTCTCACAGTGGAAAGGAAATTTCTGTTGGCCTGTGGCATTTTGCTTTGACTTTAGGGTCAGGTTATGCATTCTCTTTCCCACACTGCATGGTTATTTAGAGATCTGAGCATGAGAAAACAAAAAGAAGAGCATCTGGATGAGACCAGATATATTAACATGTTGGGGTGTGCACCATCTCCAGGAAGAAGATCCTTCTTGTTGCAGAATAGAAGTCTGACAAAGGCCAGCTGGCACTTCTAAACTAATGAATGCAGCAGTATCCTCTTTCCAAACAGACCAGAAAGATATTTTGTATTCATGCATCACTGATTAAAGGGTTCAATCAAGACCAGCAGAAGGACAATTTTTTTTTGTTCTTCCTTCCCCTTTTTCCTCCCAGACTCTGTCACTTCCTATGGCTTGCTGAAAAATTATGCTCAGTTTTTGGCCTTTCACTCGGCATAATTCCCATTTCAGCTTTACCTTTGGTCTTCTGCTATCCCCTATCCTCTATTGTGGCATTTTTTTTCCACAATGTCTGGTCTTACATTATAGTTCTGTTCTTGGTCTTTCACAATCCACTCGTGTCTGATCATGGTAAAGCTATAGTGTGGGTTAAAACAGCTGAACTATGTATCCCCCCCTAGATTTTATCGTTTGCCATACAAACACCACTTCCTTGGTCAGACTGTTCATTCACAGAAGATCAGCAGTTCAAAGTTCCAAGTATTGTTTACACTTGAGCCTGTGGAAGTCTTGAATGGATACCATCCATCAGAGACACAAAGGCTGTCGTGCCTTTGTTTCATCTGGTGGCTAACTGGTAGGCTTAGGGAGCTTTGGAAACAGCTTCACATTTAGGGGCTTATATCAGTAACAAAATCTTTAAAGGGGGCAGGGTCTCATGTAGATCACATGTAATGCCCCCTCTTCAGTCGCTTACTAAGTCACCTAATCCATCTTGTTTTATTAATGGATAGTATTCTAGTTTTTTAATTAATTCCAAGAATAGAGGAAACAGAAACACCCGGATCTAGATGACTAATGATTTGTGTACATTGAATTTGCTTTAACTGGAAAAGCATTTTTCAAAGTCAAATTTGCAGTGTAGAAATGTTAGCTACTGTGGAGAAGAGAGCAGTGTAAATGGGATAAAACCCCATCAAGTAAATACATGCTATGGCACAGACAACAACCCTGTACCCAACAGCTGCTGCCTTGGGCATTAATTATAGAACTATAAATGTGTCAATAGTCTATGAAAGTCTACATACAGTCATACCCTCTGAACAGGGGTCTGATGAGATACTCAGGGAATGGGAGGCTCATGCACTGCGCTGATGCTGTGACTGCCATTTTTTTCTTAAGGATGTGTAAATAGGCTTTATTCCAAATAAAGAGTCACATTAAGCAAAACCATGAACCGCCTGCAACTTACAGTCCTGTACTGGAAAACATAGCAAAGTGTCAGCAAAATATAACAGATCTATGCAAGCGTGTCTTAATAAACCAAATGATGTACTCTGAGTCACAGGATGCGATAAAGTGCCGGAACAGTTACTGCTTCATTAGCCTTACAGACATTCATAAAATATATATGTTTCTGAGTTGGAGAGCAGAACAAAAAAGTCCAATCTAGAAACATGACCACCTAAAATAGCATTTTGGCATAATCAGGAACATTCAATGTGGTACTATAGCTAATAATTACCCTCATCAAAAATAATCTTTAAAGTATGTGAACAATTTGAATAACACTGATGAGGCCAGGTAATTGGTGAAATTAAACCCAATAAAGCAAAAGCAAATGCAATTAACATGCATTGTGAGTGTAATGGAGTGGCCTTATAATCAAGAAATTGTAATTTTTTAAGACTAACTGGTAATGTAGAGTCAACATCTGTTGCATAAAAAAACTCCTTGATTTATTCTTTTAATATTTTCTACATGGCACTGGGATTCAATGTCCTTGTTGTCCTTGTGAATTTTAATTATTTTTTGAGTTCCTCTGAGACATCCTAATTTACCCTGTGCAAGAGATATTTATTTAGAAGTCCTTTATCAAGCCACTTGGTAAACTGTTGTCTTTGGATCATTTATCAGATAAATGCATATGAGCTGTTTTTGTCTGCACATGCTAGCATACAACTGTGGTTGCACTCAGGAACCTTAACTGGCATGTGCTCTGTTTCTGAGTTGTCAGTGGTGTGTGTCGTGTGTTCGTCTGCTCGTGTTTCTGGACATCAGACACCATGGGACAGCAGTGCACCTTTACTCGACTTCCTCTATGGTTTCATAGAGGTATGAGTGTATTGCATGGATTCAGAAAACCAGCCTATACCGCAGTGCTTTAGCCACATACCACTGCTGCTGCAAAGCACACCTATTTTGGTTAGATGCAAAACTAAGCAGGAACTTGAAGTTCTGTCCACAGGAAGGAAACAAGAATTCCCGAAAATATCCTGATTTTACACCCAGAAACCTAAACAAAGACACTGAATCTCAGAAGTGGTATGCTAGTGGGTTTTATGTTTCCCTCACGTTGGTTCATAGTTCTGGATGGGACCTGGATGATTATAATTCCCTCTCCCTCAAGTTGGAGACATTTTTCTGTTGCTGTCCGTATCAGGTGTGTTACCCCTTAAGCTACTTTAGCTCGGACATTCAACACATCAGCTAAAATGCAATCCTCTTTGTCACCGTTTTCATTTAGTTCCACATTAGTGCTTTCAAAAAAAAGAATCAGTTTCCATTTTAACACACAGTTTAAGTAATCATAAATAATACCTTCATACAGAGAGAAACCCTGGGCTACTTACGTGGGACCACAGGCATGCAGCATTTGTATTAGCGGTAACAATAGATTTTCAGCCTCATTTGCCTGTTTTGTCAATACTGACTTGTTACACTGGATGAAACATCTACTTAAATCTAATTGGGCAAATTTTATCTTTGTTGAGTGTCTCACCAACATCACAATATGACTGCTTTTGCAATTTAAGAAATGTGTACATTGTACATTGCAGACTCTTCCTGTAAGGAATCACCAACTTCTTAGTAAATGCCACCCAGGGAGGTTAAACAAATGGTGCTGGCTCTGTGTCTGGCTCTATTCCTTCCATCTACATGCAGGAAATATGCAAACGTTTTTATGAGCACTATTTGCTCATCAATATGCACTATCTGTACAGGACACCAGCCAGATGAACTCTCCCATGGAATTGAACCAGTGTAAGTTAGAGGACTGACTATAAGGCAGATGAAATCCAGTGGCCACAAAGGCATTGATCAGTGTGCACTTTTACAGTTCTGATTCAAACCTTGTAATGGATTGCTCCTCTCTTACAGTTCACCACTCTCACTTCCATGAGAAAATGACTTTGCTGCTGATCGGCTTTTCCTTTTTCCAGATTTCAATCCCACCTTTCAAGCCATTTCAAGAGAGTGAAGTCATCATAGCGGTTGGATCAATTAGGGGCAAGAATTGTCGACAAACAAAAGAAATTTGATTTTGGGGGGGACAGCACTTAAAAGTCTTCAGGTAAATCTTGAGTAATGTTCCTTAATAAAACGGACTGAATTAATTATAGGTCCTCTGCATTATGTATGGATGTATGAAATCTAGGATATTTTTACTCCAGTTTATCATGAAAGACATTTTTATTTACAGAGCAACATTTAAATCCTTTTTACACCTATTTCTCCTTGGAATGTCTTGCATGAATAAAGAAGTAAATCAAAGACTTTTTGGCATTCCAGGGCAGGTCTACATTATTTAAACTTAAGAAAAATAACCTTGATACAGTACTTTAATGCTGTTTGTGTTGTTCCCTTGATGTGTGTTAAACACTTCAGTGGATTATATAATTTAAATCAGCATCTTTCTTTTCATAAAAGACTGAGACAGAAAGTGGGGAAAAAGATCAAGAGAATTAAGAGTCAACAGGAGCTGAGGGGCTTTACATCCAAATAAATCTGTCCAGAGCACAAGCCAAGATACAGACAGGCCTCTTCGATTTAATTCAAGAAATGTAAGAACTAGTTGCAGGTAAACGAAGGGCTGAAATTCATAGAATAATGTTTAAAAATGAGGAGCCAAAAGTGGAAAAGAGAACTGTTTTAGCAGGTAAACAATGGATTTACCAAAAAAGCAAGTCAAATAACACATATCAGTGTTATGAATTGTGAAACATCTCTGAACTTTATACCAAAACTATATTTACTTTAAAAATGGCTACAACGGGACAGAAATCTAAAATCCATTGCTTTGTCATGTAATGATTGAATCTTGAAGAAATATCTGTGCAATCCAGCTGAATTGTGGTGCATAACATTTATTTTTTGCCAGTATGTGTTTCAGTTCCATTTAATTACATGTACATTTCCAAATAATTTTACTTCCACATACACAGCAAAGAGATTACAATTAATTTTGAGCAGTCAAAGTCTTTTGCTGCATATTGCTGGACAGCACCACATTTGCAAATCATTTACCACCCCTTGCAGCATTCACACACAGTCACCTGCACAAACAGACACTATGGGTATTTTGGCTTCCCCAGTTCACATGAAACATGTCTTTGGAGTGTGGGAGGAAACCAGAGCACATACAGGAAGTCCATGTGGACATGTGGAGAACCTGGAAATTGCACACAAAGCCTGACTGAAACCTCCACCCCAACTAACCAGGCGCTGTGAGGTAGCAGCACTACCTGCTGCACCATGGTGTGCAGCACAAACTAAACCATGAATGCATTTTCCAGCATGTTACAGATGCTACAGATATGATGAACTCTGTTTCTATGAGGTCTTTTGTAATCCAAGTAAACTTGAATGTTTTTAAGCAGGTTCAGGATTTTCTTTCCCGATCTCAAAGGTTGGAACATAAAGGGCTTTGACCTTGGCCCCCTGCATCACTGTAGTGGCCCCAGTCAACATCATTAAGATGGTACAGATGAGTTAGAATGAGAAAGGGGCTGCAAGCAGAGCACTCGTGTTTCAGTGGGCAAATACGACGGTCTAGGGGGGAACCGAGGTGCGAGTGCCTCCTGCTGGAGCAACGCCAGTGTGTAAAGGAAAGATGCGCATTTTAATTACCTGCTTTTGTCACTATTGGTTTGTTTTTCTTCCCCAGTGCCTCACAAAATGACAGCTTTAATAAACAGGATGATGGCTGCACAGTTTGTACTGGACATCAGAAAAACATGTAAATTTGAGCCAAATTTCAAATCTTTGATGGTGAAAGAAAAAATCCTTTTAATCTTTGTAACAGAATACACCTCCAGCAGGATGACATGGGGACAGTTGGAGGGGGAACTTATGGCATCCTGCTGACTACAATAAGACTTTCGGCCAAACCCAGAAGATCACAGCTCTTCATGCCAGTCATGGTAGGGGTACCTGTAATGGGAACTCAGCAGTGTAAAATTGGCTCTGAGTGTGTTTAGGTTGTATAACCACTGCACTGCAATGGCTACAGCTGCCCTCAGAGTCAGTTTTACACTAAGGATTATAGGTATAAAACTGACATCATGGAGAGAAGTTGGGTCACTGGTGCAGGTCACACACCTATGTGGTCTTATTGATATGGCAATGTGACTTTGCAGCCTTTTGTGTCTAATAAGTTATATGCATTGCACCACCTTTTTCAACAATTACTAGTATTACTAGCAGAAGAGCCCACCTGCAGTACGAATAAAAATATTCACACCCTACCCATGGACTTTTTTGTGTTTTATTCATTTGCAATGTTGAATTACGATGGATTTGTTTGGGTTTTTTGACACTGATCGGCAGAAAAATATTATCAAACTGAGAAGACATTTCTACAGCTCAATTTGGATTTAATTAAAATTATGAAAGACAAGATTACGCTGCACATGAGCGAACAACCCACTACTTTATCCCTGGTCCTAACTCCTGGGGGCTTGTTGTAAGCTTTGTGCTTGCTGTCACTGAGGCAGAGTGGAGAAGCAAGCTTACTGGGATGGAAATAGCCTAGGGTGATCCTGGTTCCCTCATTCATTGTGTAGCTGGCTTAGATGGGAAAAAGTGCACAAAAATGGATGGGCTGTTTTCCCATTTGTTTGTGAATGTGTTGCTATCTATGCTGGCCTGTGGGGCTGAATGGGAAAGGAGTGGCCAGCCAGGAATCTGCTGCCAGGGCCCAGATGATGGAAACTTAATAAGCTTGAAAAGTCCGTCAGAGCTTGAGGCTAAGGTGCCAAAACCAGTCAAAATTTAACAGTTTAACAATTTGAAACAGTTGCATGATGTGATAGTGGGCACAGCATATTCAACCCTGCTCCACAGGTCCACAATATACCAAACAGAACTGGCTGACAAGTCAGCCGAGGTCTTATCTGGACCCCAAAGTCTAGCTTCTTTTGCTCATGTCTCTCACTGGTGGCTATCTTGAGCCACACATGGAAAGGTGGAGATAAGTTGCCCAGTGGACAGAAGCTGCATCAGGGCTGTGATCATTAACCATGCCAGTTCTGCCATCTTTGGCCACCTTTTCTAAACCCATCTATGAAAACCCTGAGAAGGATCCACACAATAACAAAATCAAATGCTATTTTGAGGATACTGTGATGTTCAGGGGGGGAAAAACGATTACAGTTAATAACAGCAATGACTTAGTTTAACCTATACACAATGTGCATGTCTGTCACTCCAAGGAGAACTGGGAGCTGATGAGCACTGTGTCTCCCTGAATCGCTCTTATAGTTGGCATACAGCAAAGTGTAGCAAATGTGAAGGAAAGAAGCAGGGCCAGTGGGACAGGAATTTATGAGTTGAGCAAGGACTCTTGAGAAAGTTAGAATTCTCTACTTGTGGAGTAAACTTGGGTGCCCTGTCAAGTGCCTTACCAGAATCACAGGCCTCTCTTTTCTGTTGCAGTTCCAAACTGACCAGCATTTCACATGGCAGTAGACTGCTTGTGCCCTCTCCTACTGACTGCTCTTGTTGCTCACAGACAGAGACAAAGAAAAAGGCACCCAAAGACCAGACAGGAGATAGCAGGGCCTTAGATCATGGTTCCTTACATGTTGCTTTCTTGCCCACTGTCCTCATCCACTTTTCAACTTTTCGCTTTTGTTTGTTTACAAGAATCAAAGCTATACATACATACTGCTGAACTCCCTACTTGATATGGTCCTCCAACACATAGATGGAGGAACAACACACTCCCTACAGCAGTATACACTGACCTGACGTAGGTGCACCTGGAGTCAAAAGCAGAACCCCCAATCAATAGGCTGCTGTGCAACGGGAACATGGTATGACTTTCTATTCCCCAACTGAAACAGCACACGAAAGCGATTCTGACTTATGGTGTAGCAGTGTAGTTAAAGTTGTTCCCTTTTGGCTCAGAGGTTGCATGTTAAAATTCCACATTATGTCATAATACTTTTGAGCAAGGTAGGGGGCTGTGGGACTTGTTGTCACACATTTTACTCTCATGAGGATTTCACCACAGTAGCTTTTACACATGAGCAAATGAAAATTTAAAAATTATTAAATCATTTTTACATGGCACACACAACACTGCACACATTAAGTCTAATGAAGTTAGGAAATATATATTGTTGTAAAGTTGTATACATGGACTGTAATAAACTGTGTCTGAACTGAAGAACTGTGTGTTCTGTCTCCCTGTGTGCTATAATGACGTCTTATATTTTTAAGGTATCAGAAGAAACAAAGGTACGGGGGTCCAAAAATACCAGAAAAAGGTAACTGCCTGCTAATAGGAATCTATTATTTACATTCAGTTTCAACTTATGTTCCACTTCTGTACAGATTTACACATGCGGGCAGGAGTGACAGAATTTTCTGGGTCTTTGTCAATGTAAAACCAGACAAAAGGAGATGATTTTAGCAGTGACACAACAAGAATGGAATATTTCAGTCTGCTTTAGCAGGTCCTGAGACACATTTCAAAAGCATTCCCTACAGAGACAACCCAAAAGACTCCTATTCTAACTCCTAACTCCTTAAAAAAAGGACAGAGGCACAGCAAGCATTAGAAGAAGAAAAAAAAGAATTAGAAGAAGAAGAAGATTTATTTTATATATACAGTACACTGATTCCAAAGCTGTAAAAACCAGAACAATAATGAACAGTCTGTCCTCTGTTAACATGGGCAAAGCAACTCAATAAACTAAATGCATTAAAGATTCACCTTTCCTCAGGTGCTGAATAATTGCATTACAAAGCAGGATGTCATTAGTTTTCACAGAAGACTTTAAATATGACCACTTTAAAAGATCACAGCTCTATTAAAATAATGTCAAACAGAGGCATTCAAAATTAAATCAATTTATTAACTCCTTAATATGCTTCAATTGATTTTATTGATGCTTTTGATAGATCATGCCATGTGACTATTTGTCAGGCTGAGACATGATGATAGAATCCAGTGCAGCCCACAGCTGAGAGCTGCACCATGGATTTCAGGTCACTGTTTTTCAATAATGATTATGTGGACTTGTGTGTATGAACATGGGTGACATTGTGTTTTTGGCTCAGGTGGATTTGAAATATAAATGTGATTACATATTCCTGCTGTGGCAGCATATATACTTGCAATTTGCATGCTGCTTAGTAGACTATACTCGCATGCCACGTTTCTCATCAATAGGGTAGTAAAAGCAGCTTCTGTGCATGAGTGACAGCATATTTATTACACAATTGCAGTAGAAGTCCAGACGAGATCACAATGCCTCATGGTAAGACCAGACACCTGCTCTTTGTGTGCCACTTGTCAGAGTGCACTTTCAGAGCCAGACATCTCTTTCCCACTGGCTCTCTTTATGGTGCTTCCGGGGAGCACCGAACATTTGCGATGGAGTCAGTGCATGAGTGGCAGCTTTTGACACTTCTGCTCTCACCTATTCTCAGAACATCTCAGATCTATACTTCTCTATCCTTTCATTCGGACCAGGAGCACATGCTGTAGTCAGCGCTGTTCCCTGTTCTCCCCTTTTTTGCAATTCATGATACTGTGTAATGTGCAGCAGTCGAATGGTAAAGGGAGTGAGCAGAATTAGACTGACAGAGGATTAGCGCTTCAAAAAGTGAAACAGGCATGACAATGTTTGGTCTTTGAAGTAGGGTAGAGATAAATATATTGTAAAAGAAGATGGCAGATCAGTGAAATAGACAGCAAAAGACTCCAGCTGAAATTTTAAAAAGTTGAACCCTCTAAAATTCAGGGTCTTACACAAGAGACACAAGTTCAGTTATTTATTGAACCACATGACAAGGTTCATCTCAGAAATGGAAATTGGTGCTGCTTTCACAATATGTACTGTTTTCTTTTGTTTTGTTTTCAGTTGATGTATTAGTTTCTTTGCATATTTGGGTTCCCTAATGAAATTGTGACTAAAGGTCAGACTGGGCTTACAACACAGACAGTAGTTTGGGTCAGGGCTCCATTCAGTCACTATCCAGCTGTCACCTCTTCCGTGGCATTTCAACCCAAAACTGGGGTTGCTCTGCTTAACAGTAACCATGTACAAAAATGTAGTGTGTGTTTGCGAATTAACCCAATTCTGGCTTAAAAAACACAATTATTACAATATATGTGCACTGCATCATTCAAACTTTCGTTTATTTGGCAGACAATCTCCAGAGTGATTTATATTTATGGCAATACACAACGGGCCATTTTCCAAGACAGGCTAGCAAAGTCTTCACATTAAACTGACAGAATTCTTTCTGCTGCCCCTGACAGCTGAATGTGATACACAATTGGCAGTGACTAATCTGTGAGAAAAATGGCTGAAACATTTTCCAAAACTGCAGGCACAACAAACAAATTGTGGGTTTTTGCACAAAAGAGTTATGGGGACCAGAATCAGAGCTGTCTGAGACTAAGATGAGAGAAGACTGTACGACTCGTCCCTGAAATAACAGGTGACTTGAAACTTTATCATAGGTTGCGAGCAAAAGGAGGATGTTATTCATTTTGAAAACACAGACAAAGTACGACTGATATGCAGTATGATCCTAAAAGAAATATGACAGGACTCAAATTAAAGGATGAGAGATTAATTAATTATATTTAATACAGATACCTAATAGAACACACCCTCAAATGACTTACTTTCCATTTAGCAAACAGTAAATTCATGAGAAAATTCATCTCCCCGGACTGTTTCGTTTTTCACAAATACATTCCATGGAAGCTGTATTTTTAAATATTTCAGCATTACAGTGTTTGTGGTACAGTATCACGCTGCACACACATTGCTGTCATTTTGAAGATTTCAAACTTACTCCCCCTTTAATGTAATTTTTTCCTGTTCCCAAAAATATATTAGTGATAATAATTATTCACCTTATAATCAAATTGAAAGTATATAAAAGATGACAACTACAATACTTCTGCACTTTTAGCTTTCCCAGAGTAAATTTTTACAGGTTATAATCCATAAATTTACTTTATTTTTGCCAGATACCTCTTCACAATGGTAAAGCCATACATATGCAAAACATATACCATTTGTAATATTTTTGTTTTTGTTTGCCTTAAGTAAATGTCACTCATAATAGTTAAGCTTCCCTGTGTATACAACTATATTTGAACAGCAAAACCTACTATCAAAATATCCAATTGAGTATAAAAAATATTTAGAATTAAAAAGTCATTTTCATTTATTCCCTCAAATCCCCTTTTCACTGAATACACCAGAATACTGTGGGATGAAAACTGGTTAACTAGAAACTTTTCTCCAAAAGTCCTGGCTGGGCAGGCCTTTCCAAGTTGTGTTTTGATCCCATTAGCTGTAAATTGGACCCCAGAGAAGAAACTGTCTTCATAATACGCTAACATGATTAAAAAATAAATTAACACGGTTGCAAACAAATTAAGCTATAGCAAGCCAATTTTAAATACTTCAGTAATTATAAAATATTGTAATGGGATGCAGGGGCAATTTATTTTAAAAAGAATATATTTTCTTTTAACCCAGGCGATATAGGTAAATGGCAGAGAGTCATGAGTGGTACAATCTGAGTCAGCACCATGATGTCAATGAGAGGAGCCGGTATACCATAGGAGCCCGCAGCCACCACCCTCTAACCATTTGCTTCACAATGCAAAGATGAGCCTCACAATAAACCGATTGATGAGAGAATGTAAAAAGAAAATGCCTGTTACACAGTAAACACAGTAAACCCACGGGAAAAAAATCTGTGACGAAACAGTGAATGAACCCTTCTGAAAGGCACATTTAATGGCACTAATGGAGAAGAGCAGCTAAACGCTTAACAAAAGTGTTCTGATGCAACCCTTTCCTTTGTATGCCATGAGTTGCATGCAGTATTTGACTCCTTCTGCATGAGTTAATACAGATGCCACCAAGCTTCTTACAGCAGGTTTCACCCCATGACAAGGAGAATCAAGTACTGCTTACTGCTACTGCCAACAACCCATGTTGGACTTGATGTGAGTGAAAACAACTTCGCCTCGCCACCCTGTAAAAATGTACTGCTCAGCTATAACAATCTCAGTTTTCAATTTTTGTGCAAATGTTTTTGTCCATGTTTGTTTAATATGTTGGAGAAACAGCACTCTGTGTGTGGGGGGCATTTTCCCCAAAGATGTGTCTTCTGTTTGTCTTTATCCAAAAAAAAAAATGCAGTCGCTTCTCTGAAGGAATGGTTCTGGGGGGGGGGGGGGGGG